>CM062817.1:2061244286-2061635642 GCA_031772625.1 Pinus tabuliformis
TAACCAGAACCCAAGCCAGAACCCAAAACACTGCAACAGCAAACAAAAGCAACTAAAACATATTTTATAAGGTATACGCTACTTCCATGTGTTGAACCTGAGTGCATACGTGATTTCCTCAAGGCAAACCAGCGTACAGATCTGCAAATCAAATTTATGATGTATATGCCGCTTTGATATACAGAACCAGCGTGTATACGCTCCTTTTCTAAAGTGAACCTGCGTACAGATCTATAAATGATGATTTAAACATTACAACTATTCCAAACTTCATTCATACACAGATCATCATATTTATAGACTACAACATGCGCCAGTTATTCATATACATGATCAAACCACATAAAGATAATTCACTTCAAGCCTTGAGATCCTGATACATCATTAGATCTTATCCTTCATCAAACACTAAGGTTCATCCTTGGTTCAGATCAAGCACAACACCGTAAGCTAATAACCCGCATATTAGATCTCACACTTCATCAGATATTCAATACTTGCACACATGGCCTAATAATCTTCTCCTCCTTTTATACTTTAAGTCCTTTCTCAATACCATGGACCAAAACCACTTAGGACCAATACCTTGGACCAAATACTTCGGATCAAATACTTAGTTTTCCAAGGTATACGCGCTTTTCCTTTTGTGAAAGTGCGTGTGTACATATACACAACTTGTATACAGTGAACCTATGTGTATACATAGCTTGGTCAATGGTGAACCTGCATATACCTCTCTTTCTTCATTCTATGTAGTCTGATCTATAACTCTATGATGTTAGTACTGTGATCTGTCATTTGAATGAGTTTCTTTCTGAACTGATTCCTTGAAGCTGCCCTGCATTTAATCACATTTGTAAACACTCCTATCATTCATTCTATCACATCTGATATCTCTTCTGTAGATTCATCTAGTTACCATATACAAGTGAGTTGTTCTGCTACAAGTAGGTTTCCATCAAGTACAACACATACATCATAATCCCAAGAATCTCCCCCTTTAGACTTGATGGCAAAAACCACACCAAGTCACTCTCCCCCTTTGACATCAAGGGAAAAGGTTCATGCTCCCCCTAAGTGCGTGATGAATTCTCTGATATGATGAAGTGTGCTGATTGACCTCCCATGATCGAGTCCATGCTCCCCCTGAGCATCAACAAAGTCTGCAAAAATATGTTCTAAAAGAAGAACATGACTCTATACATACATCACAAATGACCTTCCTATCATCGATGACTCATACATACATCCAGCTCCCAACCAAGTGGGGATATACCAAATCTAACTCATCCACCTAACCAAGTGGGGATATACCAAATCTAACTCATCCACCTAACCAAGTGGGGATATATCAATTGTTTATACATGTCAAAAACAAGAAATATTACATCATCCATCCCATGCATAGTGGGGTTACAAATTACATCATATGACTCATGGATCTTTAAAAGATATACATGACATATTTAACAAAGACCAAAGACCTAAACAAGACCATGATAGTCATCAGCAACTATCATACACCATATATGATCTACACCATAAGCATCTGTCAGCAACATCAGCAACTTGTATATGTCCATCATTAGTTCCCAAAATATCATCAACCATGTTCTCCCCCTGAACCTGTTCCACCTGTTCACTGTCAGATCTGATCATTGCATATGTGAGTAAGAGATATCAAAGCATCATCATCATCAGATATACATCAAGTGATCAACAACACTATGAGGACCAATATATCAGTAGATTGAGACCATCATCAAACAGAGCAGATAATTGACAGAACCATAGCAGACCCCTTTTTCTTGAGTCTGTCCCACTGCTTTTCTTCAAACCAACATATATGCGATTGTGCTCACAGAAACTAGCGTATGTACGCAACTATGCTTCATGAAACTCACATATAACCACCTTTCTCTGAAAAATAGGATTGAACAGTAGGATGATATAGAAACTACTTCGATATTTTGTCTGAGATATTGAAATGTCTCTCTGGGCAGTGGTTTAGTGAATATATCAGCAACTTGTTCTTTGGAGGGAACATACTCCAATTTGACCTTTTTTTCAAGCACTTGTTCACGTAGGAAATGATATTTGATGGGTATGTGCTTGGTCTTGGAGTGCATGACTGGATTCTTTGAAATACTGATGTCACTTGTATTATCACATAGAATGGAGACGGGTGGAGTACATGTGATTTGAATGTCTTGCAAGGTTTGCATCATCCAAAGTAGTTGTGTGCAGCAAGATGTAGCAGTGACATATTCTGCTTCAGTTTTAGATAATGCAATTGAAATTTGTTTCTTGCTGAACCAAGACACCAACCTGGAACCCATATAGAATGCACCACCACTAGTGCTTTTTCTGTCATCAACACTTTCTGCCCAATCTGCATCTGTATATGAATCAAGTGTAAGATCTATATCTCTAGGATACCATAAACCAAAGTTCTGTGTTCCTTGAAGATATTTGAAGATCCTTTTGACTACCTGAAGGTGTGATTCCTTTGGATTTGCTTAGAATCTTCCAACTATTCCCACTGCATGCATGATGTCCGGTCAGGTACCTGTTAGATAAAGCAAATTGCCAATCGTGGATCTATAAGTTGGTTGATGTACTGCTGCTGATTCATCATTTGAGCTAAGGCTACATCCTGTTACCATTGGGGTACATACTGGTTTAGAATCTTCCATGCCATAGTTTTTCAGGATTTGTTTGAGATATTTGGTTTGTGAGAAAAAAATACCATCTTTATTTTGTTGAACTTGTAGACCGAGAAAATAGGTAAGCTCACCAAGCAAGGAAAATTCAAATTCTTGCTACATTACTGAAGCAAAATTTTGACTCATGGATTTTTCATTGCTACCAAAAATGATATTATCAACATACACAACAATTATTAGCAATTTACCAGTGTCCATATTTGTATATAGATTGTTATCTGTTGACCCCTTTGAAAAACCCTGTTGGTGGAGATATTTGTCAAGACGGTAATAGCATGCCCCTGGAGCCTGTTTTAGACCATAGAGAGCTTTTCTGAATTTGCATACACGTTTTTCATCATTTCCAAGAATGAATACTTTTGGTTGTTCAATATAGACTTCTTCTTATAAGTCTCCATTAAGAAAGGAAAATTTTACATCCATTTGGTATACTTTGAATTTCTGAAAACTAGAAAGAGCAAGAAACCTTCTTACGGCTTCAAGTCTAGCAACAGGTGCAAAAGTTTCTTCACAATCTATACCTTCTTGTTGAGCATATCCTTTACAAATAAGTCTGGCCTTGTTTCTAATAACTTCTCCATTTTCGTTCAGCGTGTTTTTGAATATCCATTTAGTTCCTATGATATTCTTATCATGAGGTCTAGGAACTAATTCCCAAGTATTATTCTTTTCAGTTTTCTCAAGTTCGTCATTCATGGCCTTGACCCAACATTCATCTTTATATGATTCATTTAAATTTTGAGGTTCAGTGAAAGATAGTAATGCTAGATAGATTCAAGCTTCGACAATGGTTCTTCTAGTCTGCACACCTGCCCCTTTTTCCCCTAAAATTTGATTTTTTGGATGATTTTTCTGAATATACTTGGACGGAGTATTTTCTTCTATCGTTATCTCTTATTTTGGTGCTTCATTGGTTTCTTCTTCAGAATCAGTGTGATTTGATGTGGGAAAATGATCCTCATCTTCTTCATAATCTTCGGTTTTTATCTATTTTGGATTTTTGCATGCTTCATCAACCACAACATCAATACTTTCAATAATTTTCCCAAGTCTTTTATTGTAACATCTATATCCTTTACTTCAGGAATAGTAGCCAAGAAGAATACCTTCATTTGCTTTGGGTTCAAACTTACCAAGTTTTTCATCAGTCCTTTTGATGTAACATTTGTTTCCAAAAAATTTGAAGTATTTTACAGTAGGAGTCTTACAATAGCAAAGTTCATGTGGGGTTTGAGTGCTATTTACCCGAACAATTGGTTGGTTGAGAATAGTGACGATGGCGAATGCAACTTCACCCCAGAAGGTTGTAGGAGTTCTAGATTCATCTAGCATAACATGAGCCATTTGTTGAACAATTTTGTTCATCCTTTCTACCACTCCATTTTGTTGAGGAGTCCTTGTGGTGGAGAACTGCCTTTTTATTCCATGTTGTTCACAAAAGTCAAAGAATTCATTCGAGGTAAATTCCTCTCCTCAATCAAATCTGAGGCATTTGATTTTGTGATTCGATTCATTTTCAACCAAAGCTTTGAAGGCTTTGAACTTTTCAAACGCTTCATCTTTATGCTTTAGAAGACCTCTCCAACACATTCTGGAAAAATAATCAATGAATAATATAAAGTATTCTTCTCCATGAGGTGGCTTTTTCCTTGATGATCCACATAAACCAGTATGAACAAGTTCGAGAGGCTCACTAGCTGACCCTTCCTTTCTGATGAAGTGAGATTTGGTTTGCTTACCGAATTGACATGATTTTCATATAGTATTTTCAGGAATGTTGATATCTGGAAGATCACGAACATCCTGGAATCTACATGCTTTTCTTATTTGAGAAAAGCTTAGATGTCCCAATCTTCTGTGTCATAGCTAGTTTTCATAACTTTTTCTTAGATAACACTGTTGTTGTCGTCCCTTGAGTATGTATATATTGTTTGGAGTTCTTGTCCCTTTGATCACGGTTTCTCCTGTATCAAGCTCACGAAAAACACATCCATTTGATCGAAACACTACTTCATTTCCTTGATCACACATTTGACTCACACTCAATAGGTTATGTTTTAATCCATCAACATACATAACATTCCTAGCTTTAACTTTTTCTTTCAAGAAAACAGAGCCTTTTCCTTTTATGATAGCAGGACTATTGTTTCCAAATGAGACACTTTTTTCCTTTTCTAAGGCATTATATGAGTGTAGTTTTTCTTTGTCACCTGTCATGTGTTTTGAGCATCCACTATTGATGTACCATTGGTTTTCTTGTCCTTCTGCATACAAGGCTATACCACATCTTTCTGTTTGTGGTTCTTTCTTTCTCCATATTTTGGGATTTAATGGAGTTTTCTCCTTTTGAGCTATTTGCCGAAATTTACTCCTACATTCAAATTCTTCATGGCCAAAGTTGTTACAGATTGAGCATTCTATTTCATTTTCAAGAAGAGAAAAGTTATTATAGGAACTTTTCTTGATCCCTGTCACATTCCTTTAATTTCGTGCTTCTCTAGTCATGATAGTTTTGTAAGCAACACATTGAGCAGCTTTGTGTCCAAAATTATGACATGAGAAACATTGACCATTAAAGAAGTTCCTACGATTATCGAATCTACTGACCTGTTGATTGTAGTTTCTATTGATATTTATCTTTGAAGCAAATCGAGTACAATTTACCTAAGGTTGATTGTGGCTTATGTTCATCCTTGAAGTAAGTTAAGCCTGATTCACCTGGTGATCTACTTTATGCCTTTGTTGACGATTGTCAAACTGTTCACTGCTCTTTTCTGCATCAAGATAGATTTTAGTGGAGGTTGACAACTTCTGTGATTGAGATGTTTCTTCAGTATATCCAAGACCTATATTTATCAGAGGAGATCACTGCACTTTGATCATTTCATTTAAGGTTTCTAATCCTTTAGAAAATCTAATATTGAGAGCTTTTGTTTTCTCAAGATCCTTTCTTAGAACCACAATTTCACATTCTAGCTTTTCATTGTGTTTTTCTCTTTCAGCAAGTTGGTATGTCAAGGTATCTATAATCATATTCTTTTCTTCTAAAAAGATTTTGAGTTTAGAGATTTCTTCATAAAGGTCATCTTCATCTAAAGCATCCAAAAAATCATCATCTTCATAAGCCATTAGAAGTCTATAGTCATTACTATTTTCATCTTCATCACTATTTGATAAACCATCGCTATCTTCATGAGTATAGTAGCTATTTTTACTTACACTTTGTTTTCTATTCCATTTTGCAGATTCCTTCCATTTATCATATTTATCTTTATGAGGACATTTGGTAGCATAATGACCGACTCTACCACAAGAAAAACATTTGAAAGGTAGTTTACCTCTAAATCTTCCGGAACCCCGTTGAAGCTTCTTGACAAAGTTTGTTTCCTCTTCTTCTTCTGAAATATGTCCTGATTCATTGAGTTCTTCTTTTCCTTTTGTTGAAGCTTTAAATGCGGCTTCTCTCATATCTGATGGACCTCCTTTTCTCATCTCAAAGGCAGTTAAGATTCTGTGAAGCTGTGTCATAGTAATAGTCTGTAGATCCTGCTTTTCTTCTATGGTAGATACTTTTGATTCAAATTTAGCAGATAAGGATCTTAAAACTTTTTCAACTAAGGTAACTTCCTTTATCTCTTCACCCAAATTCTTCATGAAATTAAAAATCTCATCTATATGTAAGAAGTAACTAGCTATACTTTCATCATTGTGCATCTTGAGAGTTTCATATTGAATTCTAAGAGTTTTTAGTTTAGCACGTTTTACCTGAGAGTCTCCTTCGTAGCTTAGAACGATTTTGTCCCATATTTCTTTGGTTGATTTGAGCTGCATAACTTTGACAAATTTTGATTGTGACGGACTTCCCAATAATGTATTAACAACCTTGGCATTGGTTTCATATTGCTTTTTACCTGCTGTATCTATAGGAATTGCTGATGGAAATGTATATCCTCCTTCCACGATTTCCCAGACATCTATTCCAAGAGATTGAAGATAGGCTATGGTTCTTACCTTCCAATAAACAAAGTTGCTCCCATCAAAGATTGGCGGTCTGATGGATCCCCCGCTTTCTTGATTACTCATGATGATGGATCTTCCTTCAAGCGATCAAGCTTCTTCTGAAGGCTGGATCTTATTCCAATTGTTGGAAATAATACTAAGGGGGGGGGGGGGGGGTGAATCAGTATTATCGGATCAATAATTTAATTTTCATAACTTATTTGTATACGCTACTTCAGCTTAGTGAACTAGCGTGTATACACAACTGTACTTAATGCAACCAGCGTATTTGCAAAGATATTTTGATTTACCCAAATTATCATGCATTGAACTTTAACCAGTATATCAGGAATTCATTAGACAGTGCAGTAAAAACAGAATAAAGAATCACACACATGAACACCAAGATATAAGGTGGAAACCCAATGTGGGTGAAAAGCACCTACTGCAATTATCTCTGTATTCTTTTAATAATAAGAGAATTTTGTTTACAATTTTTGTACTAGTGCAGTCTTATACCAGTACGTAGGCTTCTACCTGCAGAAGGATACAACCTTCTCTCGTTCTCCAGCTTCTATTGGAAGGGAGCTACAACCCCCTAGATCTTGTACTAGCTGATATGTTTGCTAGTACGTAGGTGCCAGCCTACAGAAGGCTACAACCTTCTCTTTTATTCCAGGGACCATGTTTCATAAAATTTTAGACTGGATCCATAAACTATATCATTCAATCATCAAATATATCTACATGAACCAATATCCTTTTGAACCAACCACAATCGAATCAATCAATCACTCCATCAATCTGATCATTTAGAATGTTGTCACCAGAATACAGTAACCAGAACCCAAGCCAAAACCCAGAACACTGCAACAGCAAACAGAAGCAACTAAAACATATTTTATAAGGTATAGCTACTTCGATGTTTCAAACTTGTGTGCATACGTGCTTTCCTCAAGGAAAACCAACGTACAGATCTACAAATCAAATTTATGATGTATACGCTACTTTGATATGCAGAACCAGCGTGTATACGCTCCTTTTCTAAAGTGAACCTGCGTACAAATCTGTAAATGATGATTTAAACATTACAACTATTCTAGACTTTAGTCATACCTAGATCATCATATTTACATACTACAACATGCGCCAGTTATTCAGATACATGATCAAACCACATAAAGATAATTCACTTCAAGCCTTGAGATCCTGATACATCATTAGATCTTATCCTTCATCAAACGCTAAGGTTCATCCTTGGTTCAGATCAAGCACAACACCATAAGCCAATAACCTACATATTAGATCTCACACTTCATCAGATATTCGATACTTGCACACATGGCCTAATGATCTTCTCCTCCTTTTATAGTTTTAGTCCTTTCTCAATACCATGGACCAAAACCACTTAGGACCAATACCTTGGACCAAATACCTGGGGTCAATACCTCGGACCCGATACCTTGGACCAATACCATGGATGAAAATACCATGGACCAAATACTTCGGATCAAACACTTAGCTTTTCAAGGTATACACACTTTTCCTTTTGTGAAAGTGCGTGTGTACGTATACGCGACTTGGATACAATGAACCCACGTGTATACGCGGCTTGGTCAATGGTGAACCTGTGTATACCTCTCTTTCTTCATTCTGTGTAGTCTGATTTGTAACTCTGTGTTGTTAGTATTGTGATCTGTCATCTGAGTGAGTTGCTTTTTGAACTGATTCCTTGAAGTTTCCTTGCATTTCATCACATTTGTAAACACTCATGTCATGCATTTTGTCACATCTGATATCTCCTCTATAGATTCATCTAGTTACCATATACAAGTGAGTTGTTTTGCTACAAGTGGTTTGCCATCAAGTACAACACATACATCATAATGCCAACATGGTTGAGTTACTATTCCATGGAGTCGGGTTGGACAAACACTCTAGAAGCCCTAAAAGGTTGTGGGTTGAGTTAGTAGTTCTGAGAGACCTGGAAAACTTGGGTAGAGAATGATAAGGTTGGTGTTAAAGATGTCTTACCGTAAGGTGGAATCCCTGGTTGTGGGTTGAGGTGGTTTGGCCTTTGGAAGCCCTGGTTTGGTTTGTCTTGATTTATTCCATGATATCCCACATTCATGCTTGGAATATGGCATGGGGGTGATTGGCTAAAGGAAAGATTTTTTTCAGCCAAATCTATGGTCGAGTGGTATGCAGAAGCCCTTGACTTAGTTGGAATTTTCCTATGGTGATCTATGAGTATATGTATTGATTATGACGATAATCTTATGCCTATTCTCCCATGGTTTATATGCTAGTTATTTTCTGGTTATATGTTGGTTATATGATGTGTAACATTTATGTCTCTTGTCATGAATTGTTTAGCTATTGACCGGTTGATGAATATATGGAGTAATAAATGTTATTACAACTATTTGGAGAGGACATAGGGCCTTCTCGGTGATTCTCAGATGAATCCTAGACTTTTATGATCAGATATGCATTCATGACCTGTAGCTTACATGTTTTCCATGTGTTTGACAAAATGCCTAGTATGTTATGGTCAGTCTAGGTCACATTTTTTATTTGGGTTTGAATTTTTATCATTTTTGTCATGTGATTAATGATTCTGAGAAGTCTCAAGAAGTTTTGGCCAGTGTTTTGGAGGTTGACCTAGAATTATGGCTCAAATTTCAGGACTGCACCCTTTGAACTAGACAAATTGGGTCACAACCGCACTTAGGAAGTATTGTGCATGCATTTGGAGGCCTATAACCATATGGATGCCTTTTCATGCATGCGATTGGGGGTTAAAGTATGAGAAATGCAACCCCAGCTCAAGGCTTGATCACCTAGGGTGGTCCTTTGGCCCCTGAGTTTCTTGTATCCCTAAGGGATGTTGTGAGTTGTCAGTTTGTGGTCAGTATATAGGCCCCACTTCCTTAACTAGAGCTAGGAGGTCGGGTCATGTCATAGTAACTCTTTGTCTCATGTTTACCCTGGCGAGCTTGTTATACGAAATCTACAACTGTAGATAGAAGTATCTTCCCTAGGCCTGGTGGAGTAACCTAGAACAACATAAAGACAAAGGAACTAATTTTTTCCTTAAAGTAAATAGATAACAGGATGAATCCTACCTAGAATTTGTCATATGCTTCTCTCCTTCCTTGGCTTGTATGGTCCAATCCTAGCTTTGATTGCTATAATTAGAACCTGCACAGTCAGAAAACACCAACCAATGATCTACAAAATCTATGTAGCATCATCTAATCACTTTGTTCAATAGATCAACATAGTATTGAAATATGTGAAACCATAACATCATGTATAGGAAAACAAGGAACTCTTTGCATTAATAGAAATGGAGTGAGTTATAACCAAAAATAGGTGTTGATCTTGTAGAATAACTCATCCAAGTTGACTTGTCCTTTCCTTGTCACAAAGTGCACCTCTAAGCACCCTAATGCATGGAATGATATCTCTCACATCAGCTTCATAAGTGTAGAATCACTCTCCAAAATCCAACCACTTGCCTATGGATGGCAGTAAATATAAAGGTGAAGGAGGTAGTTCATGAATTCTTATCCTATTACCAATATGGGCTTGAGATCCACTCTTGATGGGAGGATGAGATCAAGGGATAAGGGATGAAAAATCCAAGGTAGGATAGGATAGGATTCAAGACTTTTATCTGAGGTAAATGGTTACAACAAATCCTGGAAGCTTCTTGAAGAGGAAATTTCAAGATTCTTTTTTGTTTTCTCGAATTTCTAGACTCAACACACCCCCAACACTAAGAAACTTGTTGGTGATCATCATAGGTGCATATTAGGGCAACCTAGTAGTCAACGCTGGCTTATAAGGGGCTAGGGTGCGTTGGCCCTTAAAATGACTAAAACAAGGTGCTTTCAGGCATAAACTCAGGGATTAGGAAGAGTCATACTTAGGTCTTTGTGCAAGGATGTTGAAAATGTGTGAAATGGTGTTGATTGATCTAGTTGAAGGCCTATTGACCAGATGTGACAAAATGGCCTATAACCGGGCTTATGAAATTGGGTAAAAGTGGGAGGAGGTGGTTACAAAGGACCCCTTGGTTTTCACCTAACATTTTTTGCATAGAGATGCTAACAATCCTAGTTTTCATATCTATGCTTTTAGTTTTTTTAAAGGAAAGAAATTATAATTCTTTTAGTGATAAGGAAGAAGAATCTTCCCTTTTCACTAACTTCAGATCATAATTTTCTTGCAAATATTTGACAGATTCTTCTCTTGTCAAGGGATTATGATATAACTTTAACCTATGACCATTAACAAGGAAAGTAATCTTTTCTTCACCAATAGTCTTGATTCTAACTGCTCCATTATCAAAAAAAATATTTATTTCATAGGGACCAAGCCAATGTGTTTAAAATTTTCCTTGAAAATCCTTAAACTTAGAATTAAAAAGAAGATCTAAGTCACCTGGCTTGAATTTCTTGACTTTGATGATTTTTTCATGCCATTTGGGTCTTTATTGTTGGAGTATGTTTGTTATTTGTATGGAATCATGATGGATCTCATATAGGTCGTTCAATTGTGCCATTCTTTTTTTTTGAGCTTCAGATATATCAAATCCCAATTTTGTTGTCGTTCTAAAGGTCTCCACTTAGATCCCAATTTGAAGCAAAACTTGCTTCCCATAGGCAAGCTCATAGGGAGTATGTCCAGTAGTATTTCTCCATGTGGTACGATATGCCCAAAGTGCCTCTAGAATACTTTCTGCCTAATCTCTTTTGTGCAAGTGTAAAATCTTGGTCAGGATTGCTTCAAGTAATTTATTGATGGATTCCACTTGCCCATTGGCTTGTGGATGATATGGAGTAAACTTTTGATGTTTTATCTTGTATTGCTCCATAATTTTTTGCACCAACTTGGATGTGAATTGAACACCTCGATCTATCACAATTTCCCTTGGGACACAAAAATGAGTGAAAATATCTTCAAAAATAAATGTAACTACAACATTTTCAATAGCAAAAGGAAGTGGCTTAGCTTCTACCCATTTTGTAAAATAATTTGTGCAAACAAGAATATACCTCTTTTGTTTAGATGGAGGGTTGATTGGACCAACAAAATCTAGAGCCCATTTTTCAAAAAGCTTTTTAAGTACCTAAGGATGTAGATGTTGGCATTATGACTCAGGTTTGGCGCTATGGCACAGGTGTTGTCCTTGATGGCAACTCACTCAAGTGGCAAATCTATGTTCAGGCTCTCAAAATAATAGAAAATGTGATACCCGCAGGTGAGCCTAACAAAAGGTGCAGACCCGCAGGTGCCTTGAACAAGAAGTGCGGGCATACCCGTAGTTTCTCCAAAACAAAAGGTGTGGACGTCAAATTCACTCACTTTCATGCAGAGAAGCGCGCGCACATGGGAATTTTTATGATTGGTCCATGGTATCTAGTCCGATGTGTGTGATCCTATGGTTTTGGTCCGTGGTATTGCATCTAAAATATTGAACCCCGGTTTTTGGCTCTCTTGTATTGGCTTTCTATGGTTTTGATCCATGGTTTGAGTAAGGGCTTGCCTATAAAAAGGAAAGGAGAGCAATTGGCTAATCACTTTTTTTGTGTTGAATATCTTAAGAGGAACAAGATCTGAAATAATTATAATCGATTGGTGAGTTAGAGTTGAACCTGAGCATGAGAAGACAGATCAATTGAGGGGTCATGATCTCTTTGGCGCATGATCAGATCTGTGGATCTGACAGTCTGTGGCACAATGGAGGACTGATAATTTGGCTCTATTCGAAGGTCCGCAGGCGATCCACAACGCAGGTGCGGTGGTACGCAGCTCAGCGACAAGAGTAGGTGCGGAGGTACACAGTCTAGTAGAAGGCGCAGGTGCGGAGGTGCGCAGTCCAGAAGAAGCCGCAGGTGCGAAGGTACGCAAACCAGCAAAAGCCACAGGTGCGAAGGTGCACAGTTCAACAGAAGCTGCAGGTGCGTAGGTACACAGTCCAACAGACAGATCACGTGTGGTGATCCACAGTCCAGTAAACGGAGTAGGTGCGGAGGTGCGCAGTTCTGGAGACGGATCAGGTGCGGAGGTACGCTGTCAAGTAGACAGAGCAGGTGCGGAGCTACGCAGGGTAGAAAAAGAAGAACTGCGGATATTCGCAGGTTTCCATTGGTGAGGTTGCAGACTTTTCTTCAAATATTTGTTGGCTACTTTTTGTCTATTGCTGCTGAATTCTGGGTTTACATTTTTGGTATTGCTTGTCTGGTTACTGCATTCTGAGAGGCTCATTAGTTGATTGTAAAAGGAGATTGGTTGATTCACATGTACTTGATGATTATTTGATGTTCATGGATCCAGTATGAAAATTGATGAAACGTGGTCCTTGGAAGAAAAGAAGTAGCTCAGCACCTACGTACTAGTAGCTCAACTAGTACAAGAGCTAAGGGGGTTGTAGCTCCCTTCCAGGAGAGACTGGAAAATGAGAGAGCGTTGTATCTCTCTGCAGGTTGTAGCCTGCATACTGGTAAAGGACTGCACCAGTACAGAATCATTGTAAAAGAAGTTTCTAATTGAAAGAAGATAGAGACACATTGCAGCAGGTGGTTTTCACCCACATTGGGTTTCCACCTTATATCTGGTGTTCTTTGGTGTGATTGTCTGTTTTTCTTGTTCTTGTTCATTATTATATGGTACTGACATTCAAATTAATGGTCAACATCTGAAGAATAATTTAAATTATAAATCTAGAGGGAATATTGAAAAGAATTTGATAATACTGATTCACCCCCCCTCTCAGTGTTATTTCCAACAATTGGTATCGGAGCAGGTCCTTCAGAAGAAGCTTGATCGCTTGAAGGAAGATCTATCATCATGAGCAACTACGAGAGAGAAGCATCGATCAGGCCACCAATTTTTTATGGGACAAACTTCTTATGTTGGAAGGTAAGAGTCACTGCATATCTTCAATCTATTGGTACAGAAGTCTGGGATATCATAGATATAGGGTACACTTTTCCGTCAGCAACACCTACAGATCCTGCGGGTAAGAAGCAATATGAAAGAAATGCAAAAGCTGTTAATACTCTATTAGGAAGTCTATCTCAATCAGAATTCATCAAGGTTATGCAGTATAAATCCACAAAAGAAATATGGGACAAGATTGTTCTGAGCTATGAAGGAGATGAACAGGTAAAACGAGCAAAACTTCAAACCCTCAGAATTCAGTGTGAAAATCTCAGAATGCACAATGATGAAAGTGTGGCTAACTATTTCCTTCGTGTAGATGAGATTGTTAATTGTATGAAAAATTTGGGTGAACAAGTAAAGGAGGTTGTTGTGGTTGAAAAGGTTCTAATATCCTTGTCCCCTAAATTTGAATCTAAAGTCTCTGCAATAGAAGAAAAGGAGAATCTACAGAACCTCACTATGTCACAGCTGCACGGAATTTTGACCGCCTACAAAATGAGGAAAGGAGGACCATCAGATAGAAGAGAAGCTGCATTCAAGGCTTCAGGCAAAGGAGATTACTATGAGTCAGAACATCTATCAGAAGAAGACGAAGAATCAATTTTTTTCAAAAACCTCCAATGGGGTGCTGGAAGATTCAGAGGTAAGTTACCTTTCAAATTCTTTGCTTATGGAAGAGTCAGTCACTATGTTGCAAAGTGTCCTCATAAAGACAAGCTTGATAAAGGTAAGGAACCTATCAGATGGAACAAGAAACAGAATGTAAATAAGAAAATCTATTACACTCATGAAGACAGTGATGGACTTTCAAATAGTGACGAAGATGAACAAGGTAACAATTATAGACTCTTAATGGCCTTTGAAGATGATGATTTTGTGGATGCTATAGATGAAGAAAGTCTGTATGAAGAGATTTCTAAACTCAAAATTTGTTTAGAAGAGAAAAATATGATTATTGATACCCTGCAATTCCAACTGGCTGAAAAAGAAAAACTTCATGAAAAGTTAGAATGTGAAATTATTGGTCTTAGAAAAGAGATTGAGAAAAAAAAAGCTCTTAATCTTAAATTTGTTAAAGGATCTGAAACTATGGATGAGATTATCAATGTGCAGCATTCTCCACTAATCAAGACAGGTCTAGGATATAATAAAGAAGCATCTCAAGCATCCACCTCCAAAAGTTAGCTTGATGCAGCAAGGAGGAGCAAGCAAAGGCCTAATCATTAGGTAAATCAGGGACAATTTACCTCAAGAATGAACAAAGACTATCAGGTAAATCGGGGGCAATCTACTTTAAGGACAAACAAAAGCTACAACCAGCCTCAGGTAAAACCTTCTCAATCTACCTCAAGAATGGATGTCAATAGAAACTACAATCATTTGGCTAGTAGATTTGATAATCACAGGAGTTTCTTCAATGGCCAATGTTTCTCTTGTCATAAATTTGGCCACAAAGCGGCTCAATGTGCTGCCTATAAGACAATCATGACTAGAGAAGCTAAAAAACAAAGAAGTATGACTGGGATCATGAAAATAACCTACAATAAATTTTCTGCCCTTGAGAATGAAATTGAATGTTCTATTTGTAACAACTTCGGTCATGAAGATTTTGAATGCAGGAGCAGGTTTCAGCAAACAAAGGAACAAGCCTCATATGCCAAAACATGGAGAATGAAGGAACCACAACCAGAGAGACATGGTATAGCTTTATATGCAGAAGGGCAAGAAAATCAATGGTACATTGTCAGTGGCTGTTCGAAACACATGACGGGTGATAAAGAAAAACTCCAGTCATATAGTGCCTTAGAGAAGGAGAAGAAGATCTATTTTGGAAATGACACCCCTGCGCTCATAAAAGGTAAAGGTTCTGTTCAGTTGAAAGAAAAGGTCAAATATAGAAATGTTATGTATGTTGATGGGTTAAAACATAATTTGTTGAGTGTTAGTCAGATGTGTGATCAAGGAACAGAGGTAATATTTCGATCAAATGGATGTAGTGTTCGTGATCTTGATATAGGAAAAACAGTGATCAAAGGCATAAGGACTCCAAATAATTTATACATATTCAAAGAAGGACAACATCAATGCTATCTAAGCAAGAACGATGAACATTGGTTATGGCACAGAAGATTGGGGCATCTTAGCTTCTCACAGATAAGGAAAGCATGTAAATACCAGGCAGTTCATGGTCTTCCAGACATCAGAATTCCAGACAATACAATTTGCAAATCATGTCAGTTTGGTAAGCAAACCAAAACTAACTTCCCTGAGAATGAAGGATCAGCTAGCAGGCCACTTGAACTTGTCCATACTGATATATGTGGTCCATCTAGGAAAAGGTCACCTCGAGGAGAAGAATATATCATATTATTCATTGACGACTTTTCCAGGATGTGTTGGATAGGACTTATGAAGCACAAAGACGAAGCCTTTGAAAATTTCAAATCATTCAAAGCCTTGGTGGAGAACGAATCAGATTACAATATCAAATGCCTCAGGTCTGATAGAGGTGGCCAGTTTACCTCGAATTAATTTTTCGACTTTTGTGAAGAACATGGAATAAGAAGGGAATTATCTACAGCTAGGACTCCTCAACAAAATGGAGTGGTAGAAAGGATGAACATAATGGTTCAAAAAATGGCTCGTGCTATGCTTGATGAGTCTGGAACTCCCGCAACCTTCTGGGGTGAAGTCGCATTTGCTGTAGTTGTTATTCTCAACAAGACAAATATTCGCGTGAACAGCACTCAAACTCCTCATGAGCTCTGGTATGGTGAGACTCCTTCGGTAAAACATTTCAAAATTTCTGGAAGCAAATGCTATATTAAAAATAATGATGAAAATCTTGGCAAGTTTGAACCTAGAGCATATGAAGGCATTCTCCTTGGTTATTCTCCTCACAGCAAAGCATACAAAATTTACAATAAAAGGCTTGGAAGAATTGTCGACAGTAATGATGTAGTGGTGGATGAAAAAGAAAACACTCCCAGGCAGGTAAGATCTGAAGACTTCAAAGATGATGAGGACTATCCATCAACATCAAATCAGATTCATGATGAAGAAGAAACCCATGAGGCACCAGAGGAACAAATAATGATAGAAGAAAAGACTCCATCCAGGTATGTTCAAAAGAATCATCCAGAATCTCAAATTTTGGGGCAAAAGGAGGCAGGCATACAAACAAGAAGAACAATTGCAAAAGCTTCAAGCTATTTGGCATTACTCTCCTCCACTGAACCACAAAATGTAAGAGAGGCATTGTTGTGGGGAAAAGTGCCTATGCAGGACGACCCTATCCACCTAAGGTGTGACAGTGCCTTAGCAACAAACAAAGTAACTACTTGAGTATTCTTCCTTATGAATGATGAACAAAGAAGGAAGGGATGAACTAACCGTTGTCTTCCGCTAGCTCCCTTGATCTAGTTCCTTCTCTCTTTGATAGCTTTCGACCTCTTGCTCCTTCAGTGGCCCAGCAGCATAATACCTGCAAGATCAAAGGAAAGAGAGACTACACAAAGATAGATGTTCATATACATAAAAGCTTAGGATCAGATAATAAGCAAAACATACTAATGCAACATACATCAAGATACACAAGTATGTAGGAGAAACTCAAATGGTTTTATTGATAGAGTAACAAAGGTTCAGGAAGAGATACAACCAAATGAGGCCCGATCCAGCATCACCTTCCCAGCAAAGGAATCCCTTCTTCACCTCCTTCAAAGCAAATCACCCAATAGTTCTAATCTCAAACCAACAGCAATTCTATGCAAAGTACAAAATTCCAGCCTCTGGATCTCTTGGATGAGGGATCCATATATAGATATTTGCAAAGAGGATGAGTCAGCTTGTCATCTGACTAGTGTCCTTTCTCTCTGTCAGTTCTTGCTTCCACTTGGAGAGTGAGAGCCTTCCACTTGGAGACTGAGAGCCTCTTACTCATCCTTGGTCGAATTCAGTGAGGCAAGTGTCATTGGAGAAGATTCTGGAAGCTTCCAGTGTCTTTCCACCTCGCATGATGACCTTGCCACTTGTCATTTCCCGCTCAACGCACCCTGGTAGTGCATTTGGGTGCATTGCAACGCACCTAGCTAGTGTACTGGGGTGCTTTGCAACGCAGGCAGCTAGTGTAGCCTCTGAAATGATCCTGATTTGACTGGTTCTGAGCAGTTTCTGGTGGAGAACTTCTGGGAGGAGCTGTGGTTTGCTGACCTTGTTCCTTTAGGGGTAGGAACAACATGTTTAGGGACTTTGGATCCCTTGGATTATGGACATTTCATGCTCAGAGCTGTAAGGCACAAAAATGTCTATAACAGTTGCCCCCTAAAGTATGAGGCTGTTTATCGGTTGAAATGCTTTATTAGGAGGATCCGAAGTTCTTCCGATGCTGGGAGGAGACCTGTAATAAGATACAATACAATATATTATATTCATACTTTTTTTTCATGATCTAGCTGAGGCGGGCATTCCCATGCTCAGCTTTATAAATTCATTTACATGTACATAGGACAGACAATCGTCTGATGGTAGACTGATGATTCTGATAGAGCCATCATCCTTTTGGTAGGATGATTGTCTGTGCTGCAATGCTGTACATTTCAATGTCTTTATTTTCCTGAATATATATCGCAGACCTAATGGATGAAACTAGATCCGGGGTCTTCAATCTCGTCCGATCTTCACTCTAAGTACAAGTCGATCCATGTGAGAAATGTGTTGAAGTCGAACATGGAAATACATCGCTTGATTACCAGTCAATGACGTAAGCTATTAACAAGCGCGAGAGGAATCACCGATAATGATGATGACCCTCAAGGTACTACAGTACAATTCACGTGGTTTGAATAAAGGACTTGGTGTCGAACACCACGCAAAATCTTTCGGTCGAAGGTCATTGATGTATACCTGTCGCCGGAAGTGAGAAACTTGCCATTGAGGTATGCAAGCTTCAAAGTACTGAAGGGGTTGTTCCTAGATCAACTTCTTGGATAATGAGCTGATGTCGACAATAAGTGAACCGTCAAAGGAGGGCCTTAATGAATCCCACATCAATGACATGGAACGGAGAAAATGATTTTGATGGAGGTGAAAACAATCTGATGATATATGATTCAGGGTGGTGGTCATGAAAGAATGAAGCATAATGTATGGTAGTGGATGGGACACGGTTGACTCTTTCTGAATGACTTCTCTTGAACATATCGGTGACACTTGTGTGATGGATTGGTAACATTTACCCCAAATGTGGATGGTATGGCGAGACCATGGCGATGTGACCGGTGAATGAAACAACCCAACTCGACTCGGGCACAGAGTGGAAGTGGCATGTTCAAGAGCGACTTGCTACCAATAAGATTCTTTGAGTTTTTCCCAATTTTCCCCAGTCATTGCTGACCAGTACCTCTTTATTTTTGTCAAGCTTGAGGAGGATAACATATGCTTGTTCTGTAATTTACCCTTCGGGTAAACCCATCGCTATGTTTTAACGAGCCTAGCGATAGTGAAACTCGTTCTCATCTAAAGACAAGTTTGTCGCTATTAATGCTTTTAACGAGTCTAACGACAAAGATAACTCGGTCCTTTTCAATTTTAGAGAGTCTGAAAAGGGACGTAAAGGAAACTCCGAAATTCCTATTTCGTCATCTAATCCCTTAAGTCCAAAAAAGTATAAAACAATACAGAAGGGATGAATTTTGGATAGTTTTAATGAGCCGAACTAAACAAGCGCTCGATCGTTTTGTGCAATAATCCCTCAAGTCCAAAAAGATTAAAATCTAGAGGAGGGATAGCACTTCCTGTCCCTTTAATGAGCTGGAAGGCCAAGGACTCGGCAATCTTTTCATATTTTACGAGTCAAATGAAAAGAGCTTAAAGAAGACTCGTCTTTTGAGGAATGAGTGATGAACAGGGTAGCAGCTGATTCCAGGTAAGGTTTGGAATTTTCCAATCACGGCAGTGTCACAAGGATGGCTAGTGAAATCACTCTTCGCAGCTGTTCCTCAAAATGGGTAAACAATCAAGTGTAGGTGAATGATCGGCCAATGGAAAAGTGGAGGTGACGGTGCAAACACGACCAAAGCTTTAATGGCTGATGAGGTTACATTCACGGTGGTTATTTACCGGAGGATAGTTCATTTTTTAACGAGCTTAAACGCGGGTTGAAACACTTGCTCGATCTTATGTTTATTTTTTAACGAGCATGAACTAAAAACTACTCAAAACTTATCTTTATTTTTTAACGAGCATGAACTATGTGCTAAAACTACTTGAAACTTATGTTTATTTTTTAACGAGCATGAACTATGTGCTAAAACTGCTCGATTACCTAGTCATATGATAAGAATGTCTCATGTAAGATTCCATTTTTCATGGAGCTTGCGCCTTACAAAGCTTTTCTCCGAATCCTTTCTTTATGCAAGTTCGGAAACGACTAATCCAAAAAACAGATAAATAACCGCTCTTTGCTTGCACTCCAAAAGGTTTGCATGCCCCCAGGTATAAAATACGACTTCAAGGTTACCCCTTCTTATTTCCAATAAAACATTTGTTTTACCGGGAGAGGCCTACCTCTTTCAGGTTACCCAAAGATTGTTCTGTTAATCTTTCAAACAAAACACTTCTTTGGCGATGTCTACCGAGATAAACAAAGGTGAGCGACAATCCCCGCCAATACTCACATAACTTTGACAAAAGAATCTTATTCTAGAATAACCCCTCTTCCAATCACGGATGGGGTACATACTAGTCATATTCTCCCGTAGAAACCTACTCTATATCTGAATTTTTCTCTGCCCGAAGCAGACCAGGATGCATGCCCCCTGGGTTCCAGTTACATCCTTCCGAATCACTCGCGCTCATCGGGAGGATGGACTGGGGGTGGAGACATTTCTTGCGCAAACAGACCATTTAGGGATGGTGTGTTACTATTTGCCATGCGTGATCCGGGAAATGAAAGTTGGTCTACGAGCTTGACCACTCTTCCTTCATGCGGAAAACACATTACTCTAAAGAGTGAGGAGACGATAGCTCCCATGCAATAAATATAGTCTCGTCCAAGGAGTAGGCTATAATCCAAGGGTCCTTGAACCACCATGACGTTCATTTGAACTGTCTTCTTTCTCAATGTTATGGGCACATTGGGAAGGATCGCTAAAGGTCGACTGGTTCCTTTATCAAAGCCTATCAGATTTCTCATCTCAGGAAAAAGAGATGGCGAACCAAGCGCTTTCCAAGCAGTCGAGGAAAGGATACTCACAGATGCCCCTTCATCAATGATGGTACCAGCCATGATCATTCTATAAATTTGAACGATAATTCTAAATGGTATGCTTGCTTGTAAGTGGGGTCTACCTAGTTGATTCCAGTCAAAAGAGACAACTAGGTTGCTTGGAGGTGGGACCGAATAGACGGTCGGGTACGAACCTGATGAAATTCCTTCCTACGATAAAGGAATGGGTATATTAACCTCATGTTCATTGGAGTTTTTTTTGATGAAGAGAATTTGGATGGTGTCATCTTTGTTCTCTTCTGTGACGGTATCATTCGAAGATAAATCTTCTGAAGGCAAGACCGGGTCAACTTCCGCCTCGACCTTTTGACTTTCGTCTGGTATTGATTCAGACGGTTCATCTTCAATGATAGATGCTTCAGCTGACCACCTGAGCGGGCCAGCCGGATTCTCAACTAACGAAGGAATTGGCAAGTTTTTTTTTATCCAGGAGGGAGTCGCGACGGTGAAACCGGGCGATCATCCAAAACTCTTTTAGCTTCATCTAAAAAGGGACAATGGTGGATGGCATGATCGCCTTCACACAGTTTGCAGGGAAATCTAGCTCTCCCTCTTTGTCCTGGAGCTTCACTTTCGCTAGTTGACGGTGTACTTTCAACATGATCACCAGAGGTTGATGACACCGGATTGTGCAAACGAGGAGACCAGTCCCTTAGTATCCGGGGAATACAAGGACAATCTCTGTGGAAATGGTCTCCTCTACAAATGACACATGGCAATTTAGGCTCGGTCAGTGCTGTGTGTGGATTTTTTCTGGACGACTCTTGTTTGCCCCCATGCGCTTTTGGCTCCTTCTTCTTCTTCTCTTTCTTTTTCTTTTACTTCTTCTCCTTAGAAACTTGGCTTTTAGCTTTACTAGTTCCCTCAAGCGAAGAGGAAGGAGGAGAAGAAGAATTAGAAGAGGTAAAAGGTTGGTGGATAAGTTTAGACTCGTCTAGCTGTCGATTCGACTGTTTAGGAATAGTGGTGTTCTGAACGACATTGGTTGAGAAGAGCCAGACCGACAAGCCAATTGTCAGTCCTGGAAGCGACAATGTGGCCATATGGGGTGCACCAACATCTCCCCAAGAGGAGAAGGGACTAGGATTTCCACCAAAGGGAATTCCTTGGTTGGTGGGTTCCATTTTCTCAACTGAAAGATCAACGTAGGAAAAGGGTGATTATTGTTCCGTTTAAAATAAATTGACACACTTTGACACAACTTGTTTTTTCAATTTTAAAGAGTTGAGAAAAAACAAAAGATGACTAGTCTCCTTCGAATTTTTAATGAGCCCGAAGTGACAAATGCTCAGATGTACCTTTTCTGTTAAGGAGTCTGAAAAGGAACGAAAAGGGACTGCTCTGGAGATCTAGGTAGAGGGTGTACCAAACCAATCACAAAACTGCAGAATACGTTTTACGGTACGGTAGTCAATCTTCCCGAATGTTGTGTTCAGTGCATTGTGATCAGTAGGGCGGCCGACACGGCTTCCTATGGATAAAAGTTTTTAAGCCTATAGGGGTCTCCCAATATATACGTGACGGTACGTGGGAGCACAATCCGTACTGATACTTATCGCTTCACCGTGGAGGAATCACCCAACCACTCGATGGTAAGATATCAGGCTTTACGATGCCGGAACACGTCTCTAGCCTAGACCTCTATGTTGTTCGTTAAGTTACAAAGCGTTGTTAGATTCATTCAATTTATTTTAGGTTGATCTTTCTTAGAAGTTTTCCTTTTGGGATCACCACGAGATGTAGATACAAATTCCCAAATGCAATCTAAAGATGATAAGCAAATCTGTTATCTCTTTTTGACAATGAAAATCCTAGCTACAAAGGGAAAAGAAAGACAACATCTTTTCTCAAAGAGCAAAGAGCACACTGTAAATGCACTTTTTCCTAAATCAAGCCACACAAACTATCAATATGCAAATGCACAAATGCATGTATTTGTTTTTCCTTTCTTAATATTGATGCCTATAAAGAAAGTTCTTGTACAAATTTGAATTCGCTTTCCAGTGACAAATACAAACAAGGAAAATACTCTTTTTGACACTTCGAAAAACACAAATCCAAACCAAAAGACAAAAGCAAATGTATAATCAACTGTCTACAACAAATAAACTTTCCTAAGACCAAATTCGATACTCACGACAAATCTGGATCTAAGGATGACAGTTATGACTATTTCACTCTTGTAATGGAAAACTGCAAATGACGCCACAAATACACAAAAACACTCACAATTATTTTGTACAAAGGAGGTGGAATTAAGGCAGAGAAAAGGGGTTTTTAGATAGGTACCTACACTGGTTACAGGCTGCAAAAATCAGAGATAAAACTGAGCAAAAGGAAGCAAAGAACCACAGCTGCACAGGGCAAGGTTGATCAGCGCACCTGCAGAACAGAGAAACTGAATTGCAGCGCAGGTAGCCCCTTCGGGACCTACGTTGAAATGCAGAGTCTCTTCACAGAGCCTGCGCTGGGGCAGAAACGAGACTTCCTACCGGGTTCTGGGTTACGGTTTGCAGTTTAGTCTATGGCTTTTGGCCGAGTACAAGCAAGCAGTAAGGTACAATTAGATGGATGATTTAAAGGAGGACTAAGAGCTATCACAAAGGGTAATCAGATCATTTGTGAATCCATTGTTCAAATCATAAACAAATCCAGTGAGAGGATTGAGGCAGCAGCAGTCTACTTTGCATTCGATAATGGCAAATGCAGTTCGATTTGCTGCTTCCAAGTTTATGAGACAAACAATAAGAGAAACACAAATAAACTAACTAGACACGCTCCCCAGTGGAGTCGCCAATTTGTTGTGGGGAAAAGTGCCTATGCAGGATGACCCTATCCACCTAAGGTGTGACAGTGCCGTAGCAACAAACAAAGTAACTACTTGAGTATTCTTCCTTATGAATGATGAACAAAGAAGGAAGGGTTGAGTAATCGTTGTCTTCCGCTAGCTCCCTTGATCCAGTTCCTTCTCTCTTTGATACCTTTCGACCTCCCGCTCCTTCAGTGGCCCAGCAGCATAATACCCGCGAGATAAAAGGAAAGAGAGACTACACAAAGATAGATGTTCATATACATAAAAGCTTAGGATCATATAATAAGCAACACATACTAATGCAACATACATCAAGATACACAAGTATGTAGGAGAAACTCAAATGGTTTTATTGATAGAGTAACAAAGGTTCAGGAAGAGATACAACCAAATGAGGCCCGATCCAGCATCATCTTCCCAGCAAAGGAATCCCTTCTCCACCTCCTTGAAAGCAAATCACCCAATAGTTCTAATCTCAAACCAATAGCAATTCTATGCAAAGTACAAAATTCCAGCCTCTAGATCTCTTGGATGAGGGATCCATATATAGATATTTGCAAAGAGGATGAGTCAGATTGTCATCTAACTAGTGTCCTTTCTCTCTGTCAGTTCTTGCTTCCACTTGGAGAGTGAGAGCCTTCCACTTGGAGACTGAGAGCCTCTTACTCATCCTTGGTCGAATTCAGTGAGGCAAGTGTCATTGGAGAAGATTCTGGAAGCTTCCAGTGTCTTTCCACCTCGCATGATGACCTTGCCACTTGTCATTTCCCGCTCAACACACCCTGGTAGTGCATTTGGGTGCGTTGCAACGCACCTAGCTAGTGTACTGGGGTTCTTTGCAACGTAGGAAGCTAGTGTAGCCTCTGAAATGATCCTGATTTGACTGGTTCTGAGCAGTTTCTGGTGGAGAAATTCTGGGATAAGCTGTGGTTTGCTGACCTTGTTCCTTTAGGGGTAGGAACAACATGTTTAGGGACTTAGGATCCCTTGGATTATGGACATTTCATGCTCAGAGCTGTAAGGCACAAAAATGTCTATAACAGGCATGCAAAGATGAATGCTAGGTCAAGGCAATGGATGAAGAACTTGAGCAGATCGAAAAGAACAACACTTGGGAGTTGGTTCCTAGAGCAAAAGATAAGAATGTCATAGGGAAAAAATGGATATTCAAAAACAAGTTGAATGAAAATGGGGAAGTAATTAGAAACAAGGCCAGACTTTTTTGTAAAGGGTATGCTCCACAAGAAGGAATAGACTTTGAAGAAACGTTTTCTCCCGTTGCAAGACTTGAGGCCATCAGAATGTTCCTTGCTCTCTCTAGCTTTCAGAAGTTCAAAGTATTTCAAATGGATGTGAAATCAGCCTTTCTAAATGGAGATTTAGAAGAAGAAGTGTACATTGAGCAACCAGATGGTTTCATCCTTGGGAATGATCCAAATCTTGTATGCAGACTAAAAAAGGCTCTCTATGGTCTCAAACAGGCTCCAAGGGCTTGGTACTATCGGTTGGACAAATACCTTCATCAACAAGGTTTTTCAAAAGGATCAGCAGATAGCAATCTTTATATAAAAATTGAAAATGACAAGTTGCTAATACTTGTTGTGTATGTAGATGATATTATCTTTGGCAGTAATGAAGAAGCTATGAGTCAAAACTTTGCCTTGGTAATGAAGAAAGAATTCGAAATTTCTTTGCTTGGAGAGCTGACATATTTTCTTGGTCTACAAATCCAACAAAATGAAGGCGGTATCTTTTTATCTCAAACCAAGTAACTCAAGCAGATCTTGAAGAAATATGGCATGGAATATTCAAAACCAGTATGTACCCCTATGTTTACAGGATGCAGCCTCATCGCAAATGATGAATCAGCAGTAGTGCATCAACCGACATATAGATCCATGATTGGAAGTCTACTTTATTTGACAGGTACCCAACCAGACATCATGCATGCAGTGGGAATAGTTGGAAGATTTCAGGAAAATCCAAAGGAAACTCATCTTCAGGTTGTCAAGAGAATCTTCAAGTACCTTCAAGGAACTCAAAAATATGGCTCATGGTATCCTAGAGATACAGATCTCACACTTCATGCTTATACAGATGCAGATTGGGCCAGAAGCGTGGATGACAGAAAAAGCACTAGTGGAGGTGCATTCTTCATGGGTTCCAGATTAGTATCTTGGTTCAGCAAGAAACAGAGTTCAATTGCTTTATCTACAGCTGAAGCAGAGTATGTAGCTGCTGCATCTTGTTGCACACAACTTCTTTGGATGATGCAAACTTTGCAGGACTTTCAAATCACTTGTATTCCACCTATCTCCATCCTATGTGATAATACAAGTGCTATCAGCATTTCAAAGAACCTAGTCATGCATTCAGAGACCAAGCATATACCTATCAAATATCATTTTCTTCGGGAACAAATGCTTGCACAAAAGGTCAAGTTGGAGTATGTTCCTTCTAAGGACAAGTTGTTGATATACTCACCAAACCACTTCCCAGGGAGACCTTTGAATACCTCAGGCAAAAGCTGGGGGTATTTGATGCATCATCTTGTTGTTGAAACTTATCTGTTTCAGAGATTGTTGGTTGTACGCGAGTTTCATATGGGGTATATGCGTACATTCACTGGTTTATGGATTGGTCAAAGACCAACTGGCACAGGTTCAAGGGGAGCATATATTCTTCTAATAATTCATTGTTGGCATTATTGTAGAAGATCTTGGAGGAGCCTGTACAAAAGGAGTACATGGATGTTGATCTGAATATTGCTGCTAATGTTTTGTCTCTATCTCTTATATTTCTATTGTCAAGGTCATGTAACGGCCTATGTCCGGGATGAATGATGTAATGTACTTGGTTGTCATATGTAAATTTTTTATGTAACCCCACTTGGTTGGGTGATGAACGTATGTGTAGAATCTTTTGGTGATAGGAAGGTCATTTGTTGTATGGTGGTTTATAGTTCTTCTTGAAGAAAATTTCTTTTGCAGATCTGGTCTACAGTCAGGGGGAGCACTATCAGCACAGCAAAACAGAGTTTTCAGCATGTTCTCAGGGGGAGCATAACCCTTTGCCCTTGATGACAAAGGGGGAGAATGACTTCGGGTTGCCATCAAGTCCAAAGGGGGAGATTGTTGGCATTATGACTCAGGTTTATTGCTATGGCACAGGTGTTTTCCTTGATGGAAACTCACTCAAGTGGCAAATCTCTGTTCAGGCTCTCAAAATAATAGAAAATGTGATACCTGCAGGTGAGCCTCACAAAAGTTGCGGACCCGTAGGTGCCTTGAACAAGAAGTGCGGGCATACCCACAGGTTCTCCAAACAAAAGGTGCGGACGTCAAATACACTCACTTTCATGCAGAGAAGCGCGCACACATGGGAATTTTTATGATTGGTCCAAGGTATCTAGTCCGACGTGTGTGATCCTATGGTTTTGGTCTGTGGTATTGCATCTAAAATATTGAACCCCGGTTTTTGGGTCTCTTGTATTGGCTTTTTATGGTTTTGATCCATGGTTTGAGTAAGGGCTTGCCTATAAAAAGGAAAGGAGAGCAATTGGCTAATAACTTCTTTTGTGTTGAATATCTTAAGAGGAACAAGATCTGAAATAATTATAATCGGTTAGTGAGTTAGAGTTGAACCTGAGCATGAGAAGATAGATCAATTAAGGGGTCGTGATCTCTTTGGCGCATGATCAAATCTGTGGATCTGACAGTCTGTGGCACATTGGAGGATTGATAATTTGGCTCTATTCGGAGGTCCGCAGGCGATCCACAACGCAAGTGCGGCGGTACGCAGCTCAGTGACAAGAGCAGGTGCGGAGGTACACAGTCCAGTAGAAGGCACAGGTGCGGAGGTGCGCAATCCAGAAGAAGCCACAGGTGCGGAGGTACGCAGACCAGCAGAAGCCACAGGTGTGGAGGTGAGTAGTTCAGCAAAAGCCGCAGGTGTGGAGATATGTAGTCCAGCAAACAGATCATGTGCAGTGATCCGCAGTCCAGTAAACGGAGTAGGTACGGAGGTGCACAGTTCAGCAGATGGATCAGGTGCGGAGGTACGGTGTCAAGTAGAAAGAGCAGGTGCAGAGCTATGCAGGGTAGAAAAAGAAGAACTGCGGATATTCGCAGGTTTCCATTGGTGAAGTTGCAGACTTTTGTTGAAATATTTGTTGGCTGCTTTTTGTCTATTGCTGCTGAATTATGGGTTTAGATTTCTGGTATTGCTTTTCTGGTTACTGCATTCTGAGAGACTCATTAGTTGATTGCAAAAGGAGATTGGTTGATTCACATGTACTTGATTATTATTTGATGTTCATGGATCCAGTCTGAAAATTGATGAAACGTGGTCCTTGGAAGAAAAGAAGTAGGTCAGCACCTACGTACTAGTAGCTCAACTAGTACAAGAGCTAAGGGGGTTGTATCTCCCTTCCACGAGAGACTGGAAAATGAGAGAGGGTTGCAGCTCTCTGCAGGTTGCAGCCTGCGTACTGGTAAAGGACTGCACCAATACAGAATCATTGTAAAAGAAGTTTCTAATTGAAAGAAGATAGAGACACATTGTAGTAGGTGGTTTTCACCCACATTGGGTTTCCACCTTATATTTGGTGTTCTTTGGTGTGATTGTCTATTTTTCTTGTTCCTGTTCATTATTATATGGTACTGACATTCAAATTAATGGTCAACATCTGAAGAATAATTTAAATTATAAATCTAGAGGTAATATTGAAAAGAATTTGATAATACTGATTAACCCCCCCTCTCAGTATTATTTCCAACAGTAGAGGCATTTCATCTAATTGAATAGGCTTTCCTGTTCTTTGGAAACTATCACATCTTTTAACATATCCCTTGGCATATTTTAAAATAGAAGGCTAGTAGTATCCCAAAATAAGTGCTTTGTATGTAGTTCTTCTATTAGTGAAGTGTCCTCCACATGGTTGATCATGGAAATATTTTACTATTTCTAGTACTTCATCTTCTCGAACACATCTTCAGATAATCAGATCAGGTCTGGTTCAGTAAAATTCTCCCTCTATCCGTTAGTAGGGTGCATTGGTCTTGATAACTTTCTCTATTTCTTTGGCTGATAACTATGGAGGAAACTTTCCTAAGCCAAATGGTTAGCAATATCTACAAACCAAGGAATTTTAGTAGATACTACAAAGAGATATTCATCAGGAAAATTATCCTTCACACGAGTATTAATATTATCATTAATATTATCAACGACTATGTTTTCCTTTCCTAACCTATCTAGAATGGTAATATTGAATTCTTGTAGCAATAACAACCATCTAGTAATCATGCCATTAGTAAGGGGTTGGGTGTTAATGAGATGAGTTAGGTGCAAACAAAGAAACCATGCCTCGTGGTGGACCAAGATGAGAGACGAGTGCACCAAAATTTATAGTTGGCCACATCGCACAATACTGCATGATAGGACTACATGACTAAGATGCACATAATTGAGAGAAATGGCTGAGACAAGTTGATGAGCACTAGTATTGCAGCAAGGATGCTACAACTCCTAGGCTACCAGCTTTACTTATCAACCCGGGGTTCGTACAAACTTGGGGTGACAGTGTTGTATGCACAAGTAAAAGTGATGGTTCTGCCTGTTGTCACTATTCAACTGGCGAGAGACCGCTAGGGTTCCAAGCCAGACTTCTATGGAGTCAAAAGAAGCTTGATTCTTTGATGGAAGAAAGGTAAATCTACTCTAGAGAGAGTTACTCTACTGCAATAATGGAGAAGGTTGACATGTAATGCTAAATCACACCATTCCCTAGTTAACCATTTAAGAATCTATGGTAGGCAGAAATGCTAAATCAACATGAAAAAATGCTACTATCTAAGTTGTAGAAGTAAGAAGCATTAAACACCACTAATGTGCAAGTAAAGAGACTGAACTAAATCTGTTTTGGCTTCTTTTTTTTTGTCCTTTTATGCAAAATTAAGTATGAAAACTAGTTTCTTCTATGGATGTGGCAGGTGAATTAAGCATGTTTCAGGATTTATGGAAGGGTTATGAGATGATTGGATGGTGTAGAGGACCCCTAGGAGGCTTTTGGTGACTTCCTAGAGGTTTTCCATCAATTCGGCCTCAAAACAGGCCATTTCAGGAAAACCTACAAGATGTACTAGAAACCTACATGATGATCCTGTAGGAATTATAGGAAACCTACATGATACAACCAAGAGAGAAATGTGAGGTTTTGGAGGTGATGGGAGGCTTAGGAAAGGTGTGTGATGGGTGGAATGGAGTGGGAGAAGTTCTAGGATCACTCAGGAGTCAATATCCAAGATAATAGACTGCTAGATTCGCTCAATGTGCTTGGAAGAATTTCTATGAAAAATGATGAAAAACTAGTGAAGATGATGGTGAAAACAAGGGATGGCTACGATGGATGGAGTGGAAGGTGGCTGCTAGCTATGAAGTCTTAGTCTCCTCTTGAAGCACCTACTCTGCATAAAACATGTGTGTCTTCCAAAAAGCTATGCAACAAGATACATTTTCATAAACTAGAAAAGCAGAATTAATGAATCAACTGTCTATACTATGCATGAAGAAAGTTGCTGAAAGGAATGAAAGCATAGATGAGATCTACTATAGAAATGGAGATGAAAAATTTGACAATGGAAATCTACCTTGCAAATCTAACTAAATACTAAATTAAAGACAACAAACTCCAAAGCTCATAAAAGAACTAGAGATCTATGTTTTTGGGGATGCTTAAGGGTCCCTTCCTCAAGTCATGGTCCCAGAGGGAGGAAGTGAGGCCGAGACACTTGCTAACAACCTTGTGGTGATCCTTTTTATCCCTACTAACCTGCTACTTGAAATAAGGCACAAATGGAAGCAAACTATTAAACAACCAATCTAATATACACTACTTTTAATGGAAATGCATCTAAAAAGAAAATGAACAATGAAGCTATGAAACTACACTAAACATACATGTACAATAAAGAGGGGCCTTGGCTACTAGGGTTGGAACCTAACCCAAGAGCTTCAACCCTCTGAGTTAACTCAGTGCTGGCGCAAAACCAAACTCATTCTTATTACCAAAACAACAAATTACATCAATAGAACTTTCACAAGTCTTGCAGCTTGAAAAGAGATTACAGTTTTACAATGAAAATCTGAATCCTATTGAGGTCCTAGGCCTCTCTACTTATACATCTGAAGTCCCCAATGACTTCCTTAAAATTAAGGAGGCTTGGCTCCCAAACTCGATATAAACTGGTGCTTTGTCTCTCACTTGCCCGGCTACCTTCTAGTCCTCATGATTTGGTTGTTTGCACTCCAAGCTGATGTGATGAAGGGAGGAATATTTGAATGGAGGAGTAGTAAATGAGGAGCATTTACCTCCTACAATCCCTCTCCCTTGTCCCATTCGAGTTTTGACCTTAGTCTTTGCCAAAATTCCTTGATTTTCTCCTTTAATCCTTCATTCAATGCATATTAGTCCACAAAGCATAATATCCAACTCTAACTCACCTCATAAAAAAACTATAATCGAAAAGATGTAATAATTTATGAGAAAATTTGGTTTGACTAAGCTAGGAGGTGAATTAAGGCCCATATAATTACCTAATGATGAGGCTCATCATCACCCCCTACTGAAAGTGTTGCTCATCCTCTGAGCAACTTAATCAATATCCATATCCTTCATGGCTCTAGTGCCTCTCTAACATCCCATGCCTCTGTTGTGGTCTCCTCTTCTTGTTCATACAAGCCTACTTTCTTTTCTACCTCCTCCCACTGCCTCTTTTCTTCTTCTTCCTTTCTCCCTTCTAGCATCCCTAAGAGTAGTGGTGGATTGAGTTTTAGGCCAATCCAATTGACCTTCAACCTTTGCATAGATTGCTTATACATAGGTGTCCTATTGAGTGCCTCTCTCAACCTTTGAGGAGAGTGATACTCTCTTATCTTTAAGCTATATGGCAGTGTGTTCCATCTCCTCAGGCAAGCATGTATGCTATCATATCCTAGCAACCTAAACATGTCCTAAAAATGTGAAATTTCTTGCTCTTGGGCAACAAGATATCTAGGTGCCAGCTGAGGATCATTTGCAATCAAATTATGGGTACTGATGAGGGCCATGGGATTTGATTGTTTAGCTCTGATCACAAGAGGTTCAGTTTTCTCTCTTGCCAATATCCTTTTCATCTCTGCATCGCTTGACTCCTCATGGTTCATCCATGATGCCAAAGCCATTAATTTTAAATCTCCTAGCTTGGCATTAGGGTCCCATACATTCATGTCTATGAGGGCCATGTTGTGCAAATAAAACTCATCCATTTTGGCCCTATCTTCTAGTGTACTTTGATCACAAAGATCAATAAACTACTTGTAGTCCTGAAATGGCATGGTGCCTCTCTGTGCTAGGGTCTTAATCTGAAATTGTAGCCATTGTTCTTTGAGGTATAGAGCATAGGATTTAGCTGGCATCCTACATTGGATTGCTTCCAAAGAGAGACTGGCCATACATGCCAATTGATTCTCTCTTTCCTGCAGTTGTCCCCTTAACCATGCATTTTCTGTCTCTAGTTGATTTCTCATTATGGCTTCTCTGTCCCTCAAGCCACTTAGCTCTCTTCCCATTTCCTTGAGTTTCTCTTCCATGTGCCCAATGTCTTCCACCCCCTTTTATTTGGCGATTTGCATCCATTGGTGAGTTTTGGCCCTCTCCTTCTCAAGCTCGAAGAACAGTGGGATGGAAAATTTTTGAGGTATGACCCTGCCTCCTTCAATAAACCGGTAATAGGATTCCAGGTTAGGTTGGGGGCTGGGTTCGTTTGCCTTTGGTCCACTTCTTTAGTTTCTTGTTGCTCCCCTTCCTTCCTTTCCAATTTTTGTGCCTCCTGTAGGTTCAACAGAGTATCCTGTAGGATTGTTTTTGCTTCCTATAGATTTTGCTATGTATCTTGTAGGATTGCCTTTCCCTTGGAGGAAGTTGATCTAGTAGTAGGCCTTCTCACATAAGTGATAGGGGACTTAGGGGAAGGAATTTTCTCCTTTTGTGTAGGGGAGTCTTCAATCACAATAGGAATTTTGGTTACTGCTTGGGGTTTCCCCTGTTTTATACTTGTGCTTTTTCTTGTCCTGGAATATAATGGGGTCTGCCTCTATCTTTTTCCTTTTTTCTTGATGGGGGTGCTAAGAGCAGTGAGGGAAGTTGTTGCCTCTCTCTCAGTGGCTTCTAGAGACACCCTAGGTGACTCCTCCTTGTTTTTTTCCCCTCTTTTCCATTTCATTCTTCCTCTATGTCCTTCCTATCTTCTTCTTCTTGTAGATCTTCATCATCTCTACCAATTTCCTCCTTAACATCCTCCTCTATTTCTTCATCATCTTCCTTCTCTTCTCCAACTTATTCTTCATCTTCATCAGTTTCTTCTCTGTCATCTCCTTCTTCATCCATCTCATGCTCATCTCCTTCTGTATCTTCCTCTTCCTGCTTTACTTCCTCTTCACTGACAATAGGACTAACATCATATGTGAGAGCTTTGATGTCATCCTCTATTGGCATGTCTTTGAAAATTGACCATGTTATAGGAATTCTGAGGTTCTGGAGGGCATCTTCTATAAGGATCCTAATTAACCCATGGTGAGATAACTATTGGGAATTTCCCTCCTTCACTTTGATGCTTGAGTCTATTAGTGATTGAAGCAAGAAGTATGGTATGCTGAGCCTTTGGTGAGGGGGTTTTTCTACTCCAAATCTCAATTCTTCAAGGATCCTAAAATGATAGCCATATACCACACTATACCTACCCTCACATGAAATGTATTTGATCAGTTGGTAGCTTACCTCATTCAATGGATATGGCAGACTTTCCCTCCTTACTCCATTTTTGTCCTCAGTGGGTTCCCCACCTTCTAAAAAGAATTTTCTTTTGGCAACCTGCCTATCTCCTTTGTCTTCTTCCCTCCATGGTATTCCTAGGGGTAGTGTGGTGACTCTAATGATGAGCTCAGGGGTGAGATCTATAGAGAGGCCCCTTATAACAATAGTGGCATGTATTCTGGTGAGTGGAGTGAGGGAGAGGGAAAATTCTTGAGCCACCTCATCATCATACTCTCTGATTTTTTTCGAAAAACCCCATCCAATTATGTCTTGTGAAGATTTCAAGCACTTGGGGGTGTTGTTGGATTCTCACAGTGTTGGTGGGCTCCCTCCTATTAAACCCTCCTGTCATCTTGTTGGTGAAGTTTGAGGATATGAGAGGGTTGAAACAATTTTTAAATGGATAACCAAAACATAAATGACTGTGTATGTAATTACCTTACACAGTTGCTAAATTCACTCAAACTTAGAGGATTTCTGGTTCAATAACTTGAAAAAAGAGGGATGTAATTACAGAGCCTACCTCTTTAGATTGTTTGCAGTGGCCAACTCCCGTGTAATCCCTTCTAAGCTCTCCTCTGCCAATCCTGTAGACAGTTTTTGTGTATCCTGTAGGAATTCCTATGCATGATCCTATAGGAATTCTTGTGCAATCCTGTAGGAATTCCTGTGCAGTGAAACGATGGAGTTTTTCTTCTAATGGGTTGCCTGGGTATGAGAGTGACCTGAGAGAGTGATTTTCGAGGAAGTGAAATGCATGAATGCATGGGAACGATGTTTTATTTCCTCTTATGGTGATTCAGGCTGAGGTGGTGTGCTGGCAGCAAAGGTACATTTCCATTTTTGGACAATTGGTCCCCACTACCACCTCATCATTCCCCACTCCTCGTAATTATCTCCCACCTTATGCATCTGTAGTTTTAACCTCTTTTTTCCTACTCCTTCTCTTTCTTTGAGTTGACTGCAACCACGTGTGAGAGGACACCCTGATGTGTATGTGTTGACTGAATGAAGGTGGCCAAGTTAACTGGCCACCTTTTCACTTATAAACCAAATATCTTGTAACCCTTACATTTTTTGACTACATGATTCATATGAGAGAGAGAGCAGGATACTTACCTGTGGTTCCAATGCTATGCTACAGTTGTCGAAGACGAGAGGTGCTGTTGTGTGTATTTGCTGCATGCTATCCTTTTTCCTCCTCTTGTTGTCTGCTAATGGCTTATTTGTTTGTGCAGGTACTTTTCATTGAAGATATGATGCTACTGCTTTGGAGCTCCTGGATCATCATGCTGAAGACTTGTTGCTGGTATGATTGGTATTCTATGGGATAGGCTGCTACAAGATTTCCTACAGGATGTCCTCTAGTTGCTTCTCCCTCGGAACTCTTTAATCATTCTTCTTGCTGGGGTTGTGAGGATGGTGACATGGATGGAGAGAAAGAATGGGAGTGTGGAGAGCAAGGAATATTCAGGTGATGCTCTTTATTCCTCCACAAGGGTGATGATGATGGAGAAGATATGGTGATTGAATAATGAAGAGGGTGAATTTTATTGGCCTAGAAAGTCATTCATTTTCCTTAGGACTCCTTCCTGTAGGATTTCTGGGTCACTGTAATTCCTACAGGATCATCCTGTAGGTTTTCAGGGGATCTTGTAGGAATACAGGGGATACTGTAGAAAACACAATCCCTTTGTAAACTGAAGCAATGGAGTGGAAAAAATGTCAGAAATGATGGTAATGACTGGAAAAATAAAATGTGAGTGACAGGGGTCTCTTTGTGATCCTCCTTTGCTCCTTGACTGTCCTTCTTTCTGACCTGCAATTGGAAATTTCATGATTTAATTTTTATTTTTTTTGAGAAACAACTAGGTTGCCTCTTGTTAGGGTCCTATAATAATAGGATTCATAATTTTGAATTGGATATGGTAAGTCTTGTAATATTGTACATACTTTTTCTTTCTGCAAAATATTTTCCCATATTAAAATTAAAAAATGTAAAGAGGGTATGTCCTAAAAGAATAATCAAAGGACAAAAAGAAAGAAAAAGATAAAAAAAGTAAAAAATATGAACCCCAAAAAGAGATAAAAATAGATCATGAAAGTGTGCAAATTCAAATGCCACTACCTTTTACTTTACTTTGCAAAATAAGATTGTGTGCAGCTTGTCAAAAAATCCACAATCCATGATGGTCAAATAGTTTAATCTTGACTCATTCATGCTTTAAATTTCATGATGATAGATAGAGAATAAAGATCTAGCCAAATTGTTTAATCTTGGCAGATCAATAGACAGGTAGAGAATAATAATGAGCTCATCAGTTTAATCTAATCCATTGGAAGTTATAAGGTTAGAATTAGATAGTTTTCTTATCAAAAGAAAAGGAATAAAGGGTTAACAAGCTCAAATGCACCCAATGAATGAAGAAAAAATGCTAGGGTAAATAAAGGGTAGGTAGAAGAAGTTTTGCAAGTGCACAAGGTTGCTAAGTCAAAAAGCTCATTCATCATGCTTAATCCTATGTTTCATGTGCAGGAGGAATTGTGAAAGAGAAAGGATATTCACTAAAGCTTATTTACTAATTTTCCCTCATTTAACTACACCCCCACATACTTATTTGCTAATTTCCCCTCATTATACCTTCATTACTCATAAAAACCCTTTCCCTTCATTTTGACCTTTTATCCCTTTGTTTCACACATTTCCCTACACCTTACCCTTCAAAAAATCATTCCCCCTTCCCAAAACCCCTTTCCCTAGTGTGAAACACATTTCCATCACAAATAATACTTCCCCCCCTTATTAATTTCCCTTTTCCCCTTAAAAACCCACAAAAAACCATTTATCCTAACTTTTTCCTAAAGTCTCGCTTTATAAATCCCCCACGTTATAATTTCCTGACACCCTTTTTTAACCCACCAAGCCTTGGTGCATATTTAAAAAACCTCCACAATATAACCCATGGTCCCCACCTTTATTGACCCACTACTTATATGAAAAACCCATCATTACCTGTTAATTAATTATAATTCATTGTAATTAAACCCCGGGCCCCACCCACCACTTTCCAACTCCTTTCGTGCAACTTAACCGTGTGATATCCCTCCGACCTCCCACCTCCAAATCCAATGGTGCACAGCCATATCGCGCGGATTCATCGTACGACAGTTAACGGCCCAAGAGCATGCGAGATTCGCGGTTTTGGTCGGGCACTGTTCTGCTATGTGGCGGCACCAGGTTATATCGTGTGCTTGCGAAAAATATCGCCCTCCATCCAAAAGCGGTGTGATATGGCCGAAAACTACCTCCCCACCTAAACCAAAAGTGCCCACTGTTCATTCGCCAATTCTCATGCCAAAATGTAACCGTTATTGGTTAAAAGGCCGAAAATGCCCCATTTTTCTCTTTTCGCTTATTTTCACTGAAAACCTCTGTTAAACCAACTCTGACACCCTAAACCTCTGTGCGACCATTTTTACCAACTTTTGCCACCCAAAGACGCTGTAGACACCTAATTGAAGTAGCAAATTGACAAATTGAAGCCTCAAAAGCCTCTGCTGCCACCATAGAACCCCGTCTGCGCATCAAACTATCAAATTTCCAGGTATTCTTGATAGAACCAGAACAACCCTGTGAATTTAAATTATACACAGTAATTATCTGAGGTTAATTAATTAAATTAATTAAAAAACCTTCCTAAACTGAAGAAAAGCCCAATGTGCACCCAAACCCCTTTTTACAGATTGTTATTACCCTCCCCACTGTTCCAGAGCTTCTAAACCTTACTCCCAAAGCCACAGAAAGAGTAATTCAATTCAATAAACCAAATTATGGCTTCCCAAACCTCTCTAGATGTAATACCCCTACAAACCCCTCGCCTAGATATTGACCACCTCCCTTTAGCCAACAAAGACTTTCAAATTAAAGATACTGCTTCCCCTGCCCACTTACTGAAACTCCATTGCTAGAGTAAAGACAAGTTTTTGAACTAGAATGATGACATTCACCTATGGGAGTCCAATTTTCCCAAGTACTTGTTCCCACAGGTACACCTATTCCCAGAAATCATCCACTTCTGCCAAGCTTGCTATGTTCCCAGTCAAAGAGCCATAATCTCCCCTACCCAGCAAATTTTTTTCACCATTACTGCAGAATCAATTAATCAAATGCTACAAATTCAGCTAGGCCCAAATGAGACCCCACTTTCCATTGAAGGTTTACTTGAACTCTACACAAAGCTAGACCTTCCCAAGAAGGCTCAAATTTTTGAAACTTTCATCATAGAGGAGTCTCATACTCCTACAGATAGTCCTCCATATGCTACCACCATTTTCTCTGACAGAGGTAGGCAAGTTTATGAGAGATTTTTCGGCGTAAATCACATGATATTTCATTTGTCGAAGCATTTCGAACCAACTAGTGTGGTTCATCATCAGGACAAGATGAACCACACTAGTTGGTTCGAAACACATCGACAAATGAAATATCATGTGATTTATGCCAAAAAATCTCTCATAAACTTGATATGGATCACAGAAGCCTCAATTCAACAAGAGGTAGACAAATTATTACCATGCTCTCTTGCATTCTAGGGTACACAGATGAACATGTGGATGAGGTTGTCATTGCTTTCATTTCTATCTTTTGCCTAGGCAAGCCTCCTGCTACAGTTTACAACTTTGCTCAGTTCATAGCAGACAGAATCCATTAATGGTTTATCATATTACCAAATGAGAGAGTCTTCAAATATTCATCAGTATTATTTCATATGTTCATATACTTTCAGTCAAACAAATTTCCAATCAGCATCCAAAAGTTAGACACCAAAGGCAATCCAAGATCTGTCATCTTTTGGACACCATTGATTCAAATATATTCCACTGTTTTTTCTTATAAAGAGTTCATTGATTCATTTGTTCATCTAGTTATAAACATGCTAACCAGTAGCTATTAGCCTAGGATAAGTGAGGAAATTAAGAGAGTTTTATAGTTGGCTAAGAACAGTAGAGTGGGAGACTGGTATCTATACCAGGACCACATAGAAATCAGAATATATGGATGCCAACTTACTCCCTACAAACTGCCCAAATACCTCCCCATGAGGATATTTGCATTAGAGTATTTTAGAAAAATCATAAACTTTGATGAAGTTAATTTCCTGTCAGCTAGGAAGAAGACTCAGTTTAAAATGAAAAACCAACTGGGCCCTTTTATTTGTAATAATAGGGAAGCTAGATCAGAGGCAGAAAAAATATTATAGCAGATGAACTTCAAAAGTAGATTTATGTGGCAGTATGACCCTAATGGAGTCATAAATAAACTAAGGCTCAAATTCAAATTGAGTCTTTTCATACATGATCCTAGGACAGACATTGATAGATATGCCAACGAGTCAGAATGGTTTGAAAACACTTTGATAGATGTGGAGAGTACTTTAATTGATGTGGAAAAGAAGATTGATACTAGTTCCTTTCTGGAGGTTCCAGAACTACAAGAACATATGACTATTACTCCCATCCTACAAACTCCAGCCAATGAGGACAGAAATGTGAAAAGAACCAGGGAAGAAGGTTCTAGCTCAGGGATGGACACCATAGATGACCAATTTGAGATCAGTTACAAGAAGAGGCCCAAGCTTAATTGATCCGGATTTAAACAAGAACACAACAAATTACAGAGATAACCATAAACACAAAGATGTAATGGAAATAATGCTTCATTTCATTAATGTGAAATATTGAAATATGCTTACAAACAGAAATGGAAATAAACCAGCTAGGGCGATGGCAGCTTATCTCTGAGAAGAGATGTGGCAGATACATGCCTCTGAACTTTGTTACAATGAGGCTCGAAGGGCTATTTATTGTTGAGAAAAAATGGAAAACCCTAAACATCCAAAACCCTAACCCTAGAAGATGAAATGCCAAACTGTGGGCCTGCTTTGGGTAAATTGGTACATAAACTTCCCAGAGTCGTAACTTTGGCATACGATCTCTGTTTGGCACGTACAATATCTCGTTAGAAAGATCTATCTGAGAAATACAAATTTGGGAAGAGCAACATCAGTCCATTGACCCATGCTGCTCCCAATTTTCCCAAAAAAGTCGTTTAGGGACTCAAAACAGCTCCAGAAGTTCAAGACCCGAAAAACTGCTAAAAATAGTAAATTGTGCTACAATTAAGGAAACTGAAAAGCTAAAAGAAACAATGGTGGGGGTCCAAGTGGACTTGGCGGGTGGCCACCAATATCCACCTGGATCATTCCTCCCCCCTTAGGAAGCAGTGGTCCCCATTGCATTGAGTTCCTCCATGAGATGAGGAATCTTCTGTTGAACTTGGTCCCTAGTGAGCCACTTGCCCTGGTGAAGGAGTTGGCCTGCTTTGACAACTCGATACAGTTGTATATTCTGCTGGTGAGTGTGCTTGATCTGTGTGTCCATGATCTGATCAGTTGCAGCTTGTTCCATACAATCTGGATTTAACGCTTTGGGTGTGAGTTGTTCTGCAATGTCGGATGTGTCTAGTAATGGTGGAAAGTATGGCCGAAGGCGGTCCACATTGAACACTGGGTGTAGGCCAAGGAATGGGGGAATGCTGAGCTCAAATGTATTATCTCCCATAGCCTTGGTGATGGTGTAAGGACCATATCAGAGTGGTCTAAGTTTCCGATAGGCTCCGGTAAGGCAATCCTTTTGCAAATGAAATCAGACTTTGTCATCCACCTGAAACTTGTGTGGCACCCGATGTTGATTGTGTTGCTGCTTGTACTTGGCATTTGATTTCTCTAGAATGTCATGGACCTGCTAGAAAATATGTTGGATGTGCTCAATGAAGTTGTTTGCCTTATCTGTTTCAAACTAGACATGAGCCGAATCTACAAGAGTAGCTGCAAATGGCATGGTCACATCAATGGGACATAGTGGTTGGAATCCCAAGCCCACATGAAAAGGGTTGTGGCCAATCGAGCTGTGGAGAGCCTGGTTGTAGCTGTGCTGAACATAGGGGAGGATCTCGTCCCATGTGCGTGGATGCTTTGAGTTGTACATGCACAGAATGTGTACGACCATCGTGTTGACAACCTCTGTCTGGCCATCAGTTTGAGGATGGAAGGCTATGGACTTAGCGAGTTTGCTGTCCAGCATCGACCAGAGACTAGACCAAAATGTACTGAGGAACCTGCTATCTCGATCTGAGATGATAGACTGTGGGGTCCCAAAGTGTACCCACACTCGTTTAAAGAAGAGTTTAGCAGTGGCTTCTGCTGTGATATTCTTCTTGCAGGCCGCCATAATGGCAATCTTCGAGAACCTATTGATGACCATAAAAACACAGTTGTTTCCATGCTTAGTGGAAGGAATGCCTAGCATGTAATCCATGGAGATGGATTCCCAAGGTCAACTTGGGGTAGGCAGCGGGGTATAGAGGTCTTGCTTCTTGATGGTCGGTTTGGCAATGGCATAGGCAGTGCATGATCTGTTGTACTTCCCGACATCCTATCAAAGATTCATCCAATAGAAATACTTTTGCAGTACTGCCACTATTTTCTCGACCCCAAAATGCCGAGTATACTGACTGTAGTGTGCTTCCAAAATCATCTTGGCACGCTCGCTTGAAGGAACACAAAGGTGACCCAGGTGGCATAACAGAAGTGGCACGGTGTTTAATGCCATGATTGATGGTCAACTGAGGAAATCTGCAACATTATTGGTGTTGACCTTCTTATAATTGATATTCAAATGGAACTGTTGTAGGTATGTGCACCACTTCTGATGGTGATCATTCTGTAATTTCCCTTGAGTCTATATGAACTGTAGGGGTCGGTGATCTGTGTGGATGACCGTTTCCTTCCCCAAAATGTAATGCCTCCATTATCAACAAGCCTGCACAATGGAATACATCTCTTTGTCATAAGTGGGATACTTCCAGAATGTGTCTGAAAGTGTCTAACTGTGATATGCCATTGGATGCCTGTGTTGAGTAAGGACTTCCCCAATAGCATAGTCAAAGCAATATGTCTTGACCTCAAACGATTGTCGCAATTCTGGTAATGCAAGCACTGGTACCGAGTAGAGGTGATATTTCAACTCTATGAATGCCTTCTGTTGAGATTCAAACCAAAATAATTTTGCTTTCACTCCTTCCTTTGTGACTTGACTCAAGGGCCAAGTGATATGAGAAAATACCAACACGAACCTGCGGTAGAAGTTGGAAAGACCTAGAAAGCTGCGGAGCTCTGTCAGAGTGGTTGGAGATGGCTAATCCCGAATGACTTAGACCTTGGTTGGATCCACATGCACCCCCTGTTCATCAATAATGTATCCCAGATACTAAACCTGGGTCATGCCAAAAGTGCATTTATCCAAATTGGCACATAACTTGTGTTGCTACAGTGTTTGGAGAACCTGTCGGATGTGGTGGAGGTGCTCTTCCCAACTCTAGCTGAAGATCAAGATGTCATCCAAGTATACCACTACAAATGAGTTGGTGAATGGCTGTAGGATGTCATCCATTAGCCTCATCAAGGTTGCAGGAGCATTCGTCAATCCGAAAGGCATAATAAACCATTCAAAAAGGCCCTCCTTGGCTTTGAAGGCAGTCTTCCACACATAAGAGGGTTCGATTGGTACCTGGTGATATCCTGATTTCAAATCGATCTTGCTGAAATATTTTACCCCCTTCAGTTGGTCCACAAGGTCATCAATCTGTGGGATCGGGTACCTATTCCGGATAGTGATCTTGTTCAACACCCGATAGTTAATACAGAGTCTCCAAGTCCCATCCTTCTTCTGTACCAACACGATCAGGCTCCCACAGGGTGATGAACTTGGACAGATGTAACCTTTTTGCAGCAACTCCTGAATATGCCTCTTGATTTCATCGTTCTCCAAAACATAGTGCCGATAGATTGGCCCATAGGGAAGTAGTCCACCTGGGGTCAGATCGATGGTGTGCTTGACCTGAGAGTGCAGAGGAACCCTTGCAAGGTAGGTGAAGATGTCCTCGTACTCCTTCACGACCTTGTCCATCTGTAGTTGTCGTATGGAGGGGCCCTGTCTGGAGGTCATAGCCACCATCTTCTTCTTTCCTTGAGGGCGTATCACCAGGAAAACAAATTTCTTGTTTTTGGTAATGAGCTTATTGCATTGTTTTGCAATCACCAAAGAGATGGCAGTAGATGGTGCTACCTCCGGTATCCTGTACAACTTATTTCCCAAAGTAACAATAACAACATGGGGCCTTGATTCATACACAACATGTCACTTCCACAAGTATGGTTGTCCTAATAATACATCACAAACTTCAGGGGGAGCAATGTCACACAATATCTCATCTGTGAAGGGCTTGATGTTGTATGGAAGGCGACGATGTTGGCTCACGCGAAGATCCCATCCTTGGTGAAGCCACCCAATGGTGTACGGTTGTAGATGTGCTATGGTTAGTAAGCCTAGCTGCTTCACGGCCTCTACCGAAATGAGGTTCTTTTGGCTCCCGATGTCGACAATGAACTATAGTGGGGAGCCCTTTACCCACATTTGGGAGTGGAAGAGACGCTCCTCCTCCTCTAGATCTTCATCCTTCTGGATCTTCGTGGTGGCAACAGTGGCCTTGGGCTCTGCATCGATAATCTGCTTCACTTTTTCATTCCCCTTGTTGGGTTCTGACTCAGAGTCAGAGCATGCATTTGATTTTGAAACCTTTAGCTCAACCACCAGTGACTGCTTGGCCTGAAACTCACTTTTGTTGTGAGTGGAGCTCTTATGGAACTCGCATCACTTTCCCGTGTCCTTTTTCGGCTTCGCGGCGTTGTTCATTGCTTGCAGCTTTGGAGGGTTGTCTTGGGCCGCCCCGCCTTGGCTTTGTCCTTTGTTTTGCAGTTTGGGAGAACTTTTCCCTTGCTTCAGATTCAAAGATCCAAAATCTCACTTCTTCCGTTTAAACTTTTGCTCGACCTTGACAGCATATCAATATGCCGTGCCGAGCGAGGAGATGTTTAGGAATTCTATTTCTTCCTGGATGTACTTGTGCAGGAAACTGTGATATTTGAGTATCAAATGCTGCTCTGAATCCTTGATACCCAACTTTGTGCGAAGGGTATGGAAAATATTGGTAAACTCTGGCACGTCTTGGTCCCTTCCCTGCCGCAGCGTGGTCCACTTTATGTATTGATCCTCATAGCTTCCGACAAGGTAGTACTGCTCCTTGATGGCATCCCGGAATGAATTCCAAGTGGGTGCAACTGAAAATAGTGAGCCTGTACTTTCATCCTTCTGCTCGCAGTAGGTTTCCCACCAATCCTTGACGTGGGGCGCTGCTTTGAGAAGAGCGAAAATAATCTTTTCCCAAATGGAAAAATCATGAACAGAAAAATAACCCTCTAGCAAATTTAAACATTTATCGATAGAATTTGCATCTATCTGACCCTCGAATATAGGGATTTCAAAATTAACTTGTACCTTAAATGGTGTGGCGTTTCCAAAGTAGCTATTGGAAGCTGATGCGTCTCCCTTGGGTAGCCCCTAAAGGATCTGGGCAAAGTTGTCCATCATCGCATTCCTTTGTTGCTCGAGAGCTTCTTCAAGCAAGATTTTGATAGGATCTCCTGCCTCCCCATATTTCTTTTCATCCGCCATGGGAGGCCTTCGGGATTTGCGAGGCTGGTCTTGCAAAGGTTCGACTAATTCAAGCCCTAACTCCTTATATCCTGACCCCGTTGTGGACATGTAAAGAAAAGCAGAGAAAAAGCAAACCGCTCTAATCCCACTAATCCAGATTTAAACAAGAACGCAAAAAATTATAGAGATAACCATAAACACAAAGATGCAGTGGAAATAATGCTTCATTTCATTAATGTAAAATACTGAAATATGCTTACAAATAGAAATGGAAATAAACCAGCTAGGGCGATGGTAGCTTATCTCTAAGAAGATATGTGGCGACTACATGCCTCTGAACTATGTTACAATGAGGCTCGAAGGCCTATTTATTGTTGAGAAACAATGGAAAACGCTAAACATCCAAAAACCTAACCCTAGAAGATGAAACGCCAAACTGTGGGCCCCGTTTGGCTAAATTGGTACATCAACTTCCCAAGGTCGTAACTTTGGCACACATTCTCCATTTGACATGCACAATATCTCATTAGAAAGATATATCTGAGAACTACAACTTTGTGAAGAGAAACATCGGTCCATGGACCCATGTTGCTCCCAGTTTTCCCAAAAAACATCCTTTAAGGCCTTAAAATGGCTCCGGATGTTTAGGACCCAAAAAATTGCTAAAAATAGTAAATTGTGCTACAATTAAGGAAACTGAAAAGTTGAAACAAACAATGGTGGGGGTCCAAGTGGACTTGGCAGGTTGCCACCAATATCCACTTGGATCATTAATCCTGTAACTAAACAAGAAGACACCATTGATACAGTGGAAATCACTGACACTGACACAATGGTTGGAAGGAGTAAAGGCCTAGTAGTTTCAGAGGAAACTCACTAGCCTTCTACTTCAAACACTCAACTTATTGAGAAACAACTCAACATTGAAGTCTCTTCATCCAACAAGATGGTGGATAAAGAGAAAGATATTAAAGAGAAGTAAAGGGAAATTAAGTTGAGAAATGAGGCATTGAAGGCTGAGACTTATGCCCAGTAATTCAAACAAACACCTGCAAATCAAAATAGATTAATATCATCCTTTGTCATTAAGACTGGATGTAGGTTTTAACCCCATGCAGAAATTACCTACATACGAATTCTAAAACACGGAAAATAAATAATGCGAGAGCAGAACACATAAAACACATCTACACAGAGATTTTCCCCTGGATCCCAAAACCGGGACTACCAGCTTGATTTTCCATTTTGTTCCTTTCAATGTTACAATACATATTTATACATGCCAAAGCATCCAATACCATGGACCGAAAACCATTGCATCCAATACCATGGACCGAAAAACCATCGCGTCCAATACCATGGATCGAAAACCATCACGTCCAAAAAACATGTGCGAAAATCATGCACAAAACCATAGGTGGGTCTGCCCAACCTAACATAGGGTCCAAAACCAAAATTTTCCGAGGTGCTGCCCTGGACCCCATAAAGTGGGGTTACAGGTGCCCCACAAACCCCCTGTTAACTACGTGGAAAGAATATAACACAATCCAACATTCTCCCACTTGTTGTTTTCTTTCCACAGGGGGCCACAAGAGAGCTTAGTCATTTTTCCAACCCTAAAATGTCCACTGTCTCTCTACACCAAGAGAACTTCTCAGAGCTCACAGATTTTGTCAATACATCTGCAATATTCTTCAAAGTGTCCACCTTTACCAGCAACACCATTTTGTCTTCTATCATATCCCTCACAAAGTGATACTGAACATCAATGTGCTTTGTCTTTGAATGATATGCGGGGTTCTTTGCCAAGAAAATCGCACTTTGGCTGTCACAGTTTATCCTTATAGCTCCCTATACTAACCCCATACTTGAACGCAATCTCTGCAACCAAACTGCTTCCTTGCTTGCATGAGTGGCTGCCATGTATTCTGCCTCTGTAGTTGATAGTGCCACTACAAATTCTTTCTTACTCATCCAACTGACTGCACCTCCAAATAGGTTAAACACATACCCACTTGTATATCTTCTCTGATCCAGATCTCCAGCCCAATTTGCATCAAAAAAGCCATGAATATCCAACATTTTGTCCAATCCTGATCTTACTTGGTAGCACAAACCATAATCACTAGTGCCATGCAAATACCTGAAAACCCGCTTCACTGATGTCCAGTGCTCCTTCCCCAGTTTTGACATAAACCTGCTCAATACTCCCATTGCATGTGCAATGTCTGGTCTATTATAGACCATTGCATAAATCAAGCTACCGACTACACTTGCATATGGAACACGGGACATGTCCTCTTCCTCTTCTTGTGTCTTGGGACACTATTCAGCAGATAACCTCACACCTACAGGACTAGGAACCTTTACCGGTTTACTATCCTACATGTTAAACCTCTGCGATATTGTCTCAACATACTTCCTCTGGTTTAACCAGAGCTTCCTCTTTGTCTGATCTCTTTTAATTTCCATGCCTAAAATATAGTTTTCATCACCAAGATCATTCATGTCGAATTTGGAGGACAATTGGGTCTTCAAATCCTAGATAATTTCTTTGTCATTTCCAACCAGCAACATATCATCCACATACAAGACCAGATAAATAACATGGTCACCAATTAATTTAAAATACACACAGTGATCTGCTTTGCTTCTGGTGAAGCCAAGTCCCCGTATAAATGTATCAAATTTCTGATACCACATCCTTGGTGATTGTTTTAACCCATACAGAGACTTCTTTAACTTGCATACAAGTTCTTTCTTACCCTTCACCGCAAAACCTTCAGGTTGCTTCATGTATATTTCCTCTTCTAGATCCCCGTGAAGAAATGCTATCTTCACATCCATCTGTTCTACCTCAAGATCAAAAGCAGCAGCAACAGATAAAATTAATCTAATAGAAGTTACCTTGGCAACAGGAAAAAAAATATCACCAAAATCAATTCCCAACACCTGGGAATAACCTTTTTCTACCAACCGAGCTTTGTATTTCTCCACTTTTCCTTTCGCATTTGTCTTCTTTTTGAATAGCCATTTGCTGCCAATGGGCTTCCTTCCAGCCGACAACTCCACCAGATCCCAAGCCTCATTTTTGTGCAAAGATGCCATTTCATCAACCATGGCCTCTTTCCAGAGTTTTCCATCCTCTGAATCTACTGCTTCCTTCACAATTCTGGGATCATCGTTAGTAATAGATAAAGCAAAATTTGAAAAAAAAGCAGATGGAATATACCTTTCAGGCTGCCTTCTTTCTCGAACTGATCTTCTCACAATCGGAGTTTGTGGCTCTTCATCTTCTGATTCCTCCTCTGCTATAGAGTCTGATTCTTCCTCCTTTAGCTCAAACTCTATCTTCTCAGGTTCCTTTCGTTGGACTTCATGTTTAATAACATCTTTCACCTCTTTGAACACCACATCTCGACTGTACACAACCTTCCTTGTGACTCGGTTCCAAAGCTTATAACCCTTTAAACCATCCTTATACCCAATAAAGATGCACTTTTCAGATTTACTATCTAACTTGGTTCATTTCTCCTTTGGAACATGTACATATGCATCACATCCAAATACCCTCAGATGTGAAAGAGAGGGTTTCTTACCAGTCCATACCTCTTGTGGAGTCTTATCCTCCAACGCTGATGAAGGTAACCTGTTGACCAGGTAACATGTAGTATCCACCGCCTCTGCCCAGAATTCATGTCCTAACCCGACACCACTGAACATGCTTCTTGCCCTTTCCATCAACGTCTTATTCATTCTTTCTGCAACTCCATTTTGTTGAGGTGTATATGGAGTAGTCTTCTGCTGTGATATACCACACTTCCTACAGAATTCTTCAAATTTCTTACTGCAAAACGCTCCATCGTTATTTGTCCTCAGCACCTTTATCTTCTTCTCTGTCTGGTTTTCCACCAGAGCCTTAAATTCTTTAAACCTGTTAAAGAATTCAGATTTCTTCTTAAGGAAATATATCCATGTATTCCTTGAGAATTCATCTATAAATGATACATAGCACATAGACTTACCCAGTGATGGAACCTTCATAGGTCCAAACACATCACTGTGCACAAGTTCTAATATCTGTTTCGCCCTCTTACTACCAGAGGGGAAACTCACCCGATTCTGTTTCCCATATACACAATTTTCACAGAAATCAAAATCCAGAGAGCTATTACTCATATCTTCTACCATACCTTTACCATGAAGTATCTGAAGGCCTTTTTCTCCAATATGTCCAAGCGTTTGATGCCACAACATGGTCTTCTCACCAGAGACCACTGGATTTTCATCTCCACTTCCAGGAACCACAGAACTATTGCACCCATCAATAACAGTGCTACCTTGCAACTTGTATAGAGTTCCAATCCGAACTCTCCACATCAATACCAGTGCTCCCCGAACCATCTTACAGGTATCCTTCTCGAACACTATTTTTACACTTGCATCATCCAGCATGCTAACAGAAATCAGATTTCTTGCTAATGCAGGAATATGTAGAACACCTGGAAGCATTATAGCCCTTACACCTTGCAACTTCAACTTCACTTTTCCGTGACCAATGATTCTAGCCTTCCTGTCATCCCCCAAGAAGAAATCACCACCATCATATTTCTCATACTCGCAGAACCACTCTCTATGGGGAGTGAAGTGAAAGGATGCACCTGAGTCAATCAACCATGCCTCATGATCTACATGTCTACTTGAAGAAGCCAAGTACACATCCCCACCTTCATCTGAGATGGTTTTCGCCTCTACAGAGGGAGCCTCATCAGATCCCTTTCCTTCGTCAGGAGCTTTAGATTTACAGTCCCTTTTGTAGTGCCTTTCCTTTTTACATTTCCAGCACACCACCTTTACAGGTTTTCCCGGAGATTTAGATCTCCCTTTAGATATCCTTCTGGTGGTTGTTGTTTTTGTGGTTATTGATTATTATTATTTTCAGGCACATTTACTTTTTCAGTGATTTCATCAAGAACTGCGTATTCATTGTTTTCTTTTTCCTATTCCTTTTCCTACAACTGATTTTTATACAAGACATTTTCATTGAATATTACATCTCTACTCCTAATGATTTTGTGATTTTCGTAATCATATCAGCAATAACCAAAATCATTAACACCATATCTAATAAAGGTACATTTCTTTGACTTTGCCTCAAGCTTTGTTCTATTTTCTTTATTAATATGGACAAAGGCCTCACAACCAAAATGCTTTAAAAAGTAGTAGTTTACCTTTTTACCTATCCATGCTTCCTATGGAACACCACCATCCAAGGAACTTGAAGGCCCTCTGTTTATTAGATAAATAGCAGTATCTACATCATCTACCCAAAACTGTAAAGGCAATCCTGCATGCAATCTCATGCACCTTGAACGCTCCATGATTTTTCTATTCATCCTTTCTGACACACCATTTTCTTGTGGTTTTCTTGGAACTGTCTTCTCTCTACGAATTCCATGCTCTTAATAGTACCTATCAAACTCTTTGCTGCAATATTCACCTCCATTTTCTGATCTGAGACACTTCAATTTCTTTCCTGTCTCAATCTCAACCAAAGCTTTCCATTTCTTGAAAGTATCAAATACATCATATTTATTCTTAATACAATAAATCCAAGTTTTTCTAGTTGCATCATCAATAAAAGTAACATAATAACGAGAGCCACCGAGAGATGATTCCTGAGCAGGTCCCCATACATCTGTATGCACAAGATCTAATTTTTCGCTCCTCTTTTCTTTCCCAACTCTAAGAAATTTGACTCTCTTATGTTTTCCATAAATGCAATTCTCATAGAAGTCCAAATCAACATTCTTCAAACCCGACAACAAATTCCTTGAGTGAAGAACCTTCATCCCCTTTTCACTCATGTGTCCGAGCCTATGATGCCATAATGCTGCGTCTGCTCCTTTGGAAGTTAAAGCATTAATAGAGTTAGAAATACCATTGCATAAATACAATGTACCAACCTTTTCACCTTTTTCTATTACTAGGGCTCCTTTGGTGACCTTCCAAGCTTTATCTATGAAAGTTGTCACACAACCTTCACCGCCTAACTAGCCTGTTGAAATCAGATTTTTCTTCAGATCTGGAACATGCCTTACCTCCTTTAGTAGCCATTGGTTTCCATTCTGCTATTTTACAAGAACCTTACCCATTCCAACAATTTTACAGGGTTTATCATCACCTAAATAGACTTGTCCAAAATCTCCTTGAACATAGTCATGAAAATATTTCTTATCAAGTGTGGCATGGAATGAGGCCCCTGAATCCACCACCCAGGAATCAGTGATATTTTCGAAAGAAAGAATCAAAGCATCTTATAACACCTCACCTATCACATTTGCTTCATGATTGTTTTCTTAGTGTGCATCTCCTTCTTTTCCCTTCCGAGATCTACAGTCTTTCTTTAGGTGTCTTTTCTTTCCGCATTTCCAGCACACTATCTCTAATCTGGACTTGGATCTACCTTTCCTTGATTTAGTGCGATATCCTGAGCTCTTTCCTCTTTCCATTTTTCTTCCCCAAGACTCTGCACTCAAAGCATTACCTGATGTCTCACCGGAGCTTTTCCATCACATTTCCTCACTCAGGATAGCACTGACAACATCATCAAACTTTAAAGTACTAGATCTAGAAACAGAGCTACTAATGGCCATTACTAAACCATTCCAACTTTCTGGCAATGAGCACAAGAATAACACAGCTCTAACTTCATCATCAAAGTTTACCCCTACAGAACATAACTGACTTGTAACGGTATTAAAATCATTTAAATGGTCAACAATAGATCCACCTTCCGACATCTTCATATTAAATAACCGTTTCATAAGAAATACCTTGTTTGAGGCCGAGGGTTTTTCATATAGTTTCTCCAATCCCTTAATCAAACCCTCTGTCGTTGTTTCCTTCGAAATGTTAAAGGCGACTGATGCTGTGAGGAACAATCGTACTGTTCCGAGTGCCTTTCTATCGAGAGGGTTCCATTCTTCATCTGTCATACCCGTCAGCATCTTTGCTTTTTTGCCCAATGGTAGGTACAGATCTTTCTGATACAGATAATCTTCCATCTGCATCTTCCACAGTGAGAAGTTTTGGCTGTTAAATTTCTCGACCCTAAACTTACCATCTTCTTCCATTACTCCCACTCGAACGAGGAACCCTTCTTTCCTGTGAGTTTATCAGCGAAATAGACCTTTGGCTTAGATACCAATTGTTAGAAAATTATACATTACGGAGCAATGGAACACATAAAATATTGCAGAAATATAAACACAGAAAACGCATAAAACAAGAGAGACACAGATATACATGGTTCACCCAATTTGGGCTACATCCACCCCGAACAGTCAGTCATTCCTTTATATTATCCAACAAAATGAAGAGACACAACCTACAACAAATCCATTATAATATCCTTTGTGTTCTCTCACAGTCTCACCTCTCTGCTTCTCACTCAGAGAATAAACATCTATTACACAACCTTAATACAATTCCCTCATACTAAGAGAGGGGTTTCCTTCTAGGGAAAAAAAACCCTAAACTAAACATAAGTTCTACCGTCAGATCATCTACCTAATGAACAACCCAGATTGACTAGAAATTACTATACTTTTACAAGGCAATTTTACATCTATTTTTAGCTTCAGGGGCGCTACCCCCGAAACCCCCGCCGGGGGACCGCTGGCCCTCGGACCCCCCAGCTGGGGGGGATTGGCCCCCCCGAACCCCTGCGAGGGGAAAATTCCCCCCCACACCCCCCCGCGTGGAGGGGTGTACAAACTTCCTAGGTTCTACATCCGGCTGAAACAAAGACCTCTAAATAATCATGCTCCACACCCAACAGCTTTTTCCACAGGAAAATTTTATTCACTAGAGACTTAGATTGGTACAAAGTCTCTAACTTGTCCCACAAAGCCTTCACCGTAGCTTCCCCTAATACATTCAGCAATACTGAATCTGAGACACACAATCGTATTGTGCTCTTTGCCTTTCAATCCAACTTCTTCCATTCTTCATCGAACACTCCCGTTAGTTTAGTACCCGGATCTACCACGATCCACTGGTCTTTATCCACCAACAGATCCTCCATCTTGAGTTTCCACAATTCAAAACTATGACCATTAAATTTCTCGATCTCTATCTTTCCACTGCTCGCCATCTTCTTTCACCACCAGAATCGATCTCCCAGATCTCCCACTAAGCAGGGTCTACCACAAGCCCGAGTGAAACGCCTCAGCAACAAAGGCGTCCCCTTGAAGCCATAACAACTCTGATACCAAATGTAGGTTTTATCCCCATACAGGAATTACCTGCATACGAATTCTAAAACACAGAAAATAAATAATGCGAGAGAAAAACACATATACACAGAGATTTTCCCCTGGATCCCAAAATCAGGACTACCAGCTTAATTTTTCATTTTGTTCCTTTCAATGTTACAATACATATTTATACATGCCAAAGCATCCAATACCATGGACCAAAAACCATCGCGTCCAATACCATGGACCGAAAAACCATCGCGTCCAATACCATGGACTGAAAACCATTACGTCCAAAAGACATGTGCGAAAATCATTCACAAAACCATAGGTGGGTCTGCCCAACCTAACATATGGTCCAAAACCAAAAAATTTTGGGGCGCTGCCCCGGACCCGAGAAAGTGGGGTTACGGGTGTCCCTCAAACCCCCTGTTAACTACGTGGAAAGAATATAACACAACCCAACACTGGAAAGGTGCAAATGACATTCATGCAGCCTACAATCCAGTAGCCCAAATCATCAGCAGACTACAAGAAGGAAGAGTTCGAAGTATTGGCTAGGGATGTTCACCCTATTGACTAGATTGAATTCCATAAGCAGGAAGGTGAGATGATTTACTCCACCATGAAAAATAAAGCAATGATTGTGCACAAACTCCAAAGCTCACTGGATAATATCACAACATAGTATAAGATGGAAAAGGCATCCTCACAAGCCAAGGATAACAGAATCAAGTCACTGGAAGACTTGGTGATTGAGCTTGGATATAATCCCAATGATGTAAAAGTTGTAGAGAAACTAATAAAGAAGAAGAATGAGGATATTGTTGCTTTAAAGAAGCAGCTGAGGCTGCCTCATTCAGAGAATCCACAGACAAAGGAGGTCCTTGAGAGCCAAACCCAGCAGGAGGAGATGATGGATCTCATTCTCCAATTAAATGATCAATTGAAAGAAATGGAAAAGGAGTTGGACAACTTAATACAGCTGAAACATGCTAGCCTTGAGACAGCCACTACCACTGCCATTCCCACAGTGACTACAACATTTCCATCAACCTTAGCAGCTTCATTTTCCCCCACAGCTCCACTACCTACAACACTTCCAACTGCAACAACATCTACATCAGCAACAGGTTCAACAACAACAGCAGCTCAGCCAAGTGATGAGGCAAGCAAACTGGTCAAAGAAATGGAGGACATGTCCATTCAGACCAATGAGATAAATAAACTAAAAGAACAAATAACAAGTCTAGAGGATGAGAAGAAACTAGCACAGATTATGCACAAGAACGAAGTACTGAAATCAAATAGGTTAACTGAAAGAATGAAGAATTTGGAAAAAGAGTTAACATTGAAGGAGCCACTTGCCCAAGCTAAAGAACAGCTATGGGCCAATATCATTGACTCTGTCAATGATATTTGGCCATCTATACAAGTCATCTTTGAACAAAATGATTTATTCAAAGAGGCTACTAAAGAAATTGAACGAGTTAAGGCCGAACTTGGAGACATGCCAGAAGAAGCCACCAAAATAATCCAATTCCTTAACTCCAAAAATAAATATGGATTGCAGGAGCTGGACATAGCTGACAGGACTGGCACCATACTAGAGGTGAAGAAAGTGCTCACCAAGAGGAACTTAATGATGAATCTCGAGGACAAATTCCAAGCCATGGAGCTGGCTATAGACAGGTTCATGGTTAAGTTTGATACTTTGAGGCAGAAAGGCCTGCCAAATCCCTTGGTGATAAATGACAGATTGATGCCACATGAAGACTACAACAGGAAAATCAAAGAAGTGGCAAGAGATCAAGCCAATAAATCTTCTATGAAAGGGATGCCTACAGGAAAGGTTCTGTACCAAACTTTTGAGAACCTATTTTACCTCCAGCATGAGGTAAAACACCTTTTTGTGAACAGACCCACCTTTGCAAAGTACACAGAAGCAGATGAAATCTATAGAAAAATGGTAAATATCAAATTACCAGATGCAGACACTTGGGAGAAATTAAATGACTTACTATAAAATGCAAAAGTAAAAGTGAAAACAGTGCAGTAAAAGAAAAGTAGAAGGCCAGCTCAGATGAAAGAGTATCAAATGAAAGAGTATCAGTTAAAAGGGAAAAGTAAAAAGAACAGTCAGCATGAAAGACCAACAGCAAAGGAGAATAAATAGCAAAAGGTCAAAGAATAAGACAACACAGCCTAATAAACAGGGACAGGTTGCAGCAGTTGAATATCTGTCTCTATCTTCTTGCATGGAGATATTTCTTTTTCCTAGATTAATTCCCAAGACAGTTTGGGATATTTTGTAAACTATTTTTGTATAAATACTTCATAATTCGAAGTATAGAGTGTGGATTTCTAGACATTTATATAGTTGTATTTCTTTGTAACCTGAGGGTTCTGTTAGCGTTTGAAATTTCACCTCAGGCTGAGAAAGGCAAATCTCAAAGCTACATCAAACCATTCAACCTCGTAGCTAGCCCTACGGGGCAGGAGAAGGCTCTCTCCGGTCTCTCTCGGAAAATTTTCAATTAGGGAGATGACCAACAAGGTAACACTGATATTAGGCTAGTAAACTCATTAAAAAGGTTGATTTTGGGGTTTTTGGGTTTTTGGTGGCAAATTGAGGAGAGGGCAAATTTGGCTGCGGGGATGGGACACAGTTTCTGCAGGGGAGTCTTTGGGGCGAGGTAGGAGGCTGTGCTAATGCCTTTGACTGAAATGAATGGTCAGGAATGAAAGAGAGAAAGCTAAAGAGAGCAAAAAACTAATTTGAATTCTCTTTAGACAGTAGAAAACATCAAAATTAAACAAATTTAAAAGCAGAGCATGGCAAGCATGAATTCTTACTTTATCACTTCATTTGTTTAATATGCAGAAGTATAGAAGGAAAATGAAACACATAACAAAGCTTACAATGACTGAAGATACACACCATCAACACATGAGTCCACAAGAATCCCAAAGATGACTGCAAAACCCTGGTCTTCCTTGCCAAAAATTGCAGAGATACAAGAGATAATACAATGTGCTACTGCTCTCTCAAGAGTCCAACCATTACAATGAGTAAGAAAGTACATGATATAGATGATCTAACCTCTTTCCCCACCTCCATGGGTCGAGCTCACTATCTTAGGAGCTGTTGGAACAACTTCTAAACTAAGCACTACAAAATAGGCAGTCATAACTACTTGCCTCTAAAAACTTGGAAATCAGTTCATGCATTCAATTTTTACCCTTTTACATGAGAGAAACTTCTAGAAGAGTAAAACAAGGGTAAAAGTATCCAAAAAGTGCCACAATTACATTCAAAAGGACCACCATCGACCTCATAAAGTCAAACTGGAGCTACACTGCAAATTCTGGGCTGAACTGGTCAAATCTGGCACAAATTCCTCAATGGGTCGCGCACATCATCCTCAACGGATCGCGCACTTTGGAGCTCTGTTTGGAGGCCTTCCTGGTGTCAGAATGAGGTGCAGGATAGCTCGTTGGAAAGGTCTCTGGGTCTACTTTCCAACCCAACTAGAATTTTTGGATTGGGATGTCATTTGCCTAGTCAAAAGTCAATGCTCCCAAGACTACGTTTGCAGCTAAAAAGGGGGCAAAAAGTCAAAATTTGGCTGTAGTTTGACCTTTTGGAGACCCAAAACTTCATGAAAACTCAAGGTAATGCATGGACATATGTAACTTGGCATAAACAAAATCCAAAAATGCTGAGTTTGCGCAAAATGGAGCTATGATGACAAAGGGTCTCACCAAGGGTGAGACCCGTTGAGAAGTCAAAACCTGTAAATTGCCCAAAAATGCCAAAAATGAGCCAAAACTTCCAAAATTTCTTGTGTTTGGTGCTGTGAAGAGGCTAGTGAGTGTCATGATGAGTGAGAGAAGCCTCGGCCAAGATGCGGAGTGGGTTGGTCTTCTTCTTCCTCTTAAGAGCCTCGGTCAATCTTCTCTGGAACATTTTCATATTTGCTTTACAAACATGCATCCTTGCCCAATAGTGGTTTTTCATGTTTCTCAGTAGCTTCTTCTCTCGGTTGGCCTTATCCAACAGCCTCTCCAAATGGGCATTCACCTGGATGAGCCTTCACTCTCGCTCAGCAGGCAAAGGATCACCGGGCCTCCTTCGGTTTAGGACTCGATCACTACGAATCCTCCACAACTCATTAAGTGCCTTCTCCTCCTCTAGCTGTGTGTTCCACTGCTCTAGATAGGTGATGGTCCATTGGGCACCCTCAAGTCTCTGCTGAAAAACATCATTCTCGGCCTTGAGCTGCTGAATGATCTCCTTTGCCTCTTGGCTAGGGGAACTGACCTCAATATCAATCACCGGATCCTCATGAACCATGGGCTCTTTTCCCCTCTGCAATACCTATGCTGGTGAAGAAAACGAGGCCCCTTCCACCTGCTGTGGAGATAACACTCGTTGCTCTGAAGATGAAGGCGAGACCCCTTCCACCTGCTGTGGAGATAGTACTCGCCTAGCTGCTGCAAATAAGGCCCTTGGGACTTTCTGATAGGTGACCATGGGAGTGGAGCTGACATGTCGGGTGATGGGAGCATCAGGCTGCTGAGATGGTCCTCCCTCCTCATGAATGGCCTCCTGATGTGGCTGAGGTGGCACTGTGAAAAAATCACGGGAGATGAACTCCTCCCATGAGACACCCTGCTGAGTCAACTGATGAGAGACTATAAGCTGGATCAAACCATAGTGACACAAGCTCCTGTACTGCTGGGCCTGGGTCTTCCTCTGCAACATGGGCACCATCTTCTAAATGTTTTGAAACAGGAAGATCGGGAGGTTCATCATCCTCACCCGGGTGAAATGCATCAACAGGAGAATGTGATATGAATACACCTGTGAAAATCTGCCCTCACATGTAAAATAATGCATGATGAGTCTCATGAGGGGGGCATACTCACTGCGAAGAAATCTAAATGGAAATACACCCGTCAACAGTTTCACAAATGATGGCCGGACATAGGGCTCAAAGTGAACAAAATCAAGAAGTTTGCGCTTGGGCCACACCTCACCCACATTTGGTATCCCTGTAGCCTCTGAAATTACCTCAGGTGTCAATATGAAGTTCACCCCTGCAAGAGTGACATGTCCATCATGGATATGTAAGACAAACAAGCGGGCCAACTCTCTATGATGCTGAATCTGAGAGAGCCTCTCACAAAACTGATAGCATGACATGTACTGGAAACAATTCAGTGCCAAAGGACAAGCCTGTAACTCTGCCAATGAAGTAGGCTCCTTCCTCTTATAGTGACCTCCCTTACCCCCTCTACGAGGCCTCCTCTGTTCCTCAATCTCTGTAGATGATGAATGATCATCACCTTGCTCAGAAGTCTCGGTATCTGACATGGTTTTGGAGCAAGGTGGGCAAACTGAAGGACAAATTGAACTGCTGCCTCTGCCTGCAAAAATACTGAACTCTATGTTGTTTCAAGGGGAAAAACATGAGGGGAATGTTAGGGGAGGGAACTTCTTAACAAGGAATGGGAATATATGATAATAACAGGGAATTTTCAAGGGAAACTTTACAAATTGTCATGCATATAGGAACACATTTGAACATTGGGAAATCATTTGCAAAGAACATCTCATATGGGACAAAACATGTATGATAATGAACATGAAAGGGGCATACATATATCAATAGGGACATAGGGACACCATACACCAAATTTTCTTATAGGAGTTCATGTGTGTCATAAGGAAATTTCTTGTTCTTTTTGTTCCTAAGGAGTACATGCACATTTTTAACATAGAGGGAAGGTTTTGATATACAAGGGATGTCAAGGGTATATAGGGGTTATGTACATGCCTTTGAATATACAACAACATTTATTTTTCACATGACTCTTTCCTTATTTACAAATGTATCTTTTCTTTTTTGTTTATTTTTTGCATGTGTATGGTAGAGGGAATTAGGGTTTTGGGTGATTGTAAGAGGGGTAGGGTTTATAGCTTAGGGATGGGGGAGAAAGTCAACATTTTATGTACAAATAATGTGGGACAGAGATGCAAGAATGACTATGAATGGCATAGGAAAAGAGGGAAGGGACCAAATGGGACAAAAAACACTTGAAACAGTCACAAAACCCTAGCATTTTACAAACATTAGCCTACAGCCATATTAATCCATTTATTTGCAAATTTAGAAGATAAAATCATAGCATACATCCTTGTTTTCATCACCCATATCAACAATCATGGATTAAGAGCCTACCTCGACCGATTGAGCAAGTTTGAAGTGGACTGAAGAAATTTGTTTGAAGTTTGATGGCAGAAAGCTGAACGGGTCGCGCAGGCTCCCCAACGGGTCGTGCACAGCCCAACGGGTCGCGCCCGTTATAAATTTCCACTGCTGGAGTGCGCTGGATAGGTCGCGCACCGCCCAACAGGTCGCGCACAGGTCTGGACGGGTCGCGCACCTATAAACTACCCGAAACCCTTGTAATTTCGCCTCCTTCGTCTATCACTCTCTCACAATCTCTCTTGCAAACTTGAAATGCAAAATGAGAGTGAAAGGAGGGAACATTACCCTTTATAATCTCATTTTGAAAAAAAATTCATCCATAAACCCACTTTATAAAGTCTATTTTGTCACTTTTTTTGAAACACTGATTTTCTTGGTTTCCTTTATCCTGAAGTTGACTTTTTGAGTGCTTTGACCTGATTCTTTATGCAGGTAGATCATCTGAAGGACTGTGGCAAGGGGACCAGGGTTGCTGCTGCCTTCTTGAAGACATTTTGGAAATTTATTCTTTTTACAAAAATTATCGTGACCTTGGCTTTAAAAACAAGGTTTTTAAATCCAAGGTTAAAAATGAACTATACATAATGAAAATTTCAAAGGAACATGTTTACCATCCTCCCTCTGGCTTGCTGGTCACTCAAGGACTTACTGAGACATGACCTTGCTAAGACAACTGACCAAAACCCTATACCTAGAATTTTGACATTAAGACCAAACAAGAGCAGCTTAAAAAACTCAATGACTGATATGACCTGATCCAACAAAGCCAAGAGGGGTATGAATAGACCAGCTCCTCCATCAGGGTTATGGCATGCCTAACGGGATGCAAATTTTGACACTGATGAGACACCTACTAATGAAAATGCAAAGAGCTTTGATCACTGATGGAGGGCTTTCAAGACCGACACTAACAGGTTCATTGTACCAATTTTTCAAGTCAGCAGAATGGACTAAGTAATAAAGAGATTGAATTACAAGATTCATGTGTTGAGCCACTTTAGTGGAGTATTTTCTTTGTCAAATTTTTTATTTTCTTAAGTGTTTCACAAAATTGCATGTTATCTAAATTGAATGAATTAACTAGAATTATATTACAAATTTTTTTTAAGTACACTTTGTCTTAAACAATTAATCATTTTAATGTTTTCTTCTGATATCCAGATTAGGGAACCCTTCATTGCTCCCTAGTTTCGATTGACCCCTACCATTTCCTTCATTATCCGGTTTAAGGAACCCTTAATTTCTCCTTGGATCCGATTGAAAAACCACTTCACCATCCAGCCTTAAGATCTGAATTTACTCAGCTACCTTGCCCTATAAAAACTATCTTTAGAACTTGATCTAGTCCTGTTTTCCTGACACTTGACCCCATAGCCCAATGGTAAAATACATACTCCTATCCATCTAAGTCAGTGATCCCACCACCAAATATAAATCAAAACCCAAGTACAATCATAACTAGCCTAAAATCAATTAACTAAACAAAGTTAAATCATAAAGAGAGAGCCCTCTCTGATCATTAGGACGGCTAGATCCTAATCTCCGAAGTAGGTCTGTGGTTACCTCTATCATTTCTTTCACAACAACTCTAGAGAAATGTTGGAGTGATAACATATTGGCAACCATACTAGGGACCTATCCTTAGTTTAATAAAACTTTAAGGAAATTTTAAATCTTATCTTTTGCCCCTTAAGGTCATTTTAGAGTTGTTAAAAAGTTTCATAAAACAATTAAAAAATTAAAATTCTGGCTTCCAGGAGAACACACTATACCAGGGCAAATCCAGATCCAAACCCTGCTACAATAGTTGATGACCCTGACAGAATTTTAAGAAAACCAAAAAAGGTAGAAACTCAAGAAAGTAGTAGCGAGTTAGTTAAAGCAAATTCACTCCACAAGGAATTATCAAGTTTAGAGGATATTCAGTTTGATTTATCATTTGAGCTTTCTTTGTTTAGAACCAAATCAGAAAATTCAATTCATGAAACTATAATAGACCCTAATTTTATTCAATTCATTGAATCAAAGAAGGTGCCTATACATCCAGATTTAGATCAACATGTTTTGGATACTTTTGACAAACTAGAAGCTCTAACCTCTACTTTGATCAGACATATAGATGAGGCCTATCTTCAGTAATCAGTTGAGTTAGTTGTCTTAACTGCTGCTACCCCTGAAATTTCTACAGAGTCTTCAAAAACTGTAAATACAGCTTCATTTACTATAACCTCACCTATAATATCCACCACAGTTCATTCCCCTAAACTAGTTATTCCTCAACTTCCTCTCCAACCAAACATCTCAAGCTCATCTAGCTCATCTACAGCCATCTCAAGTTCTTCTTCAAGCACCACTACTTTTCCCCCTAGTCAAACCAAAATCTCAGCCATGGCAGACAGATATGGACCTTTGGTCCTACTAGCTCAACTACATGCCATGCCCCAAGATTACTAAAGTAAGATCTTTCTATTTGATTCTACTAGCTAGTATACTGCCCAACAACATGTAAACAAAATGACTAACTATTTTGAGTTGCATGAGATTGATGAGTCTAATGTGAAAATGAGGTTATTTTCCCAAACATTAATAGGGGATGTTAAAAAATGGTTCAAAGGTTTACCTGCTAATCATATTGCAGATTTAGCTGCTTTCCATAGATTGTTTATTGATATATGGGAAAGAAAGAAAAACCCCTTACAAATACTATCTGAATATGAAAACATTAGAAGAGCTCCTAATGAGTCTATTCAGGATTATTGTACTAAGTTCAACAATATCTATAATGCAATCCCTGCTAATATTAAACCTCCACCAAACCTAGCATTAATCAAATTCCCTGATGGTTTTGACACTGATATGTCATACCAATTAAGAGAAAGAAAACCTGAAACATTGGAACAGATGAAAAGTAATGTTGTTAGTGTAGAAGCCAATTTATTAGCTAAGAAAACTAGGATGAGAAATGAGAAAAAAGTTATCATTAAAGAGGAAACATCCACTTCGGATGGTAAGATAGATAGTTTAGCCAAAAGTGTAGAAAGGATAATGGATAGATTAGAAAACATGGAAAGAAAATCTCAGTGGGAGAATCAACAAGCACCTCGAATTAAAAACCCCAACTTTAGGAAAAATCCTAACACTGGAAAAAATGCTATACCAGATAAACAGATTAGCCCTCCTTTCCAAGAAAATTATGCTGAGGGTTCACAAAACCATGAAAAAGAGGAGGACACCCAGATAAACCTATTAGGGATTAAAAATGAAGATGTTGTTTTTCTTACTCAAGAAGAACAAGAAATGTACATGTTACAACAATTGAAATTAGAATATGGGGAGTCCTTTGACTACAAACAAGGCTATGAATCTGCTATTTATGAAGTCCACAAACAGTATAGCATTAGAAGCAAAAAGAATAATGAAATTCCCACTAAGAAATTAGTCCAAACCCAAACTAAGAAAATAACAGAAGCTCCTGTGACCAAAGTTCTACAAATTCTCCCTAGAGGAACTCAAGAGACTTCCAGCCCAAAAATTGTAGATATAACTTCAACTGAAACTCAAACTGAAACTGTTACTCAAGCCATTCCAAATAAGACAATTCAAAACAAAACTGTTGGTACACAAACTGAGTTGCCAACTGTTGATAAAGAAGATAAAAGTACACAAACCACATTTGCTAAGGAAGACCTCATACAATCAGGCAAAACTCAATTTCCATTCAACATACAGAATGAGATAGGCAAGTTGAAAATATCAGTTCCTTTGACCAAGCTAGTGAAAAATGAATCATACAGAACACAAATCACTGAAACACTAAACATAGGTGAAGGAGAAGATGATGTAAACCTTAATGATGGTCAACCTGAGTTATTATTTGGTCCAGAAGTAAATGGAAAACATCAACAATGGGGCATCCCTCCATTCTACATTAGCTTAAATGTTCATGATAAAATCTTACATAATGCTATGCTAGACTTAGGGGCATCCCATAACCTAATGCCTAAAGAAATCATGGAGAGATTAAACTTAGATATCACCAGACCATACAAGGACCTGTTTTCCTTTGATTCTAGCCAAGTGAAATGCCTTGGCATGATTAAATATTTGTGTGTGACTCTAGTCCAGTGCCCAGCAAAGAGTATTGTTATGGACATAGTAGTTGTTGATATCCCACCCAAGTATGGAATGATATTATCTCGCTCATGGGGAGAAAAATTGCAGGGATCTCTACAGTTAGACATGTCATATGCTACCATCTTTGTTTTTGGTCAACAAAGAAAACTTTACAAATAAAACTTGATGAAATACATGGTGAGTAGTCTAGAAAAACCACAGAATTACCCCATATATTCCATGCATTCTGATATGGACTCATTTATCTTGTATAATTCAGACAATGGAAAAACTGAAATCACAGTTGTAGAAGAAAAATACAAAGCACCTGATAGTGAAAACATATTTCATGAGTCTCTATGGAATTTAGATTTTGATGGCTCTGTAAATAGATTAGGAGCAGGAGAAGGAGTTTGGATTCACAACATGGAAAATAATCATTCTGAAGGTCATGCCTTTAGATTAAACTTTAAATGCACAAACAATATGGCAGAATATGAAGCTTTAATCTTAGGACTGCAAATTGTAAGAAAACTTGGAGCCAAGAGAGTTTCTATCATGGGAGACTCAAAATTGATTATAAAACAAATTAAAGGAGAATATTTTATGAATAATCCTAGACTTAGCCAATATAGAGAGATTGTCTTAGATTTTGTTAAACACACACATGGACAACAACATAATCTGAAAGATAAAACATGAGAGTACATTTTTATTAACAAATGATATACATTTATAGTACATGGTTTGACCATTGGGTTCCACATCCCAAGGTCTCTTGGACTCCTTTTCTCTATTCAGCTTCCACACTAACCCTTAGAGGATTAGGTGTCCAACATTCCCCCCTTAATCTGAAGGGTTATGTATGAGTCCAAGAAGAGAGCTGTAATACAAAATGTGCAAAAAATGCATGGCAGCACTAGGCTGAATGTGCTCTCTGAAATGTTGGTATAAAGGGCAGTGGTTTAAGGATGACCACCAACACTGGAATGCTTAGTGCAATTCGTAGAACTCTTCCAAAATTGGCAAGAAGCTAAAGTCTTCTGCTAGAGGAAGTGCTCCTATTGTTTGAAGAGGGAAACCTTCAACCATGAAAGGGAGGTCTCACCCCACATAAAAAGGATAAATTCAACCTGAAAAGGGAAGTCTCATCCTGTGATGGTTTAAGGATTACCAAAAACTCTAGAATGCTTAATGCAATTCTTGGAACTCCTCCAAAACTAGTAAGAAGATAAAGTGTTCTGCTAGAGGAAGTGTCCCCAACTCTATTCCTGGAATTCTTTCGAAACTGGAAAGAAGCTGAAGTCTTCTGCTAGAGGAAGTGTCCCAGATTACCAACTGAAGGCATGCTCAGGGGCATCCTTTTCTCTAGCTACAACTCTGAAACTGGTGTGGCAGGTTGTGGCTCAGGCTTGCTTGATGTGGCTTTGAAGCTTGTAGATGACCATAATTTCCCCCCCTGTCAGATATAAGGTGAGATGATGGAGAAAAATCAACTACAATATTGTTCAACACTCTAGAACAAGTTCTGACATGTGACTGGAATATCTTCTTGGCTGTTGATGCCCATTGCCAAGAAGCGATCCATCCAAGATGAATCTTTGTTCTTGCCGAACGTTTGTTTCTGAAACATTTGTGTGAAGAATGACTGGTTTTATGACAGTGCTTACATGGATGAAGATCAAAATAGTGATCTTTCAGATGGCCAACTCGGTCACAGTGTTGGCATTTCACAATCTATTGTTGTTGCTGTGGAAGAGGAACAGAATCTGGAATAGCTAGAGGTGAACTGTCATGAAGGAATCCAACACTCTAAAAATGAATGGGCTTTGAGTAATCTAGAATATGAAAGGACTCATCCTTATCATATCCAAGACCTGTTATGTGCTTGTTATGGACAAGCTCTTCCCAAGGTCTAATGATGGGCTTGGGAAGTGCAAACTGAACTTCTGCATCTGCATGTACAACTGCTGCTTTATTTGGCACTCGATCTGAATCAATTGTAACATTATTGTCTTGTTGTTTATGGGAGTTTGTTTCAATCTTCTGAACAGAAATAGGTTCAGAATGATGACTCCACTACTGTAATTCTTCTTGCTGTAGCTGAGATTCAAGCTGCAAAAATTCAATGGTTTCTTGTGCAAGTTGTAAAGATGTTTGAATATCTCTAAGAGTGTGTTTGTTGACTTTAACTATACTTCCATCAGTAGATAAGATTAGAGTGCTTAATAACTCTAATAATCCATGATTTTTCTCCATTATTCAAACAATCAAATCAACAATGTATTTGTAGAAACGATCAAATGACCAAAAATGCACCTTTTTTTTTTTTACACAAAAAATTAGTCCACTAGACAGTCACTTAACTGAATGTACACACCCAAAATAGAAGTGTTTCCTCCCTAAACAGTGAGCTGATACACGCTCAAGAACAGGGTTTTTCTTGCCAGTAGACTGCTCCTTTCTGGGCTTACTCACCGAGAAATCTTGGCCTGCTCCCACTGCAACCTCAGCCTGTACCCAAGCATCAAGAAATGTGCTGAAAAAGGCTCGAACTTCACACTGTAAAACACAAAAATAGAAATACCCTGAATCCACTGCAATCAATCGCTGAAATCAATCAAAGAATCTCCCGACTCCCACTCAACCTCTTCACCTTCTCCTCTTTCTCCTTGAATAGTGCTAACAAGGATACACCGGATACCTTAACAACTTTAAACCTAACTCCAGGAATATCTTGCACGACATGCCCCTTTTGCCCAAATCCAGCGATCAACACCTCGTCATTTTCTTCAATGTAGTTCAAAGGCCAACACAAATAGGCTCAACGCATAGTTCCAAACATATGGGCAGTTGGAGATGTGACAAATTGGATTAACCTTACACCTGTGGCGCTAATGTAGGGTACTTGCTTTGCTAAATTGTGTTTGGTGGACAGCCCACTAAGCCTAATTATAATCATGTTCCTTGTGCAGTATTCTGTATATCTCCTCTCTCTGTAGTGGACCTTATAGAGAAGGAAGCTATAGAGAAAGCTAATGGTGATATCGGTGTCGTGGATTGTGAGACTGACAAAGTTCTTGGGGCATCAATGTGTGGTCCAGATGCTCCTGAAATTATGCAGGGTATTGCTATTGCTTTGAAGTGTGGGGCTACAAAGGCACAGTTTGACTCAACTGTTGGTATTCACCCATCAGCTGCAGAAGAGTTTGTTACTATGCGTACTGATACCAGATTTAGAGTATCACTATCACGTGCAAGCCATTGACAATGTCAATCGTCCACTCGATATCAGTGACCTGCTCTAATGGAGCTTGGGCGGCCAGCAGTAGTCCGATACCATTGCTATTAGTCTTCAGTAACGATTGCAGGAATCATCCATTCATTAGAGGTACTGATTTAAATTCTTTGGAAGCGTTATCTCTGTCCTCGTGCCATGTGGAATGATAATGTTGATGTTCATTGTCACCACCAATCCCCAAAACCCACTTCCGTCTGTGCTCGGCTACAACCCTCAATCTCCTGTTGTCATCCAGCTTCACCGTCAAAACTCTAGGTGTATCGTTTCCAGCAGAGGCGTACTCTACAATGGCATTCTGTGCTGGTTAGTCCTAATCGATGTGGGTTCTTCAGTTCTCATTTTCTACGACACTCAGCACAATGCTCTGCTCAGAGAAACACTTCATATTACTGAAGCTGAGCTATGTGGGATTGCTGTGTATGGATACCTTGAATTACCCGCATTCTTTGATGTGCATTACGAAAGCGGACATCGAAGAGGGCAGGTTTATAGCGTGAATTTGAATGACAGTAACCAGGTCGAGGAGACTATAGCGAGATTTCGATTCGAGTCCACTCAATTACAAGATTCGCAGGACTGGCAGTTGCAAGGCGAACCAACCATATGTGTTGCATACCGCTCAAACCACAACGACGATATTCACTATTTTGATGCAATGATCAAAGAGGTCGCCCGGGAAGTGCACTTGACCAGCATGGAAAACACATCTACAAGTACAAGTAGCGCTGACACAAATACCATTAATGCCAAGGTTTTATGGAATGATGGCCCATCTAAAGGTGAAATTACCACTGTTCCTGCCAATGATATCTGCTTGTTGTCACCCGAAAGCATTGATATTCATATTAAAAATTTCAAGATATACAGAAGGAATAAGATGGTATCGCACCTGGCTTTGGGGTGGGATATGCTTTGCCTGAAGATGATTACAGGGCACAGAACAGTTGCCTGCAGTGAGGAAGATGTGATGTGGATTGTGTGTTTGGTGGCAGAGGCTAAATTTAGCTATGGTCGCAGTGTTCTGCAGAGTCACATGATATTGTTTAGTTACAATATTGGGAAGGACGAGTGGCGGAAGTGCAGAGGTTGCGATACTGGCGAAACAAAGGAGAGGCAGTAGATTTTTGACAAACAATAAATTAATGTAGCATTATAGATAGTGGGCAGAAATGGGATATAACGCACAGGCTGACGAGAGGGCAGACGAGAGGGCAGATGGGTCAGGTTTCAAAGCAGAGGAGCACCCAAGTGGAGCATATTGACATCATTTCTATAGCTGGATGACTGACCAAATAGAGAAATGACAGACAAATTCTGGAGAATCTGAAAATGCCCAGGCCTAAACTTGGCTCACAGTAATTATGCAGGGCAGGAATACGCCTGCTGCTCTGATACCATGTTAAACACACACATGGGCAGCAACATAATCTGAAAGATAAAACATGAGAGTACATTTTTATTAACAAATGATATACATTTATAGTACATGGTTTGACCGTTGGGTTCCACATCCCAAGGTCTCTTGGACTCCTTTTGTCTATTCAGCTTCCACACTAACCCTTAGAGGATTAGGTGTCCAACAGATTTGATCAAGGAACTTCTTGAAACTGATTTTGCTGCTATTCCTAGGAAACATAACATGCAACCTCACAGTTTGGCTACTTTTGCTAGTACTTGTAAATTACCTTTTCAGCCCAACCACCAGTACACAATAGAAGTAAGACACAAACCTGTTATACCTGACAATTTGAAATATTGGCAGATTTTCTCACAAGATTCTCAAATCTATGATTTCATGAATGTTGAAGGAGAGTTTCAAAACTGTAACATAGATACAGATTGTACAGTAGATAACATCATAGATAGTGAGATAGATATAAATGCTTTAGATGTAGATAAACCCACTAAATTCACTAAAGTAGAAATAGATAACTTAGAAAAAGTAGAAATAGAAGAAATAATCAATGATGATTATGAGATTTTAAACCTTAAAAATAACTTTTTTCCTAAGGGATTAGTCTCATTAGAAGATTTATTTGATTCAAATGATGTAGCTAGGAAACCAAAAATGGAGCATTTGAGAGCAGACATAGAAGAATGTAACATTGGAACAGAAGAAAAACCCAAGCTTATCAAAATATCCAAAGCATTACCTCCAGATGAAAAGCTGAAATATATAAGTTTGTTCAAAGAGTTTCAAGATATCTTTGTCTAGAGTTATGAAGACCTCAAGTCTTATGATACCAGCATTATTCAACATAAGATACCCATCAAAGAAGATCAGAAACCCTTTAAACAAAATATTAGGAGAATTAATCCAGTTCTTATGCCATTAATTGAAAAAGAAGTAAAAAGGATGTATGATGCACAAATCATAGCACCAATTAGATATTCATATTGGATCTCTAATTTAGTCACTACTAGAAAGAAAACAGGAGAAATCAGACTCTGTGTTGATCTCAGAAACTTAAACAAAGTGTCATTAAAAGATAACTATCCTCTCCCTAAAATGGACCATATTCTCCAGAGGGTAGTAGGCTCATCTAGAATTTCATTGCTTGATGGATTCTCTGGGTACAACCAAATCTTAGTTCAACCAGAGGATCAAACAAACACTGCATTTACCACTCCCTGGGGTACTTTCATGTATTTAAAGATTCCTTTTGGATTAATGAATGCTGGAGAAACATTCTAGAGAGACATGGACATAGATTTTGCAAAAGAAATCCATGACTTTCTAATGGTTTACCAAGATGACATCACAGTGTTTTACAAATAAGATAATGAACATCTAGATCACCTAAGAAGAGTTTTCATTAAATGTAGAAAATTTGGTATTTCCTTAAATCCCAAAAAGACACTCTTTGGTCTAGAAGAAGGTAAATTCTTGGGGCACATAATATCAAAAGATGGAATTAGAATAGACCCAGCTAGAATAGAGGCAATCCTGAACATCACTCATCCTAGAAACATCAAAGAATTGCAGTCATTTTTAGGCAAAATTAATTTTCTTAGGAGATTCATTTCTAACTTAGCAGAATTAATTAGAGAATTAAATAACATGTTAAAAAAAGATTTAGCACTTAAGTGGACAGTAGAGGCTAAATAGTCTTTCGAGGCAATCAAAGAAGCCCTTACTAAAACACCAACCCTCATAAGTCCTGATTTCAAAAAAGATTTTATAATTCATTCTTTTTCTTGAGAACATACTATTGCAGCAGTCTTGTTGCAAAAGAATGATCAAGGCTATGAGCAGCCTATTGCATTTTTTAGAAAATCTTTGAGAGATGCTACACTGAAGTACAACATAATGGAAAAACAAGCACTTTCTTTAGTGAAAGCTATTAAATATTTCAGAGTGTACATCTTATACTCACACATCATTGCTTATGTTCCAAATTCAGTTGTAAAGGACATTCTGACACAGAATGGGCCTGAAGGAAAAAGAGGAAAATGAATTTCCACTATTTTGGAATATGACATAGAAATAAAGCCTACAAAACTTATCAAAGGAAAAGGTTTAGCTAAACTCATGGCTGAATCGAACTGTCGGGCCTTAGATATAAATTTCATTGGTGCCCTAGATGATCACGAAGAGATGGCGACTCAACAGATCAATAAAGCTTTCATAGATTCACCTTGGTATGCAGATATCATATTTGTTTTACTAAACCTACAAGCTCCTCCTGGTTTATCTAGAACTAAAGGTAGATTTTTGAAAATGAAATCAATGAAATATTGTATCATAGACAATGCTTTATTTTGGAAAGATAATGGTGGAATTTTATTGAATTGTTTATTAAAAGATGAAGCTGACAAAGTTATACAAGAATTTCATGCAGGAGATTGTGGAGGACACCTATATTGGAAAACAACTGCTGATAAGATTTTAAGGGCAGGTTTTTACTGGACCACCCTTTTTGCAGATGTCAAGAAATATGTGACCTCTTGTCGCAAGTGCCAAATATTTGAGGGAAAAAGGAAGCTCTTACCATTACCTCTCAAACACATCTCCACAGAAATGTCTTTTCAACAATGGGGTTTGGACTTCATTGGGGAAATACACCCATCCTCCTCAGCCCAGCATAAATGGATTTTTACAACCATTGATTAATTTACTAAATGGATAAAATCCATCCCTTCTAGACAAGCCACAGACTCTGTCATCATTTAATTCCTTGAGAACAACATCCTTTCTAGATTTTGATGCCCCCAAAAGCTCATCACTGATAATGCAGCTGCTTTCAAATCCAAGAAAATAGTTGACTTTTGTAATAGATATCACATTACCCTTGCCCATTCCACTGCCTATTACCTTCAAGGTAATGGACTTGAAGAATCTTCAAACAAAATCCTTTTCAATATCATCAAGAAACTTCTAGAAGACAACAAGAAGACCTAGAACAAAAAGTTGGTTAATGCCTTATGGGTAGACAGACTAACTACCAAAAAATCCATTGGTACATCTCCTTACTAGCTAGTATATGGAATGGATGTTGTTTTTCCATCCTCTTTAGGAGTACCAGTGATGAAAATGATTCAAGAGCTACAAGTAGAACCAAATGATATCCAAAGGAGGATAAATAAGACAATACACTTGCAGCAAACCAGAGAAGAAGTCTATGTCAAATCACAAGTGATCCAGGCGAAAATCAAAAAGATTTTTGACAAGAAAACCAAAACTGATGATTTTTACATATGTGATAAAGTACTCAAATGGGATTCTAGAAGAGAAGAAAAGGGTAAACATGGCAACTTTGATTTCCTATGGCAAGACCCTTATATCATTTATGGTTACAGAGGTAACAATGCATTTTTCTTGAGACAGTTAGATGGAACATATCTACTAGGAGGACCAGTCAATGGTAGAATGTTGAAGCATTACTTATCCACAAATTAACAATAGTTCATTTTAATTTGCTTATTGTATATAACATTGCAGAGTTTAGATTGGATTGGATGATAATTTTTGAGGTTGAAGCCCAAAGAGAAGGCCCTAAGCTTTGAAAGGTGTACCACCATATGTATGAATAAATCAGATCACAGAGGAGTAGTTAAAAGGCAGCCACAGTCAAAGTTTCAAAGGCTACTGATCTTAAAGTTCTTGACATTTCACCAGGAAATGCCATCCCCATGTGGAGCCACTATTATGGTCCTATAATAATAGGATTCATAATTTTGAATTGGCTATGGTAAGTCTTGTAATATTGTACATACTTTTCCTTTCTGCAAAATGTTTTCCCATATTAAAATAAAAAATGTAAAGAGGGTATGTCCTAAAAGAATAATCAAAGGACAAAAAGAAAGAAAAAGTAAAAAAAAAACTAAAAAATATGAACCCCAAAAAGAGATAAAAATAGATCATGAAAGTGTGCAAATTCAAATGCCACTACCTTTTACTTTACTTTGCAAAATAAGATTGTGTGCAACTTGTCAAAATGCCACAATCCATGATGGTCAAATAGTTTAATCTTGACTCATTCATGCTTTAAATTTCATGATGATAGATAGAGAATAAATATCTAGCCAAACTGTTTAATCTTGGAAGATCAGTAGTCAAGTAGAGAATAATAATGAGCTCATCAGTTTAATATGAGCCATTGGAAGTTATAAGGTTAGAATTAGATAGTTTTCTTATCAAAAGAAAAGGAATAAAGGGTCAGCAAGCTCAAATGCACCCAATGAATGAAGAAAAAATGCTAGGGTAAATAAAGGGTAGGTAAAAGAAGTTTTGCAAGTGCACAAGGTTGATAAGTCAAAAATCACATTCATCATGTTTAATCCTATGTTTCATGTGCAGGAGGAATTGTGAAAGAGAAAGGATATTCACTAAAGCTTATTTACTAATTTCCCATCATTTCACTACACCCCCACATACTTATTTGCTAATTTCCCCTCATTATCCCTTCATTACTCATAAAAATCCTTTCCCTTCATTTTGACCTTTTATCTCGTTTCACACATTTCCAAGGAAAATTTTAAGAACCCCCCTAAATTTATAAATATAATAAATGGGCGAATCTCCATGGTATATAGGAAAAATGGAAGGCGATTTTATCAATAATATAATATGTATATATAATTTTTTGGCGAATCTCTCACCAGGCATGGCGAATATTTAACTCAATTATAAAATTTTGTAAGATCTTGGCGAGTCTTTCACTAAATAATCAAACTTTGTAAAGTCCTAGTGAATCTTAGCGTAGGCTACATGCTGGTTTAATTCCCCCATTTACTAAATAGTCAAACTTTGTAAAGTCCTAGTGAATCTTAGCATAGGCTACATGCTGGTTTAATTCCCCCATTTAAATAGGCTACATTCCAGGTGAATACCATGGGTCAATACCATGTTCCATTTTGGTGAATACCATGGGTCAATACCATGTGCCATTTTTATTTTTTTTTAATTCTAATATTAGGGTTAATAATGGTTTTTTGCATGGTATTAATAACAATCTAGTCCATGGTATTTGTCCCATAGTATTTTGGCCATAGGTTTCACCTAAATATAACCCATTTTTGAGTGTTCGTAAATATAAGGTGACTTATGGAGTAAATATAAAAAAAATGTTTTATTTGTTTACCATACCTCTCATTTATTTATATTTTTATTAATTTACCATACCTCTTTTACAAATATGGTATTTCGCCCATAGGATTCACTTAAATAAAACCTCTTTCTTGAGCCTTCATAAATAGAACGAGGGTTATGGACTAAATATAAAAAGAGGTTTTATTTATTTACGATACGTCTAGTTTATTTATATTTTTATTTATTTACCATACCTTTTGAGTAAGTATAAAAAGATGTTTATTTACCATACCTCCACTTTACTTATATTTTTATTTGTTTACACCCTTACATGTATATAAGGTGACTTATGGAATAAATATAAAAAAATGTTTTATTTATTTACCATACCTCTCATTTATTTATATTTTTATTAATTTACCATACCTCTTTATAAATATGGTATTTGGCCCATAGGATTCACTTAAATAAAACCTATTCTTGAAAATGGGCGAATGGATTCACTTAAATAAAACCTATTCTTGAAAATGGGTGAATGGAAGGTTGTAAGTCCTAATTTCAAGGGCTAAATTTACCTTTTTTACCCTCTCCCTTAAAATAAGGTGGGGTATTTTAGGTGATTTGTAAAAATGTACTATGATACAAAATATTCGCCCACTAAAAATTTAAAACCCCTTAATTTCGCCAAAGGGCGAACATTCGCCCCTAAAATTATCCTTGCACATTTCCCTACACCTTACCCTTCAAAAAATCATTCCCCCTTCCCAAAACCCCTTTCCCTAGTGTGAAACACATTTCCATCACAAATAATACTTCCCCCCTATTAATTTCCCTTTTCCCCTTAAAAACCCACAAAAACCCCTTTATCCTAACTTTTTCCTAAAGTCCCTCTTTATAAATCCCCCATGTTATAATTTCTGACACCCTTTTTTAACCCACCAAGCCTTGATGTATAGTTAAAAAACCTCCGTAATATAACCCATGGTCCCCACCTTTATTAACTCGTTGCTTATATGAAAAACCCGTCATTACCTGTTAATTAATTACAATTCATTGTAATTAAACCCCGGGCCCTGCCCACCACTTTCCAACTCCGTCCGTGCAACTTCATCGTGCGATATCCCTCCGATCTCCCACCTCCAGATCCAATGGTGCACAGCCATATCGCATGGATTCATCGTCCGACAGTTATCGACCCGAGAGCACGCAAGATTTGCGGTTTTGGTCGGGCACTATTCTGTTACGTGGCGGCACCAGGTTATATCGCATGCTTGAGAAAAATACTGCCCTCCATCCAAAAGCGGTGTGATATGGCTGAAAACCACCTCCCCACCTAAACCAAAATTGCCCACTGTTCGTTCGCCAATTCTCACGCCAAAATGTAACCGTTATTGGTTAAGAGGCCAAAAATGCCCCATTTTGCTGTTTTCGCTTATTTTCACTGGAAACCTCTGTTAAACCAACTCTGACACCCTGAACCTCCGCGTGACCATTTTTACCAACTTTTGCCACCCAAAGACGCTGCAGACACCCAATTGAAGCAGCAAATTGACAAATTGAAGCCTCAGAAGCCTCTGCTGCCACCACAGAACCTTGTTTGCACATCAAACCGTCAAATTTCCAAGTATTCTTGATAGAACTAGAATGGCCCTGTGAATTTAAATTATACACAGTAATTATTTGAGGTTAATTAATTAAATTAATTAAAAAACCTTCCTAAACTGAAGAAAATCCCATTGTGCACCCAAACCCCTTTTTACAGACTGTTATTACCCTCCCCACTGTTCGAGAGCTTCTAAACCTTACACCCAAAGCCATATAAAGAGTAATTCAATTCAATAAACCAAATTATGGCTTCCCAAACCTCTCTATATGTAGGACCTCTGCAAACCCCTCACCTGGATAGTGACCACCTCCCTTTAGCCGACAGAGACTTTCAAATTAAAGATACTGCTTCCCCTGCCCACTTACTGAAACTCCATTGTTGGAGTAAAGACAAGTTTTTGAACCAGAATGATGACATTCACCTATGGGAGTCCAATTTTCCCAAGTACTTGTTCCCATAGGTACAACTATTCCCAAAAGTCATCCACTTCTGCCAAGCTTGCTATGTTCCCAGTCAAAGAGCCATAATCTCCCCTGACCAGTAAGTTTTGTTCACCATTACTGCAGAATCAATTAATCAAATGTTGCAAATCCAGCTAGGCCCAAATAAGACCCCACTTTCCATTGAAGGTTTACTTGAACTCTACACAAAGCTAGACCTTCCCAAGAAGGCTCATATTTTTCAAACTTTCATCATAGAGGAGTCTCATACTCCTACAGATAGTCCTCCATATGCTGCCACCATTTTCTCTGACAGAGGCAGACAAATTATTACCATGCTCTCTTGCATTCTAGGGTACACCACAAATGAACATGTGGATGAGGTTGTCATTGCTTTCCTTTCTATATTTTTCCCAGGGAAGCCTCCTACTATAGTTTACAACTTTTCTCAGTTCATAGTAGACATAATCCATGAACAGTTTATCAGATTACCAAATGAGAGAGTCTTCAAATATTCATCAGTATTATTTCATATGTTCATATACTTTCAGTCAAACAAATTTCCAGTTAGCATCCAAAAGTTAGACACCAAAGGAAATCCAAGATCTGTCATCTTTTGGACACCATTGATCCAAATATATTCCACTATTTTTTCTTATAAAGAGTTCATTGATTCATTTGTTCATCCAGTTATGAACATGCTAACCAATAGCTATCAGCCTAGGATAAGTGAGGAAATTAAGAGAGTTTTACAGTTCGCTAAGAACAATAGAGTGGGAGACTAGTATCTATACTAGGACCACACAAAAATCAGAATATATGGATGCCAACTTACTCCCTACAAACTGCCCAAATACCTCCCCATGAGGATATTTGCATTAGAGTATTTTAGACAAATCATAAAATTTGGTGAAGTTAATTTCCTATCAACTAGGAAGAAGACTCAGTTTAAAATGAAAAACCAATTGGGCCCTTTTATTTGTAATAATAGGGAAGCTAGACTAGAGGCAGACAAAATCTTACAGCAGATGAACTTCAAAAGCAGTTTTATGTGGCAGTATGACCCTAATGGAGTCATAAATAAACTAAGGCTCAAATTCAAATTGAGTCCTTTCATACATGATCCCAGGCCAGACATTGAGAGATATGCCAACCAGTCAGAATGGTTGGAAAACACTTTGATAGATGTGGAGAGTACTTTAATTGATGTGGAAAAGTAGATTGATACTAGTTCCTTTATGCAGGTTCCAGAACTACAAGAATAGATGACTATTACTCCCATCCTACAGACTCCAGCCAATGAGGACATAAATGTGAAAAGAACCAAGGAAGAAGGTTCTAGCTCAGGGATGGACACCACAGATGACCAATTTGAGATCAGTTATAGGAAGAGGCCCAAGCTTAATCCTATAACTGAACAAGAAGACACCATTGATATAGTGGAAATCATTAACACTGACACAATGGTTGGAAGGAGTAAAGGCCCAACAGTTTCAAAGGAAACTCACTAGCCCTCTACTTCAAACACTCAACTTATTGAGAAACAGCTCAGCGTTGAAGTCTCTTCATCCAGCAAGCCGGTGAATAAAGAGAAAGATATTAAAGAGAAGTACAGGGAAATTAAGTTGAGAAATGAGGCATTGAAGGCTGAGACTTATGCCCAGTACTCCAAACAAACACCTGCAAATAAAAGTAGATTAATGTTAGCCTTTGACATTAAGACTGGAAAGATGTAAATGACATTCATGCAACCTACAGTCCAGCAGCTCAAATCATCAGCAGACTACAAGAAGGCAGAGTTCGAAGTATGGGCTAGGGATGTTTACCCTATTGACCGGATCGAATTCCATAAGCAGGAAGGTGAGATGATTTACTCCACCATGACAAAAAAAGAAATGACTGTGCACAAACTCCAAAGCTACTGGATAATATCACAACACAGTATAAGCTGGAAAAGGCATCCTCCCAAGCCAAGGATAACAGAATCAAGTCACTGGAATACTTGGTGATTGAGCTTGGATATAATCCCAATGATGTAAAAGCTGCAGAGAAACTAATAAAGAAGAAGAATGAGGATATTGCTGCTTTAAAGAAGCAACTGAAGCTGCCTCATTTAGAGCATCCACAGACCAAGGAGGTCCTTGAGATCCAAACCCAACAGGAGGAGATGATGGATCTCATTCTCTAATTAAATGATCAATTGAAAGAAATGGAAAAGGAGTTGGACAGCTTAATACAACTGAAACATGCTAGCCTTGAGACAACCACTGCCACTTCCATTCCCACAGTGACTACAATAGTTCCATCAACCTTAGAAGCTTCATTGGCCCCCACATCTCCACTGGCTACAGCACTTTCAGCTGCAACAACATCTACATCAACAACAGGTTCAACAATAGTAGCAGCTCAGCCAAGTGATGAGGCAAGAAAATTGGTCAAAGCAATGGAGGACATGTCCATTCAGACCAATGAGATAAATAAACTAAAAGAACAAATAACAAGTTTGGAGGATGAGAAGAAACTAGCACAGATTATGCACAAGAATGAAGTACAAAAATCAAACAGGTTAATTGAAAGAATGAAGAATTTGGAAAAAGAGTTAACATTGAAGGAGCCACTTGCCCAAGCTAAAGAATAGCTATGGGCCAATATCATTGACTCTGTCAATGATATTTGGCCATCTATACAAGTCATATTTGAACTAAATGATTTAGTCAAAGAGGCTAGTGAAGCAATTCAACGAGTTAAGGCTGAACTTGGAGACATGCCAGAAGAAGCCACCAGAATAATCCAATTCCTTAACTCCAAAAATAAATATGAATTGCAGGAGCTGGACATTGCTGACAGGACTGGCACCATACTAGAGGTGAAGAAATTGCTCACCAAGAGGAACTTAATGATGAATCTTGAGGACAAATGCCAAGCCATGGAGCTGGCTATAGACAGGTTCATGGTTAAGTTTGATACTTTGAGGCAGAAAGGCCTACCAAATCCCTTGGTGATAAATGACCGATTGATGCCACATGAAGACTACAATAGGAAAATCAGAGAAGTGGCAAGAGATCAAGCCAATAACTCTTATATGAAAGGGATGCCTACAGGAAAGGTTCTGTACCAAACTTTTGAGAACCTATTTTACCTCCAACATGAGGTAAAACACCTTTTCATGAACAAGCCCACCTTTTCAAAGTACACAGAAGCAGATGAAATCTACAAAAAAATGGTAAATATCAAATTACCAGATGCAGACACTTGGGATAAATTAAATGACTTACTATAAAATGCAAAGTAAAAGTGAAAATAGTGCAGTAAAAGAAAAGTAGAAGGCCAGCTCAGATGAAAGAGTATCATTTAAAAGGGCAAAGTAAAAAGAACAGTCAGCGTGAAAGACCAACATCAAAGGAGAATAAATAGCAAAAGATCCAAGAATAAGACAGCACAACCTAATAAACAGGGACAGATTGCAGCAGTCGAATATCTGTCTCTATCTTCTTGCATGGAGATATTTCTTTTTCCTAGATTAATTCCCAAGACAGTTTGGGATATTTTGTAAACTATTTTGGTATAAATACTTCATAATTCGAAGTATAGAGTGTGGATTGCTAGACATTTCTATAGTTGTATTGATCTGTAACCTGAGGGTTCATTGTACCAATTTTTAAAGTCAGCAGACTGGACTGAGTAATAAAGAGATTGCATTATAGGATTCATGTGTTGAGCCACTTCAGTGGAGTATTTTCTTTGTCAAATTTTTTATTTTCTTAAGTGTTTCACAAATTTGCATGTTATCTAAAATGAATGAATTAACTGGAATTATATTACAGAATTTGTTTAAGTACACTCTGTCTTGAATAATTAATCATTTTAATGTTTTCTTCTGATATCCAGATTAGGGAACCCTTCATTTCTCCCTAGTTTCGATTGACCCCTACCATTTCCTTCATTATCCGGTTTAAGGAACCCTTAATTGCTCCTTGGATCCGATTGAAAAACCACTTCACCATCCAGCCTTAAGATCTGAATTTACTCAGATACCTTGCCCTGTAAAAACTATCTTTAGAACTTGATCCAGTCATGTTTGCTTAACACTTGACCCCATAGCCCAATGGTAAAAGACATCCCCCTATCCATCTAAGTCAGTAATCCCACCACCAAATCTAAATCAAAACCCAAGTACAATCATAACTAGCCTAAAATCAATTAACTAAACAAAGTTAAAGCATAAAGAGAGAGCCCTTTCTTAACATTAGGAAGGCTAGATCCTAATCTCCAAAGTAGGTTTGTGGTTACCTCTATCATTTCTTTCACAACAACTCTAGAGAAATTTTGGAGTGATAACACCTCTGAGAGGTTTTCACCGTAGCTATTTGCCCTGGGCGCCTCAAGAGAGGTTTTCACCCAGGGATCTTTCTTATTCTCTTTTTTCTCTCTTTTTTTTTTGTTTTGACACCACTGAGCTACCTCAAGAGGTTTTCAACCCAATGATGGGACTCAGGCACCTCATGGAGGTTTTCACCTAAGTCCTTATTCTTTTTTCTTTTTTCTCAGTGATTTGATGAGGGAGGAGCTGGAACTTGCTCCACTATCATCATTGTTTTATTGATATCATCAATGAACTCTTGTTTTGATAAAGGTATCTTGTAAATTTTCAATCGGTGTCCATTAAAAAGCAAGGGAATGGCCTCTTCATCTATGGTTCTGATTTGCACTGAACCATTATCATGGCATCTTTCCACAACATAAGGTCCTAGCCATCTTGTCCTTAAATTTCCCTTGAAGTCTTTATACCTCGAATCATATAACAATGCCCAATTTCCTTCCTAAAATTGCTTCTCCTTGATGTTTTTATCATGCCATATCTTCCTATGAAGTTGAACTACCTCTGTATGTAGGAGGGCCTACATTCTAAATTCATCCAAACCATTCAACTGGAACAATCTCTCTTTATGTGCACTGCTGAGATCTAGATCTAGTTGGGCTACCATCCTTAATGTGTTATACTCAAACTCAATGGACATCAAGGCCTTTTTCCCATAGACCACCTCATAGGGTGTGAATCCAGTGGTGGTCTTCCATGTGGTATTATAGGCCCAGGTGGCCTCAACTAGCCTATATTCCCAATCCTTCCTGATGTTGGTTACCACTTTGGTCAATATGCCCTCCAGTGCTCTGTTGGTCACCTCCACTTGCCCATTAGCTTGTGGATGATAGGGAGTGGAGGTCCTATGCTTGATCTTGTGATGGATGAGCAGGTCTTCAATCATGTTGGAGGTAAATTGGCTGCCTTGGTCTGTGACCAGTTCTCTAGGGTACCCAAATTTGTAGAATACATTCTCCCTTAGGAACTCAACCACCTTCTCCTCTGTTGCTGCCTTAATTTCCTTGGTTTCAGCCCAGTTAATCAAATAATCAGTGCACACAATAATATACTATTTTTTCTTGGAAGAAGGGTCAATAGGCCCAATGAAGTCCATGCCCCACTTGTCAAATGGCTCGAAAGTCACTTGAGGCTACAGAGGCATTTCATCTCTTGGAGTAGGCCTTCCCATCCTTTGGCACTGATCACACTAACTAGTATATTTTCTCACATCCTAATGAAGAGTGGGCCAATAATAGTTTGCTTGTAACACTTTGAATGATGTCCTCTTTGCTGCAAAGAGACCTCCACAAGGCCCATCATGACAGGTCAAAAGGATGTCAAAGACTTCATCCTCCCTGACACACCTTCTCAAGATTTGATCTAGGCCAAGTTTGAAGAGATTTCCCCCAATCCAAGTGAAGGGGGTGCTTTTCCTAACTATCTTGCTCTTTTCTTTGGAGGAAAAGTTTGGTGGGAACTGTGCTGATACCAAATAGTTTTCTATATCAGCAAACCATGGAGAGAGAACTGAAATAGAAATAAGTGCTTGTCTGGTAACTAGTCATCAACCATTCCTTCTTCACCTGCAGGAAAATTTACTCTAGACAAAAAGTTTGCAACAATATTTTCCTTACCAGGCTTATCAACAATGGTTAGATCAAAATTCTGTAATAAAAATAACCATCTTATAATTCGAGCATTCACATCTGGTTTGTTCATTAAATATTTGATTGCAACATGGTCAATATGCACAAATGTTTGATAGCATGTAATATAATGCCTGGATTTGTTCAATGAATGCACAACAACCAGGAGTTCCTTTTCAATCACTGTATAATTTAGTTCAACCTTTGATAAATTCTTACTGATAAAATAGATAACATAAGGAAGTTTTTCATCTATTTTACCTAGGGCTGCTCCTATGGCTTTGTGTGAGGCATCAATGTGAATATGAAAGGGAAGGGCCCAATTTGGGCCTCAGAGAATCAGTGCAGTGGTTAACTTATCCTTTAGGATGTCTAAGGCCTCTTGATAGCCTTTTGACCATATAAACTCAGAGTCTTTGGCCAACAAACCAAATAAAGAAGAGGCCAACTTGTTGAAGTCCTTTATGAACCTTCAGTAGTATCCAGCTAACCCTAGGAAACTTCTAACATCTCTCTACTTTTGAGGAGGTGGGACCCTTTGGATGATAGCTATTTTGTTTGGGTCCACCTGTAATCCTTGTTGAGATATTGAATGACCTAGCATGGTCCCTGCAATCATCAAGAATTCACATTTTTCGGGACTGAGAGACAGGTTCATTTCAATGAATTTGTGTCGTACTTTTCCTAGGTTAGACAGAGCTTCTTGAAAATCACAGCCATAAGGTGTAAAATCATCCATATAAATCTCCACTGCATCATGGACTAATTCGACGAAAATACTCAGGACTGCTCTCTGGAAAGTGGCAGGAGCATTGCATAGGCCAAAAGGAAGGACCCTATAGTCAAAAGTACCCCAAGGACAAGTGAATGTGGTTTTATCCTGGTCTTCTAGGCAGATCTGGATTTGGTTGTACCCACTGAATCCATTTAGGAAAGAGAAAAACCTTTTCATTTCCAGGCCATCTATCACTTGGTCAATGAAAGGTAAAGGAAAATGATCCTTCTTTTTGGCTTTGTTCAACTCCTTGTAATCGACACAAATTCTCCACTTACCATTTTTCTTGGGAACTAACACCAGAGGAGAGACCCACTCACTGTCAGAGATAGGGTAAATGAATCTTGCATCTAGCGGTTTTTGCAGTTCTTCTTTGACTATATCTTTAAGATCTGGATTCATCCTCCTTTGTGGTTTCCAGACCGGCTTGCAACCTTCTTTGATGTATATGTGGTGAGTACACACTGAGGGGTGTACTCCTTTCATTTCTTTCTAACTCAAAGTGAATTCTTCTAGATTTTCCTTTAGCATGTTGCATAACTTATTTTCTTGGAGAGAAGAAAGAGATGGATTGATTTTCAAGGTCTTATCTGGGCTGAATTATATGGTTTTAACATGGAGTGGGTTGGAATCGGCCAAGCATAAGTTAGTTAGATGATTGTTCTGGGTTTCCTTTACTACTTCTTCTAAGGGAAATGAACTGGGAGTCAGACTTTGGAGTAGGTGTTCAATCAAGTCATCCTCATCCTGCTGTCCTCCTCCCATGGTTGCTTCTAAAGTATAAAGTTGGGCGGAATAAACTTCATCTTCTTCCTCCTCCTCCAACCATAAAGGTAAGTCATGCTCTAGAGAAGGTTGAGTAGGAGGGTATAGGACTAACTGCTTAGACATATGCCCATTCTTGATGGTCATATTCCCAGCTCTGTAGCTAATGTAAGCATCGGCAATGGCCAACCATGGTATCCCAAGGATGAGAGGGTAACCAGTAAGCTTAGCCTTAGGCTGGAGAACTAGGAAATCTGCAGGGTACTCCCAAGAGTCAATGGAGACCATCACATCCTACACAATTCCCTCAGAGGTTACTGTGGAATGGTCTGCAAGTTGCAGAACTGTTGTGGTCTTCCTCAATGAACCTTGGAGGTTGAGCTTGAGCATTGTGTCCTTGGCCATCACATTAATGGCAGCCCCAAGATCGATCAGAGTGTGTGGGACAATGGTGCCATTAATGTGCACATCTACTACAGGGCTTCCAGGGTCCAAATATTTTGGACAGATTACCTGCCCCAACATTAAGTTGGACAACTGCCCAATCACATTAATGGTAGGGGCATCCCTTTTTCACCTCCCTGGATGCTTGAAGCACTTCTCCTTAATCAACTTATTGTAAATAGGAACATCTTTTATTGCTTGGAGAAGTGGAATCTTTACACATAGCTTTTCAAATTCTCCCAGAATTTTAGTCTCTTCTGGGGTAGGCTGGAGTGGTTGGGCTAATATCTCAAGAAAGGGTGGATTTACTTTTTGATTGCTTTCCTCTCTTTCTTCCTCAACCTACCTAGGTAGAGGTGGAGGTTGGATTTTCGGGATAACTCTCCCAGATCTCAGGTTAATCTCTTGGATTTCCATAGCATAAGTTGGATATGATGTCTCTCCACTGTATACTTACTGAGCCTACCTATTGTTCGGGTTCAACTTTGGCTGGGCAGGCATCTAGGGTTTCTTGGGTGGAGTAGAGTGTAGGAGCTGTGGTTGGGTAGGTGGTGGAGGCAATAGAGCTGGAGCATTGTTGTATTGGGGCCTCCACCCCTGGGGCGGTGCATTCCACTAAGGTTGTGCCGGAGCATAAGGTCGAAATGACTGACTAGCTGGCTGGGAGTGATACTGAGATGCATAGGACCAAGGAGGGGGTGTAGATCAGGAAGGATGAGCAGGTGGTCCCCAAGAAGGTATGGTTGTGGTTTGGTTGGGGTTGTAATATGCATGGGACGACTCTTGCATGCCCTATTGGTATGGTCTAGGCCCACGAGGTCTCCTTTGGTTAATGTAGCAGAGCTGCTCAGTGACCCCTTCAACTCCTTGATATACAGCTTTGAGTCTGGGTAAAGAAGGGAACTTGTCTGTGGAGTGGTTTTTTCACAGACTGAGAAAATTTCAATAGAGTTCAATGGACATTCATTCTTAGGATGCCTCCTGGTGAATCTAGGACAAAAAATGGCCAAGGCTCTCTCTGCTTCCTCCTGCTTCCTCTTAATGTGCATGGTGTCCATTTTCAAGGCAAGGGTTTGCAGCATCTCACTTTTGAAATCTTCCAGCATGTTTCCAATTTCACCCTTGATATATGAGTTGGAAGCTGATGTACTGACCATAGGGTGACTACCCCTACCCTTTTTCCTAACTACCCTAGAATGGTTTCTAAAGATAGTCTTGATATCATCATAGGGTAATTGGTAGATATCTCCTCCTGCTAACAAATGTAAGGTATCCAGAAGATCTTCCCTTACTCCCCTAAGCAGGACCAGCTTTAGTGACTCGGGGTCAAGTGTGCACCTGGACTTTTTGTAACTAAGCTGGAATCTTTCTTCGTAATCTTCTAGGGATTCATCATTGCCTATGGTCATCTTGAAAATTTCTTCCTTAGTATCCTTTCACCGACAGAAGTCCCGATATTTGTTGTTAAAGGCCTATTTCATCTGAGCCCAAGTTGTGATGTTATCTCCAGGTAAACCCATGAACCAGCGCAATGCTACATCCTTGAGGGTAGATGGAAATAGTTTTAACCTTTTCTCATCATCTGTATAGTCATAGGTTCAGCATATAACAACGAACTCAAATAGGAAAGTATCGGGGTCCTCTATGGTTAGGCCATGGTAATTAGGTAGGGAAGAGGGGCTTATAATTTTCATCTTAGTGTCCCCATTGGTTTCCCTGATGGGGAAGGCACCCTCAACTCTCTCTCTATTCCCTCTGTCATTTCTGTTTTCAGCCATTGGTTCAGTAGGAATGGGTTCTTCTTCTTCTTCTTCCCCTGTAGGTTCTTCAAATATGTTAGGTTGCTCACCTAAGGGTTCCTCCAACTCACTACCACCAAAGAAGAGGGAAGGTTGGTTGTTGGATGCAGTGGGGGTATTTGGAAAAAATTTCCCTAAGTTGTCCCTATTCCTACAAGGCATGAAAGGAAATATTTTTGGTTTGGTTTTGTATTTTTTTAAACTTGGAAAGTACTTGCAGAATTGAAATTGCTAATTGAATGAAAATTACTGACAGAATGAAAAATTTACTTGCTAAATTGAAATCTTTCTTGTGAAATGGAAAGGAAAGCAGAAAATGCAAAATGGAAGAAAGGAAACAACTAGATTACTTTTGCAGAAATAAACTAATGGTAGAATATTCAAGACAAGAAATAGAAGAAAAGAAAGCAGTAATCACATTCTACTCAGACACCTCCTCTACAACGGCGCCAAAAGGTGATGAGCGCCAGTATTGTAGCAAGGATGTTGCAACTCCTGGGCTACCAGCTTTACTTATCAACCTGGGGTTCGTACAAACTTGGAGGTGACAGTGTTGTATGCACAAGTAAAAGTGATGGTTCTGCATGTTGTCACTATTTAGCTGGCGAGAGACCACTGGGGTTCCAAGCTAGACTTCTATGGAGTTAGAAGGAGCTTGATTCTTTGATGGAAGAAAGGTAAATCTACTCTAAGAGAGAGTTACTCTACTGCAATAATGGAGAAGGTTGACATGTAATGCTAAATCACACCATGCCCTAGTTAACCATTTAAGAGGCTATGCTAGGCAGAAATGCTAAATCAACATAAAAAATGCTACTATCTAAGTTGTAGAAGTAATAAGCATCAAACACCACTAATGTGCAAGTAAAGAGACTGAATTAAATCTGTTTTTTTTCTTGTCTTTTTATGCAAAATTAAGTATGCAAACTAATTGCTTCTGTGGATGTGGCAGGTGAATTAAGCATGTTTGAGGATGCCTGGAAGGGTTATGAGATGATTGGATGGTGTGGAGGACCCCTGGGAGGATTTTGGTGACTTCCTAGAGGTTTTCCATCAATTCTGCCTCAAAACAGGTCGTTTCAGGAAAACCTACAGGACGTACTAGAAACCTACAAGATGATCCTGTTGGAATTATAGGAAACCTACAGGATATAGCCGAGAGAGAAATGTGAGGTGTTGGAGGTGATGGGAGGCCTAGGAAAGGTGTGTGATGGGTGGAATGGAGTGGGAGAAGGTCTAGGATCACTCAGGAGTCGATATCCAAGATAATAGATGGCTAGATTCGCTCAATGTGCTTGGAAAATTTTCTATGAAAAATGATGAAAAACTAGTGAAGGTGATGGTGAAAACAAGGGATGGCTAAGGTGGATGGAGTGGAAGGTGGCTGCTAGCTATGAAGTCTTAGTCTCCTCCTAAAGAACCTACTCTACATAAAACATGTGTGTCTTCCAAAAAGCTATGCAACAAGATACATTTTCATAAACTAGAAAAATAGAATTAATGAATCAACTTCCTATACTATGCATGAAGAAAGTTGTTGAAAGGAATGTATTGGGCCTAGGAATTATCCTTATAATACATCCACTTTCACTCCATTCACACATTTTCTCACCTCTATTCCACCACCATGTCACCACATCAGCTTCACTTTCATCATTATATGGGTTACCTTTGTGTTTTCCAAAACATTATTAATTCTTAGTATTTTTAAGAGAATTAATGGTTAAACTTTAGAAAATAATCTTCATATACTTATACCTAACAATTAGAATGAGTTTTTTCACATGTGTAAGTACAAAGGAAGCTTCCAAGGCATCTTTATGTGACACTCTATGTTCAAATTCGAATTTGAGGATATCATGGACCTCATGGAGAAGATCATGGACCTCATGGAGGAGATCATGGAGGATAGGGTTATGTGTCACCATTGGTTAAGAAATATGTGGGTCAAAGGAGGGAATAGTGGATTTACATTTATGAGTTTGTTATCATAGCTTTTGTATAAATAGGAGTGTTATCTCCTTCATTTGTAATCTTCACTTTGTAATCTTAATTTTTTGAATTTAGAAACTTAGTCCTTCATTTGTAATTTTAGATTTTAGGATCATTGTAATGGAGATTTAGAACCTTTTGGAATGTAGAAGTTGGAGCTTGTAATTGCAATTTTCAATTGACGATAAATAAAGTGGATTGGATTTTCTTCTACATTTGACTTCTTTCTAAAGCGTGCTTGTGGAGCTATGGAGGGCCCCCATTGCCTCACTTGCATACTTGTTTTGATATAGTAAGATTTCTTTCATTTATGTTTTTCATTTCATTGGTTTAAAGATCTTGATGCTGGAAATATAAATGAATAGTCTCTTGTAAGAGAGCTTTAATATTTCCTGTAATCAATTTGAATTATGTTTAAATGCCTTCATTTCTTAGTTAATTGGTTAAGATGTTAGAAATATTAATGAACAGTCTCTCGTAAGGGAGCTTTAATATTTCTTACACTTGTCACAATGTCTTTAGATTTCGTTTTGATTAAATGACTAAATAGGTGTTGTAAATCCCAATGAAAGACCAACTGTAAGGGAGCTTTGGAATTTCTTCACCTAGATTAGTTTAGTTTGTCTCTAAGTCCATATATATTGGATGATCCTTGAAGTTTATATACTTGGATTGATAGTAAATGAAACTCCAATTTTCATCCGCATTTTAGACCAAACATTTTGGCGCCGCTGCCGGGGAGGATGATTTAGAGATAGACTTAGGAAGTTATTTTTATTGCAATTTCTTTTTATGGACTAACTTGTGAAACCTGGTGACAGCAGGATCTTCATAAAGGAGTTCAAGTTTGAGCATTTTTTTTTGTACTTAGTTAGATTCAAATTCAGTCTTTTGAAACCCCCCATTTCTTACTAATCCATCTACGGATGAGAAAATTAAAGATGTTGAACAGGTACATCTTGGAGACCAAGGATAATATCAAAGACTAGTTTCAAAATAACCTTGCACCAAATCCAAGGATCAAACATGTTACTCACATCCTTGCAAACAATCAGGTAAAAATTTTAAATTTAGACGTGAGCATTTCTAAATTTTTAGTCCGTAGATGGCTTGACTGGAAGCATTCTTTTACCTAAGAAATAAAAAAACTTTCAAGTTAACATAGAATAGATTAGCAAAATAAAACCAGATCTAGTAGAGTTTTCTTTTAGTCTTGTTTTTTTTGTTTTAACAAAAAAAAAAAATAAAAAATCATCATTCTTCATAAATAAATTTACATCCACGCTAACCTGCAAAAATAAAATAAAATAAAAAAATCAATATGTTAGTATGCTCTCTTCCTGTGCTTCGAGTGATCAGGAAGATCAGAACATATATTGATTTATTTTCAAAATTAAATAAAAAATTTCTAGCTGGGAATGTGCTAGAATCATTTCTTCAAACAAGCCAAAATCAGCATATAAACAATTCAAAATCAATGTTTAAGGAAGAAAACTGCAATAAAAAACCATTCGAATTGATCTAATTGCAAACAAATATTTTCTCTTAATCTTTTTGAAACCAGATAAGGAAAGTTTTACACGATTACTCTATTCTCTGTCTCACAATTTCAAGTTAAAACTGAAAACATTTATAAAGAAATTGAAGCAGACAAGCAGCAAATAAACATTGTTTGTAAAAAAATTCTAAAAAATTTTGCATAAAATTCTTCTTTAGACTCTGTACTGAAAAATCTTTCGAATTTTAGGCTCACTAGCCCATGTCTTCCAATGAAAAAAAAAACCATTTTTTCAATGAATTGCCTCTGAAGTAGCATCTTTCAATATAGCTGAACCAGAATGTACTAGTCGCACCTCAGCTCCAAGAAGACACATTTGGAAGGATTGCCTTTCCATATCTTGTGCACCCATGTAAACAACACACTTTCATATTACCTAATTTCGGTGGTTCACCTGAGATAGAATCAGAACCTCCGCAATTCCTTTCATATTACCTACTTTCGCAGTCTTAACCTCGACAAGGGTATCGTCTTTGAGTATTCCTTTGTAAACTTCTCCAAAACCATCGATGTCGAGCATTCGGTCCTTTGAAAATCCGTTTGTCGCCCTTTTCATCTCTCTGTTGGAGAAGCCTTTTGCAGACATTCTTCCACTATTTGTTTATAATATTTATGATCTCATCTTCATGAGTCAAGCTTGAGTCTGCATCTAAAACATTTCACCCCATTCGATGAACCATTTCCTCATTTGAATGCATGGGATTTGATCTATTTTTGGTAAGATTTGATTGTTTGGCTGAGGCTGTATAATTCTTGTCGACTGCATTTAGATGAGATCACCCCAAAAATATCGCGTAAAATCACCCCAAAAATATCGTGTAAAATTAATGTGTTTCAAACGTTTGTTCCGCTATTACATTCCATCCATTCATTCATTCATCTCAACAGAATTCCCTGCCTTCGCCTTTTATGGTGAACCTCCTGCTGCTGGGAACGTAGTTATTGGATCCAGAATGAAATATAGCCCTGGCCCTAGAACAAAGGCCAAAAATGACTGAGATGCGTATTTAAGCCGCCTTGATCGTGGAATTCTGTACGTATTTATTTGCTTTGAATTTTACATGTAAATGTTGATATGTCTCATGGCACTATGTCACGACATTAATCGAACTCAAATTTTGCATCTCTGAATCTGAAATATTAACTTTTGGCAGGAATCTGGGCCGTCGTAGATGTTTCTTCAGACAATTTAATGAAGAACAAAAATCCGGTGAATTGCAAGAGACAACCATCGGGATTAATAATTTAAGACCTCACTGGCAATTTTTTTCAAATGTTACATGGGTAGAGAACATCGATTATGACCATAGAAGTGTGCCTCTGGATAGGCATTTGGATCCAAGCGTTGGCTCTCAACACTGCAACACCGATGCCAACGTCTAGCTCTCATGTGAAACTACTAATTATAAAAGAGATCGACCTTGGCATCTACTGCACAGGAACATTATTTCTTTAAACATGTGCCAATGATTAAACATCACCTTCAGGAACATCGGACTATGACTCTCGATCTACTGAAGAAAATGGAAAAAATGACAATGGATATCAAAATGTTTACTGCCATACCAATTTTGATTTTGTTGACACTGACAACAAATGTTATCGCTTCGGTGAACCATAACTGTCAAAACATTGAATGCAGCGAAGATTTCCCAAAATTCTGTGATCCCGGGTAGTCTTGTGAGCGTGCTCCTGGTTATGATACCAATGTTTGTTATCAGCCAAAGTCCCAATATCCAAGAACCTTCCAAGCCTACAGGGAATTAGCGCGACAGTTAGATATTGTGTTGTTGTTTGATGTTATAGATTGTGATTTACAGTTCACAATATTAATGCAACAAACGAACGTTAAATAATAGATTTACTTTAATATATATTAATAGATTTTATGTTAAAAAAAAAAATAACACAAAAAGAATGCATCAAACGAATGATAAATAATAGATTTACTTTAACGTTATATAATAGATTTATTTTAATATATATTAATAGACTTTAAGTTCAAAAAAACAATGGTTCTGTTGAACATATTTTAATATATATTAAAATATTTTATGTTAAAAAAAACTCAAAACAATAAAAATAAAAATAAAAATAATAATAATTAAAATCAAAGCAATTAAAAAAAAAATCCAAAACAAAACAAATAAAAAAATAAAAAACATTTGGAGGATTATGCTTAGAATTGCCATTAAAATCTATGCTTTCATCATGGTTGTATGCGTTTATGAGACAAACTAATCTGCAGCATATGCTCTTTGTCATGCACATTCGAGGAGACATCTGACACAAAGAGGGAGATGAGTTAATTTTCATGGTTATTTTTATCAAAAATGGACTGTTATCAACATCAGGGATTGGACTAAAATTACGTTTTTGATTATCCATAATCCATTTCATTTGGAATTAATTTTTGCATAGGAATCATCAAGGAATTGGCCATTCCTTGTTGAACACACTAATGTTTTTTTATGCCAAGTTTTTTTTAGCAGGTTTCAGGATGATCAACTGAACATTAAGGAGATTAAATTGTGATGACAATTGGTCTTCAAAAGACTAATTTCATGACAAATCCTAAAGAACAAGTCCATGAACATAAACGAAATTTCCAGAAAATTACAAGTTCTTGAACTTCCAGTAATAGTTTAATGGTTTCAAATGTTGCATGACAGATAAGAAAATTCGAAGAATTGGGGATTGTTTGTAAAGGTACAAGGATGGTGAAATACCTATCCACACTTGAATTCGACGTGAAGATTAGCTATATTTGAAATTTTACATGCCATAAATCATTTTTTTCCCAGCAAGAGTCATTATCCAATCCTACATAACACTTCATTACATTCCACATACACTTCATTACATTTCCTTCAATCCTAACCCACCAATAAAACCAACAAAGCTCATCTACAAACTTTTTGGCCCACTTTACATAATCATTGTCAGTTTCCTTTTACCTACACTTGCAAATAAAACCTTGCTTCCATACACCATTGAGTCCATAGTCCTTGAGTCTAAATATTTTTCTAAAACACCTTGAAGCCTGCATGCCTTAAGGGCAAGCTATCATGCTGATAAACAAGGGAATACATCAATGTCCCTTTCTCGTTGGATCTTCTGAGTATTCGACAACAACAAATTCAATAATACTTAGAAAGATGTGTTCGGGGTACCTTGAATCTCATCCACATCAAAGATGGGAGCTCTCATGTTGACTAGTGGCATCCATCAATGGCCACTAAGTTAACGATTTCTTGTTATGTTCGACACCGAAACATTTAATCACATGACAAGAACTGTGCCAACAAGTGTTGAAGACTTGAAGACCAATCATTTTGTAGCAGAGGAAGCAGATTTACTTCCATTACTTTTTAGTTTTTAATAAAAATGACTTGAGGATAAGTCAATCAATAAGGCTGGGGGTAAGTGTAAATTCTAAATTTTGTATACCTTCCAAGCCTTATACATTTTCAGCCGCATTCAGTAGCAGATTCCAAACATTCAACAGAAGATCCAGTAGCAGATTTAGCAGCAGATGCAGCAACAATAAAATATTCACTTTTTCGACTTCATCCACCACTTTCACAGCCAAGTAAAGAAGACTATGATCAGAACTTTGTAGCCACACATGCACAGGTCTCATCCATTTTTGAAAGGGTAAGTTGAGGTATGATATTTTCTAACTTTTAACCATTTAATTCCTTGAAAGCTAGAATGATAATTTTTGGAAAAAACTTCCTTTCCTCATTTCATAAAATTCCCAAAACCATCAGTTTGGGGGAGGGATACATTTGCATTCATACTTTGTCACCTTCATATTTTTCCATATTCATATATCACATTCTAAAACCCACATACTTTCAAAATATATTTACTATTACATCATCATGAGCATAAAAATGGATTTGTAAAAAGTATTTAAAAGATAATTGAATGCCAACACAATCATGGTTGTTACACAAGAACTAACCATGATGCATTCCAACGAAATATTTTTCAATAAAAATCACATGATCATTATGAAAAGATCATACATTGAATTTGAATGTAACAAACAAAATACGATTGAAACACAAGAACCAACCAAGTTGCAATTCAACAAACACACTTTGAAAAAGTTAAGCAAATGATATCATGCAAAGTCTAAGCCAAAGCTCAAGTATCAAAAGTAATGTAATAGATTGCATGAGGACATGCAATACCTTCAGTTTGGGGGTATGTTGGGCCTAGGAATTATCCTTACAATACCTCCACTTTCACTCCATTCACACATTTTCTCACCTCTATTCCACCACCATGTCACCACATCAGCTTCACTTTCATCATTATATGGGTTACCTTTGTGTTTTCCAAAATATTATTAATTCTTAGTATTTTTAAGAGAATTTATGGTTAAACTTTAGAAAATAATCTCCATATACTTATACCTAACAATTAGAATGAGTTTGTTGACATGTGTAGGTACAAAGGAAGCTTCCAAGGCATCTTTATGTGACACTCTATGTTCAAATTCGAATTTGAGGAGATCATGGACCTCATGGAGAAGATCATGGACCTCATGGAAGAGATAATGGAGGATAGAGTTATGTGTCACCATTGGTTGAGAAATATGTGGGTCAAAGGAGGGAATAGTGGATTTACATTTATGAGTTTGTTATCATAGCTTTTGTATAAATAGGAGTGTTATCTCCTTCATTTGTAATCTTCACTTTGTAATCTTAATTTTTAGAATTTAGAAACTTAGTCCTTCATTTGTAATTTTAGATTTTAGGATCATTGTAATGGAGATTTATAACCTTTTGGAATGTAGAACTTGGAGCTTATAATTGCAATTTGCAATTGACGATAAATAAAGTGGATTGGATTTTCTTCTACATTTGACTTCTTTCTAAAGCGTGCTTGTGGAGCTATGGAGGGCCCCCATTGCCTCACTTGCATACTTGTTTTGATATAGTAAGATTTCTTTAATTTATGTTTTTAATTTCATTAGTTTAAAGATCTTGATGCTGGAAATATAAATGAATAGTCTCTTGTAAGAGAGCTTTAATATTTCCTGTAATCAATTTGAATTATGTTTAAATGCCTTCATTTCTTAGTTAATTGGTTAAGATGTTAGAAATATTAATGAACAGTCTCCCGTAAGGGAGCTTTAATATTTCTTACACTTGTCACAATGTCTTTAGATTTTATTTTGATTAAATGACTAAATAGGTGTTGGAAATCCCAATGAAAGACCTCCTGTAAGGGAGCTTTGGGATTTCTTCACCTAGATTAGTTTAGTTTGTCTCTAAGTCCATATATATTGGATGATCCTTGAAGTTTACTTACCCGGATTGATAGTAAATGAAACTCCAATTTGCATCCACATTTTAGACCAAACAGAATGAAAGCATAGATGAGATCTACTGCAGAAATGGAGATGAAAAAGATGACAATGGAAATCTACCTTGCAAATATAACCAAATACTAAATTAAAGACAACAAACTCCAAAGCTCATAAAAGAACTAGAAATCTGCGTTTTTGGGGTTGCTTAAGGGTCCCTTCCTGAAGTCATGGTCTGAGAGGGAGGAAGTGAGGCCGAGACACCTGCTGACAACCTTTTGGTGATCCTTTTTATCCCTGCTAACCTGCTACTTGAAATAAGGCACAAATGGAAGAAAACTATTAAACAACCAATCTAATCTACACTACTTGTAATGGAAATGCATCTAAAAAGCAAATGAACAATGAAGCTATGAAACCACATTAAACATACATGTACAATAAAGAGGATCCTTGGCTGCTAGGGTTGGACCCTAACCCAAGAGCTTCAACCCTCTGAGTTAATTCAGTGCTGGCTCAAAACAAAACTCATTCTTATTACCAAAACATCAAATTACATCAATAGAACTTTCACAAGTCTTGCAGCTCGAAAAGAGATTAGAGTTTTACAATAAAAATCTGAATCCTACTAAGGTCCTAGGCCTCTCTACTTATACATCTGAAGTCCCCAATGACTTCCTTAAAATTAGGTAGGCTCAGCTCCCAAACTCGAGATAAACTAGTGCTTTGTCTCTCACTTTCTTGGCTGCCTTCTAGTCCTCATGATTTCGTTGTTTGCACTCCGAGCTGATGTGATGAATGGAGGAATATTCGAATGGAGGAGTAGTAAATGAGGAGGATTTACCTCCTACAATCCCTCTCTCTTTTCCCATTCGAGTTTTGACCTTAGTCTTTGCCAAAATTCCTTGATTTTCTCCTTTAATCCTGCATTCAATGCATATTAGTCCACAAAGCATAATATCCAACTCTAACTCACCTCATAAACAAAATATAATCAAAAACATGTAATAAGTTATTAGAAACGTTGGTTTGACTAAGCTAGGAGGTGAATTAAAGCCCATATAATTACCCAATGATGAGGCTCATCACAAGTTAGCCAACACTGGGAGCGAGAGGGCATGGTGCAGTGAGACCACATGGAACATGGTAAATGGAATGATGAAACAACTAAGAGGTTAGCCCGAGTAGCTAGAGGGTTGTGACCCTTTGCATTACATCATGGGCCAGATATATATAGCCAAGAGGTGAATGAGCAGAGAACACAATTGAACAATCAAAGAACCAAATGGGGGATCAAACCAAGAAGACAATAATGAATAGAGTTGAAGAAACATAGGGGTAAGGGATTCGCATGGATGAAGTCAAGAATCAAATGTGTATGGGGGTTGAGTCATTCCTACCCACCTAGGGTAAGATGATGGACATAACTTTGCCAAGAGAGATGGGCTCATTGACAAGGAAAGCAAAGAGTGTTGCATGTTCGAGGAAAGGCTTGGGAGTAGGTCCACGGTGCATGTATGAGTTGCAAGTCTTAGGCACGTGTTTTTGAGTCTATCCTGCCACCTGATGGGTGGATAGGTCGAGTAGGACTCACCTTGGAGATGAATTGAGTTCAATTTTGAAATTATTTTTGTATTGTTTCTTGGTGAGGTAGAGTATGGGAGTGACTCTAACCTTGTTCCATGTTGTATCAAAGAGCATTGTATATTGAGTTTATAATTGAAGGATTATAAAAGCATTCAAAGGTTACAACCCTCCATCCCATATATATTGTGTGTATTTGTTGTTACATGATTACATGGTTGATATATATGATGTAAATTGTATGACTAGATGATAATTTTTCATGTGGTACTTGTGATTTGGTTACTTTTATTTTTGCTACAAGAATTAACTAAACACATAATAAGTATAAAGAAGAGGTGGTCATGTCATCATAGGGAAACATGTTGGTGCCGCACTCTTAGAGGGCCTGATACATCTTGACTCGTGGGAACACTCTAGGGGTATGATAAGGGAGGATACTAATCATTCCTCCCAAACACCCAAAATAAGATGAATTGACATTTCTCACTTCAATACATACATAGGTATGCATTTATTTATTTTCACTTAAATAATTTTCAAAATCTATTTTTTAAGAAGATAAATTGAACTAGAAAGCACTGGTTTCCCCTTGAACTTTGAATAAACAAGACAAACTTTAAGCAATAATGCTAAATACCTATTTTTTCTTAAAATTAAGAAAAAGGTGTAGCATTTTAATTATAATTAATAGATAAAAAGATTACATGAAAAAGCATCCTCTATTATAATTGCATAAGAGTTTGTTTTATTTTGTTTTTGTTTTTTTGTTTAAGTTAATAGTGAAATTTGAGAAGAACATGATAAACAACAAGGATGACATGATAATTTTGAAAATTATCCATAACCATTAGTGGTGAAAATTGTTTCTAACTCCAACCATAACACAAGTAAAGATGGTATCAAAATTCTAATTCTTAATTAATAATTGAAAATATGTCAAAAAAAAAATAATATCCTATAAAATATTATTACATTGAAATTCAAAACAAAATAAAAAGTATATATATCTATAATAATAATAATAATAATAATAATATTTTTTTTAATTTATTTAAATATTATATTAAATTAATTTTATACTATTACTTATTAAGTGATATAAGTGTTATTCTCAATAATTTGATATATATATATATATAGATATATATATTATACACATTTTTATCCTAAGCATATTTATATTATTTTTAATATATATATATAAAACATTTTTATCATATTATCTTTAATATATATGAAAACAGTGTTTAAAGTTCGAAGTCCGAAGTCACTTGATACGATTAATGTGTTTCGGGAACGCGATCCAACAGTATTTGATTCTGAAGATTTTTCCAAATCTCCGTGAAAAGTGTGGTGAGAAAAGAACCACTTATATTAAATTAATTTAAGTGTTTTACATCTCCATTAGGTATATATTTCAGATTTTTTTATATCAAATTTCAGTAACATAGACATTAAATGGATCACATCTCAAATAAAAACTGGAGAAAGCCATAAAACTGTAGAAAGCCATGACATAGTAGAAAAAACAACATCGAGAGAGAAAAAGTCTAAATCAGATTGTCAAAAAAGGAAATAGAGCCAATACTTTCTCCTTTGAAAATGTCCAGAAGTCTAAATCAGATTATCAAAAAGAAAAAGAAAAAGAAATAAAGCCAATACTTTCTCCATTGGAAATTTCCAGGTTCAATGAAATAAAGCCAATACTTTCTCCATTGGAAATTTCCTCACGTAAATGTGTCCAGGTTCAATTCCAATTCTTTTTTAAAGAGTGTAATTTCCATTCTGGTAAGGATCACCATACCACCCACCATGGCATAGCTCTGTACCAGTTTCTATAAAGTCACGTACAATTCCATATTGTATTCTTCGTTTTGAGATGTGATTGAAGACCACCGATAATGATTCTTTCAAACCATCACCCACGATCCCCGTACTTCAATTCACAAGAAAAGAGAAGAAACGCAATTGCAATTGCAATTGCAAAGACTTTGAGAGTTGAGTGGGGCAGAGGGGTGTTTGTTTGCATAAAGTCTAACACCCTGTCAAGCCTCTGAACCAAGGAAAATTTTAAGGATGGAAAATTTTCTTGAAGTTTCAAACATTGGCGAATCTCACTAATCCCTAATATGCAAACTATAAAATGTTTATTGATATATTTGTAAAATTATTCAAATTTATAATGATTATATATGTAGCCTCTATATAATGTTGGCGATTTTTAAGGTAAAATAATTTTTTATTCTAAAATCTGGGCGAATTGTCTTTTATAAAAATTGTAAATTGGCGAATCATTTTGTGGAAAAATCATGGAAAATTAGCCCACTGGGCGAAGATTAGCCCCTAAAATTTTCCATGCTCTGAACTGTTCACCACCACCCATGGCATAACTCTGTACCAGCAGATTTGTTACATTCCTTCTCTTTTCTCATGTGTATTACGAGAATGGTGGGTGGTGGTCTTGCACGAGATGGGAAAATTTTGGAAGAATCTTTATGGGTGGCCTTCAATCACATCTAAATATGACGAGATTAAGTCCTTAGAATTGGACGAGTGAGTGGGTGGGGCGCAGAGATGAGAAGAAGGCGTGGGGAAATTGCTGAATAACTTTATGGGAACTTAGTCGCGATGTATCAATTTATTCGTACAGAGTTATCCCATGGTGGGCGGTGGTCTTTTACCACAGAAAATATTTCTCATGTTAGTCTCACAGAGTTATCCCATGGTGGGTGGTGGTCTTCAACACAAAGAAAAATTTGCCATGTCAGTCTCACAGACTCTGAGTACGGACTCAATTCTCAAAGTCCTTGTTGTTAATCGCTCCCTCTTTCGTTTTCCCCATCTATTTTCTCAATCCAACTCACAGCGTTTGGCCGACAGTTGGTCTTCCTCCATGTAAGTATGCTGGTTTCTTCTTGTACGTTTTCTTTCGTGGTATGTACGCAACATACTTTTCATAGAGAGCAAAAGGAAAAGATAAAGATTAGTGATATCACCGTATAAAGATAAAGAATGGTGGATGGTGGTCTCGTCTTCCACGAAATGGAAAAAAGTTTGAAAGCATCTTTATGGGTGGTCTGGTCTTCAATCACGTCTAAAAAAAGAAGAATACGTCAGTACAATGGGTGGGACACACAGAAATTATTAACTTTATTAAAATTCAATCGCGAGGTATCAATTTACTGGTACATAGTCATCTCATTGTGATTTATCATCTTTACCAGGAAAAAAAATGATGTGCGTAGACAGCTCACAGGGTTGAGAGGATGTTAGATTCTATGAACAGAGACGTGTATTCTCATTATTTAGAAACTAGTATAGATTTATTTTAAGTATAGATCACATAAATATTTAGTATAGTTACACATTATATTGATGAGTTTTTCCACTCAATCATAGTCTCATTTATTCAAACTTAATATAGATGGTATTTTTTTTGGAAAGCTAAATAACCTTATTGAAATTGTGTCTTTAGTAAGATTTTTTGGTGGGTTTTTCCCATAGTTACCAAGTTTGAATTCCAATTGAATACAATAAGAATTCGAATTAAAAATTTTCAATTCGAACAAAATTTGAAAATATACAACTTAAACATTTAAATATATATACATTTTTCATATAACAATAATGACTTGTCATTTTCTTCCTATTCATTTTGAAATTTAAATCATTTTTAATAATTTTAAACAATATAAACAATTTTAAAACTGCAATTTAAAAACCAAAACTACAACCACACTTATTTGTTATCTACAAAATCTCTTAACTTTTCAAAACTCAAAACTTCCTTCCCTACTTTCAAATTTTATCTAAAATCCTTTCGTATTTAATATTTATTTAAAAATTAAATATTCAAAACTCAAAACTACATCCCTCCTTATTTTCAAATTTTATGTAAAAGACATTTTGTAATTAATCCTTCACGATTGTTATTGTATATTGTATAATATGTAATTAGTTTTACATTATGTTTTTACAGTTAATAAGTTACCGAGACACAGTTGTCTCGTACTTAGATTTCACATGTATAAATAAGTAATTTTATCATTAATATGATGTTGTTTCGTTGTGTTCTTTCATTGTGGAGTTTATTTGGACTTGTACAGTGGTATCAGAACCCTGGTTGGGTTGTTCCTAAACTCCATGTATTTGAAGTCTATGGTAAAGGAGACGCGGAGCGTGAAGATTGTGAAGATAGAGTGATTGTGAAGATAGAGTGCAGCAGAAGGTTAATCCAGTGGAGCAATGCAGTGGGATGCCCAAACTATTGACTCTTTGTAAGTTTCATATCTTTCAGTCATAATGAAAGACGATTGGAGAAATTGGGTGGCATAAACCTAGCTCTTTGCTAGGCTATTTTTGAAACTTACCACTAAACCACAAAGCCAACTTTGTTAAAATAAGAGGAGAAACAAATTTATATCTTGAAGAATATTTGGCTACATAACAATTATGACTTCAATAGTTTCCATAGTTGGAGTTGTTCTTAATGGAAAGGAAAATTATCAAGAGTGGTTTAGAAAGCTTAAAAGTGCCCTTGATCTGAAATTATCATATGTTAAAACTGATGTAGAATTGATTAACCGTTAATGAACAAAATGTTAACTGAAAGTGCTAAAACCGTGAGAACTGCTCAAGAAGAAGACTTCATGACAGATGAGAAAACATAAATAATATGCAAAACAGTAATGAAAATAGCAAATACACAACGATACCAGACAACAAGATTGATTACGGAGTTCGTCCTTGATGGACTACGTCTCCGGGTCCGATTTTAAGATGGGCGACCGCTTTATTAGGATTGAAACCAAGGAGGTCGATTACACAGAAATTTGACCAAACTGAATGTGCATGCAGGCACTTCTGGTCACTGTCAAAGGATAGCTCTTTGAACCAGATTTCCAACGCCTATCACGGTTCCCAATTCCGACTCTGGATGCTCCTGTTACACTGAAAACAAAATCGATTATAACCTCCAGAACCTGCACATGAAACTCAAAACCACTCGTCCCTTCTTTCAATAAACAAACTGCCTCTTAAAACCCACCAGGTGCATTCGAACTCCCTCCACCGAGTTTAAGATTTCATTTGTTCCAATTTGGGTTACAAAAAGTTTCGATCTAGTCATAATTTTCCACCTAGGGATAAGGTACATGGTGGTTGAATTAGTTTTAAATGTCAAACTTAACAAAACCCACAAATAGACTTTGTATTAAAGCCAAAACCATTGGTGGTTTTTTTGACCGGGCGGAGGGGAGACAATGCATGTGAACACTGCTAATATCCCACGGTTACAGCCTGGTGGTTCCGATCTGCCATTTGAAAACCCGATGGTTAACATCTCTGTTCACATGTTACGGTTGTGACTTCTCCGCTGTGGTTTAGTTCTGGTGCAGGTTAGAAACCCTGATGGTTAACATCTACTCTGTTCACATGCCAACCAATCTCCACAGTGATTTAGAGACTGTAACCTCTGCCTGACTGTTCACATGGCTGCTACCATGGTCTCCACACTCGCGTGGTTTAAGGCCCACGGTTAGGGACTGCGGTTAGGCTCCGATATCCCGCTTGTTCACATGGATAATGGTCCCCGCGCGGTTTAGTCCAACGGTCAGGGGACTGTTATGATATTTACAATGTTTAACATAAGTCAAGGCTTATACAACTTAGGGTTTATGCATTTGATACATGGTTTTGATAGGTGAAGGACTTATGCATGGTGTAGCCTTAGGTTTGATGTATTAGGTGTTAGGTTAATGTGTTAGGTCTTAGGTCTTTAGACATAGGTTCTAGGGTTTAGGTTTTAGGATCCAACATTTAGAATAGGTGTATTATAATGTTGTAAAACCAGAAACCATCACCATGTCAGAAGAACCTGAAGAAGTTCATGACGACCATGAAGACCACATCAACCACTTACATCAAATTGTCACAAAGTGACATTTGCGACAAACATCATATGACGACAAACCCATATCAAACCCCTGCAACGGACGACACACCCATGTCGATGATCAACCCTGGCGGAACTGACGATGAACACTTGTCGACAACCAAGTACAACACCATATCAACTGAACACCATGAAAAACCATAAACATCACCTGAACAACCTGATCCATAACCAACACTGTCAAAATTGAATGACACGAATGAATGTTGTCGACGACACTGAACCTGTGTAACTGATTTGACAAGATCCTCCTTGATCAATCCTCTCCACTTGAAAGCTTTTGGACCACAAAATTTTGACTAAAGAAATAGTCTATGAGGGTAGAGCTCCCTCACTTTCCACCTTGCCCTAATGATGTACCAATACATTTGATCAACCACCTAATAGTGATGACCATGATGATGCCGACCATGGCACATTTTGAATCGGTGACCTGTTCCATCCATCTACAGTATGTACAACTTGCGACGATGGTCAAACAACCTGTTATGGACATGGAAATTGATTTCTTTCCATGAAATACCATGAGTTAGTGATTCATAATCATCTTTGAAAATAGTCTCTACAGGATATTGTTCAATACCATGGACATGTATTAACAATCTATATTGCAAAATAACAGAGACAATCAAAGATATTCTTGACATCAAACCAGCTACTTGACTTGATATGCTTTCCTGATTCCTGATTACTAAGTGAACTTGCTGCAAGAAACCCATCAAACTGTAATTTGAAAACTGCTGCAACTTAGTTTGTCTTTGAAAGTATTGAATTAGTTGTTGATTTGTTTGAATCATTGTTTCTTCATTTATTAAATGATGTTTCCATTGATTAGCACTTTCCCTTGATGCATAAGTTTCCCTTAAATGCTTTGACATTGTTTTAGGAAAGGCTTTGATATGAAAACAAATAGATTTCCTCTCCACTTGAAGAGAGTCTTCCAAACTGTTTGAAACATGAATTGGTGACACAATACAAGAGAATTTTAACATTGACTTTCCCCAATACTGACCTGCATCCTTGTAACTGTTAATTTCCAAACTTGGACTGAATTGATTCATTCTGACATTAGGAAGAGGAGCTTTACGCATCAATTGTAATTCATGTTGTATTCCTTGCTTATGAGTAAGATGTTTTATTTCTTTAAATAGAACTGGAAAAGTTTCTACCTCTTTGATCAAACTATCTTTAAGCATAGACTCATAACTTGAACAAACATCATGTTGATTCTTATGTTGTTCCTTTACACACATGATTATAAATATTTTATTTGAACTTATTAATCACTTCATCTGATTAGAAACAACTAAATTCAAATGATTTTTACTTTTATGTGCCTTGACAATAAATTTAACCCCACCTTTCTTAAGGTGATATTTATGCTCTCTTCTGTAAAATATTGCATCACGATCATAAAGATAAGGACTTCCTAAGACAACTCCACATATGTCTACTGGAACCACATCTAATTCCACTTCATCAATGTAATTAGTTGTAATGGCAAATCTTAATCGACACTTTTTCGTGACTTTTATCTGAGTTGATTTATTTAGCCATCCTAATGGGTAAGGTCTTGGATGATTTCGTGTTTCCAAACCCAAAATCTTAACTAAATATTCAGATATTAAATTGGCCTGTGAGCCACTGTCAAACATTGTATCTATCTTTGTATGCTTAGAAGTTATCCTTATGTTAAACAATTCAACTCTTTTATCCTCATTTGAAGGATTTATGTTTGATGAAGATGCAATAGTATTCGAACTTGAACTAGTGTCAAAAGTTTTACCTGTCGTAACCATAGCAGTTATCCTCCTTTCATCACCTGAATCTAAACCTAGATCTTGCAGGATTGCTGCAATTGCCTTCTTTTCATCCTTCTCCTTAAGGAACTTTTTGGGCTTAAGTTCTGGATGAAGTTTTCAAAACTTAGATTCATCATGATCGATTCTCTGGCAATGAGAACAAGTAGGTCTTTCCTTATGATCTATCCCTAATTTCTTTCTCTTCGAACTGTTCTTCCCCTTACTATCATTGGAATCTTTGATTTCCATCTCTTTGGATGATTGCAATGAAAACTTGAATGGTCTGCCACCTGATTCAATATGTATGACCTGAACACACACTTCATCAAAATCATCAAGATTAAACATCAATAATGTATGCTACAAATATGAATGTAAACTGCCAATGTATTTTAATAAAGTTTCACATGTTACCAATGAAATACCAAGCGCCAATGCTTTCTTTCTGAACTCCTGAGTAAACAACTGAACACTCTATCCTTTACCTTGCCTTAGATGCTGCTAATCAATAACAGCTTGCTTCATGTATCCTAAAGGATAGAATTGTTTCCTAAGAGCTTTTAAAAACTTAGACCATGAAGAGATGACTTTCCCTTTACGCTTTACATCTATCTGAGTTTTACTTTCCCACCAGATTAAAGTTGTTCCCCCCATTCTAAGTGTAGCTAACTGAATTCTCGTTTTATCATCAGAGATGTTCTGAATACGACAATACACTTCTAACCTCTTAATCCAGTTATCTAACTTTTTAGGATTCATTTCACCATCATAAATAGGTAACTCAAATTTTACATCAACTTTCAAAAGAGATGTTTTCTTAGGTTTCTTTTCTGTTTCATATTCTGCACTAGAAGAAGAAGAAGATGATGATGATGATGGAGATGATGGAGGTGAAGGTGGTTTATCAGCCTTGCCTTTACCTTTGTCCTTCTTCGATGTCTTTGAAGAAGAAGTTGCATCTCTCGCCTTCTTATCTTCGTAGAGTTCTCCCAACATCTGATGATTAGTCAAGAATTCTTGCTGAGACTGTTCATCACTCATCTTAGTTTTTAGTATTTTCACCTGCATCAGATCCTGTCATGGTCGACTTATGAACGACTTGTCGCTTTCCAATCTCTGGATCAATCCTCTCAAGGATTCCTTCTCCACGTTGCAACTTTGACCTGGTTAACATTCAATGGAAAATTCTACAAACGCAACCTGCTCTGATACAAAATGATATGATCTAAAATTATCATATGTTAAAATTGATGTAGAATTGATTAACCATTAATGAACAAAATGTTAACTGAAAGTGTCGAAACCATGAGAACTGCTAAAGAAGAAGACTTTACAACAGATGAGAAAACATAAATAAGATGCAAAACAGTAATGAAAACAGCAAATACATAGTGACACCAAACAACAAGATTGATTACGGAGTTCATCCCTGATGGACTACGTCTCCAGGTCTGCTTTCAAGATGGGCGACCGCTTTATTAGGATTGAAACCAAGGAGGTCAAAGAACAAGAAATTTGACTAGACTGAATGTGCATGTAGGCACTTCTGGACATTGTCAAAGGACAACTCTCTGAACCAAATTTCCAACGCATGTCACGGTTCCCAATTCTGACTCCGGATGCTCCTGTTACACTGAAAACAAAATCAACTATAACCTCCAGAACCTACACATGAAACTTAAAACCACTCATCCCTTCCTTCAATGAACAAACTGCCTCTTAAAACCCACTAGGTGCATTCGAACTCCCTCCACCGAGTTTAGGAATGCATTTTTTCCAATTTGGGTCCCAAAAAGTCTCGGTCTAGTCATAATTTTCCACCTAGGGATAAGGTACATGGTGGTTGAATTAATTTTAAATTTCAAACTTAACAAAACCCATAAATAGACTTTGTATTAAAGCCAAAACCATTGGCGATTTTGCTGACCAGGTGGAGGGGAGACAACACATGTGAACGCTGCTAATATCCCGGCGGTTCCGGTCTGTCGTTCGAAAACCTGACGGTTAAAATCTCTGTTCACATGTTACAGTTGTGACTTCTCTATTGCAGTTTAGTTCTAGTGCAGTTTAGAAACCCCGACGGTTAACATCCGCTCTGTTCACATGCCAACCAATCTCCGCCACGGTTTAGAGACTATAACCTCCACCTGACTGTTCACATGGCTGCTGCCATGGTCTCCATACCCGCGCGGTTTAAGGCCCGCGGTTAGGGACTGCATTTAGGCTCTGATATCCCGCTTGTTCACATGGATAACGGTCTCTGCGCGGTTTAGTCCAGTGGTCAGGGGACTGTTATGATATTTACAATGTTTTTGTAATGTTTAACATAGGTCGAGGGTTATACAACTTAGGGTTTATGCATTTGATACATGGTTTTGATAGGTGAAGGACTATGCATGGTGTAGCCTTAGGTTTGATGTATTGGGTGTTAGGTTAATGTGTTAGGTCTTAGGTCTTTAGACATAGGTTCTAGGGTTTAGGTTTTAGGATCCAACATTTAGAATAGGTGTATTATATTGTTGTAAAACTAGAAACAATCACCATGTCAGAAGAACCTGAAGAAGGTCGTGACGACCATGAAGACCACATCAACCACTTACATCAAATTGTCACAAAGTGACATTTGTGACAAACATCATATGACGACGAACCCATATCAAACCCCTCCAACAGACGACACACCCATGTCGATGATCAACCTTGGCGGAACTGACGATGAACACTTGTCGACAACTAGGTACAACACCATATCAACTGAACACCATGAAAAACCATAAACATCACCTGAACAACCTGATCCATAACCAACACTATCGAAACTAAACGACATTGGACTGAATGTTGTCGACGACACTGAACCTGTGTAACTGATCTGACGAGATCCTCCTGGATCAACCCTTGTTTTTAATGATTTGTGGTAAGTTTTTCAAGGCAAGAAGGATAGTGATGGAAAATAAATTGCACCAAAGTCGCCTAATAATGAGAAGCAGCATGCAATTTGGGAGACAAAAGACAACAAGGCATATGCATTAATAACTGCATCAGTGACAGAAGAGGTAAGCATATATATCATTTTTTGTGGTACTGCATTCGAAGCACTAAAGAAGTTGAAATAATTGTATGATTTAGACTCAGAACTCGAAATTATTCAGTTATTGTTAAAGTTGTTTAATTTGGAGATGAAGGATAATGATCCTTTGAAGAGTGCCTCTGAAATAAAATCCATTTTTCATGATATAGAAGCCACTGGAATTAAAGTAGATTTACAACTTACGACTTTTATAAAAGTCCTTCACCCTGTCTATTCAAACTATTTGGAATCTCTCCAAGCTAGTGGGTAGCTAAAAGACATTAAATTTGATAAACTAGTAAGAAAAATATGTTGGGTGTGGAGCCTGATTATCTTCTTTATTTAGAGGTATCACCACATTGGACCCCAGTTCGTAATGTGGCAGAAACGTCGCTCGTAAAATATACACTGCAGGGGGGGTCCAGGGAGGGGGGAGCGCATGCGACCTTTAGGAGCTCCCCCCTAGCGCGGGATCGGGGGTAGCACCCCCGAAGCTAAAAATAGATGTAAAATTGCCTTGTAAAATGTTGTAATTTCGTAGTCAATCTGAGTCGTTCATTAGGCGGAGATCTGATGGTAGAAGTTATGTTTATTTTAGGTTTTTCTTGCCCTAGAAGGTAACCCCTCACTATATATGAGGCAATTGTATTGCATCTATGTATATTTGTATTCTGAGTGAGGAAGAGAGAGGAGATTGAGCAAGAGAGAAGAGGTAATTACAACGGATTAGTTGTAGGTTGTATCTCTTTAGTATGTTGGATAATATAAAAGGAAGGACTTGTTGTTTCTCCATGGACGTAGCCCAAATTGGGTGAACCACATATATCTGTGTCTCTCTTGTTTTATGCGTTTTCTGTGTTTGTATTTCTGAAATATATTTTATGTGTTCCATTGCTCTGTAATATATAATTTTCTAACAAAATAGCTGAGAGAGGAAAAGCCTTTGGGAAGAAAGAGGCGCCACCTAACTCTAATGTAGAAACTTTGTGCCTTGCACAAAAGAATCAGAAGTCTCATGTTGAAACTTCTAGAGGTGATAAAAGTAGTAGAGGTTGTGGTAGGAGAAATTATAGAGGAAGGGGGAAAAAATAATCAGGGAGATAGAAAACAAAATGATAAACAACAAAGGAATTTTAATGATAGACCAACTATCAAATATTTTAGATGTGGTAAAATTGGTCATACTTCTACTAACTGTAAAATTCCTTAGGAGAAAGTCAGTGAAATGAGAGAACAATTAAATGAAAAGAAAGATCAACCACCTCCAGATAAGGGAAAATCATCAGAGTCTACACATTACATTGTTGCTCACTATAATTTTAATATCAATGATGTTTTCAACACTACATTTTCTTCATGGTGAGATACTTGGATTTTAGATTTAGGAGCCACTTGTCACATGACATTTAAGCGAGATTTTTTTGAAACTTTTAGTGATGATATTGATGGTGTTATTTACTTTGTTGACAAGTCTCAAATTAAACCATCTGGCATTGGGTCTATTCATTTGAAGATACCGAATTTTGAAGATTATGTTCTACAGGATGTACTTTATATTCCACAGTTTCAGTGAAATTTGATGTCTCTTATCCATATTCGGCAGTAGGGGAATTATATTTATATATTTGATGGCATCATCGAGATAAGAAGAGCATCTGATCATGCGGTTGTTATGACTGGTGTGGAAGAAGGTATGCTTTTAAAATTAAATGGTACTTCATCTACTAATTCTCATGAAAATCCTTTTTTTTGGCACAACAAAGTGATATCTTGTCTCCCAGCTTGTTGTGGTATGCTTGATTTTTTCACATCAATTATGGCAGCATCAAAATTATGAAAAAGAAAGGTATTAAAGGTCTTCCGATAGTTCCAAGAAATATTATACCTTGTGATGCTTGTATTATAGGAAATAATTGTAAACAACCTTTCATAGTTCTTCTTTCATATCTTCACGAAAATTAGGTCTCATACATTCAGATTTATGTGGACCTATGCCTGTTGCAACTGCAAATGGAAATAAATATGTGCTGACATTTATTGATGATTACTCGAGAATGTGTTGGATGTATTTGTTGAAGAATAAGTCACAAGTATTTTATGTTTTTAAAAATTTTCATTTGATGATTAAAAATGAAACTCAACAAAATATAGGCATTCTCAGAATTGATAATGGTGGCAAGTACACTTCTCATGTTTTTGAACAATATTTGAAGCACAATGGAATCAAACATCAGACTACCATACCATATAATCCACAACAGAATGACATCGCAAAACGTATGAATAGAACTTTGCTTAATATGGTTAGATCTATGATGTTCTTTATGAATGTTAAGTTGATGTTTTGGGGAGAAGTAGTGCTTTGTGCATCTTATATTCGCAATCGTTGTCCTTCTTTCATCAATAATAAATCTCCTTATGAAATGTGGTATAATCGTCTTCCTGTTGTTCAACATTTTAGAGTCTTTGGTTCTCTATGCTATGTATTAATTGCTAAACATCAGTGCAACAAGTTGGGTGCTAGGAGTCACAAATGTATTTTCTTGGGATATTCTACTACTTCCAAAGCTTACAGATTGTATGATGAGGAGAATAAGAAGTTCATTCTTTCTAGAGATGTTATTTTCCTTGAATCAGATAGAAGTAATTCCACTGTTGATAAGCAACTGGATCATTTGGAGAAATTTGCATCTAAGAAGTTCTATTTTGAATCTAATAATGTTGTTCCACACATTGAAGGGGGGGTTCCCATTCTGGATAATTTTGTGGTTCTTCCATCTTTGACTCATGAGAATGTTATTGCTGAAGAAAATTTTGATGATAGTAATGTTTCTGCAGGACCGGAAATTTATGTTGAAGAGCCTGTTCTTGAGACTGTTTTTCAAGATGAGCAACCATCACAACCACTTCAACAACCTTTACGAAGATCTACACATGCTCGAAAAGTTCCAAACAAGTATGATGATTTCTAAAGGTGATTCAGGTAATGTTTCTCATGACTGTGAATTTAATCATTGTACAATTAGCGAACCTAATTGTTTTAAGGAAGCTGCAAATTGTGATGAATGGAAGGATGCAATGCAAAAGGAATATGATGCATTTTTTTAAGAATGGAACTTGGAGGTTAGTGGATCCTCCTGCAGGTGTCAAACCCATTGGTTGCAAATGGGTCTATAACATCAAATACAAAGAAAATGGTTCACTTGATAAATACAAGGAAATACTTGTAGCAAAAGGCTATGCTCAGAAGGAATGCATTGACTACACAGTGACATTTGCTCCTACAGCAAAATGGGGCACAATTAGAACTTTGTTTTCTCTTGCAGCTCAAAATAGTTGGAAGATACACCACATGGATGTTAAAACAACTTTTTTGATGGCGATTTGAAGGAGGATGTTTATATGTTTCAGCCTGAAGGTTTTGTTGTTAAAGGCAAAGAGAAAAAGGTATGCAAATTGGTTAAGGCTTTGTATGGATTGGAACAAGCATCTCGTGCATGGTATGAAAAGTTAATTGAACACCTACTCAAGTTGAACTATAAGTTATTTGATCTGGATGATGCAACTCTTTTTGTTAAGAAAATTGGAAAGTCAGTTGTATACTTGGTTGTGTATGTAGATGATTTGATGATCACAGGAAACAATGATGACTATATAACGTCCATTAAAAGAGAATTCTTGAAAGTTTTTGACATGATAGATTTGGGTTTATTACATTATTATTTAGGGATTGAAGTTGACCAGAAACCCAAACATATTTTCATTTCTCATAAAAAGTATATTGGACAACTATTGGATAGATTTGGGATGCAGGATTGTAATCTTGTCGCTACTCCTATGGAGCAGAATTTGAAGCTTACTTCCACTGAAGGAAGTATGTTTGAAGATCCAACAAAGTATACAAAACTTGTTGGAAGTTTAAATTTTCTAACTACTACTCAACCTGACATAGATTTTGTTGTAGGGATACTTTCCAGGTTCATGCATAAGCCATGTGAAGGTCATTGGAATGCAACAAAGAGAGTGCTCAAGTATTTGAAAGACACTCGAACATATGGCATCAAATATTCCAAAGTTGTAGATTTCCATCTCACCGGCTATTCAGATTCTGATTTTGATGGAGATAAGGAGAATGGAGTCTCTACTTCTGGTTATTTGATGAGTCTTGGATCAACAACCATTAGTTGGAGATCATGCAAGCAATCTGTTCCTGCTGATTCTACCACTGAAGCTGAATATGTTGCACCAGCTCAAGCTACAAAAGAAATCATTTGGCTTTGCAAAATACTTGAAGACTTGCAGGAGAAACAAAAGGCTTCAACTCCACTACTCACCGAAAACTCTTTTGCAATTCAGTTGGCCAAGAATCCCAAGTTTCATGATCAAAGCAAGCATATTAACACCAAATATCACTTGATTCGACATTATGTAGAGGCTAAAGTTATTCATCTGACACATTGTCCTACTTCATAGCAAATCACAGACATATTTACAAAGCCATTGGGACATGAAAAGTTTGAAAAATTCAAAATGTTACTCGGCATGTCAGATGTCCCTTCGGATTAAGGGGGGAATGTTAACTAATCCTTCAGGATTGTTATTGTATATTGTATAATATGTAATTAGTTTTACATTCTGTTTTTACGGTTAATAAGTTACTGAGACACAATTGTCTCGTACCTAGATTTCACATGTATAAATAAGTAATTTTATCATTAATATGATGCTCTTCCCTTGTGCTCTTTCATTGTGTTATTTCATTGTGGAGTTTATTTGGGCTTGTACAATTAATACATATTTAAAAAATAAATATTCGAAACTTATTTTTATAAAATTCCTCTTAATATAAATATATTTAAAAAATCCATTATTTTTTATAAAAAAATTACTAACTTGCAAATTCATGCTCAATTTTTTATCGCTAACTATTTAAAAAATCAATTAATTCAACTTCAAAATTGGTACTAAAATTCTTTCTTTCCTTGTTATCTTAGCTTTTTAAACCTTCTTAAACAAAACTGAAATTGAAAACTTGGAAATTTTCTCCACTCACAATTAGTGTCCATTTCCAAATTGCAATCCCACAGGGTTTCCATTTTCTACCTAAGTTATCCCAACCATCTATTATGTGTTTAGGGGTTGTTGCACTTACCATTTTAGTCGCACAAATTAACTAATCCATATAATTAATTATAAAGCATAAATTTTGGGTCTTCTCGATGAAACTACCATGAACCGAATTTAATTTTATCGAATTATTCGTTGTACGAATCGAATTCCTGAATTATCATATTTTTTTGGCCGGTATGGACCTATTTGGTAACTATGGTTTTTCCTGTTTAATTTCTCTAAAATCTAGAGGAAATTTATTGAAATCACAAGTTTGATGGGTAATCCCTACACAATTGAAGTGCCCTAAGGTTTGTCACGGTGTTGAATCCATATATACAATAAAAAAAGCCAATTTAAATAACACAAATCAAGATTTCACCTCAACTTTATCCAGTAAATTCGGCACCAAAAAGTCTAAAAAATCACACTAAAAACAACTCCATCAATTAACTGATACAAAAGCATGGTGAGTGATAGTCTTTACCAAAAAAACAAGTAATTGGAATGTTAAATATGGACAGCTCACAAGATTGGCACAATGTTAGAAACATGAATGGTGCTTCTATGTCCCCGCTCAACTCTCAAAGTCTTTGTTTACCAACTTCATTGCTCCAAAGACATCTATTTTTCTCGATCCAACTATCTGTGTTTCATGGACAATGGAATTGAACAAAATGGCCATTGGTTTCTTATTCAACATTTTCTTTCGTGGCATGTACACAACACTTTTGATGAATGGAAAAAAAAATAGCAATAAAAAAATAGCAAATATCAGTGATATCACAATCACATTTTCTAGAAAAATCTTGCCAATATCTTGTTTGAGAAACATATTATTCGTATTAAGAGACTTTGTACATAAAAACTATTTTTCTATAAAATATTACTCATATATTTTGAGACTTTAGATTATAAAAATTTATTATAACTCAATTGTCAAACTAACAATGGAATAATTATTATTGGTTTCTATCTGCAAATGCAAGTGTTAAAAAAAATAACAGAAAATATAATATTTTTGATAAACAAAATAAAAATAAGCAATGATTAAAAACCCACAACACCAAAAATTACGAAAAGATCTCAACAATATACTCGGAAAAACAACAGGAAAAAAATCAACAACTCTATTATTACTAGGAATAATAACTCTTTTATTACTAGGAATAATAATTTAAAAAAGTTTTTTATTATTACTCTATTATTATTAGATTATTACTAGGAATAATAACTCTATTATTACTAGGAATAATAACTCTTTTATTACTAGGAATAATAATAATAGGTGCAAGGGGTGTATCAACTAGCTTGGCATCCTTCATATTGAACAGGTCTAACACCTTTTCAATATAATTTTCTTGTCGTAGCCACAACTTTTTGTTCTTTCTGTCACATATGATTATCACTTCTAATATTTATTGTACTGGACCCAAATATTTCATTGCAAATTTGCTTCCCAAATCCTTCTTCAACTTGTTCATCATGTTCTTATCATGTCCAACAATTAACATGTCATCCACATACAATAATAATATAATGTACACTTCCTATCTCTTGATGTGAACACAATGATAAGCCTCTAATATTTTAAAACCATTTTCCGACATAAATGAATCGATTTCATACACCAACATAAATGAACATATTTTTTTTTAATTGCTTATTATCTTTAGGTATTGAAATATTTAATCATGGTTAGTTTTAAAATATGGCCGATATTAAAATTATATTTTATTATGGTGAGCATTTTTTTAATACTTTCTCTCTTTATATATACATACATATAAAATTAATATTGAAATATTTTAGTTGACACATATATTCAAATAGTTTATTTAAGTTTTATATCGAAATACATTTTTTATTTTACTTTTAATTATTTTCTCTCTTTAAAAGTTGATATAAAATTATGTTACTTAACATGGACATCGAAATATTTCATTTACGACTCCTAATGAGTGAAATATTCTTACCATAACTCTTTCATATTGGATTGTAATATCAAACACTAACCAAAAAATCATACTAAGAGCGGGTTGCATCATACTCAACTGTAGAATGTGCCTCCTAACACAAAAATCTCTCCTCTTCTCACAACCTATCCTTTCTTAGAATACTCCATCTTAGCAGTGATAGTTTGCATCAAGTCTGCGTCCAAGCTCATGACTATTTGGTGCATCCAACCTAACTCCCTCCACAACACACCCTACATGTCTATAGGAGCACCCAACTCTTATCCACAATGCACCCTATCTATCTATAGGAGTGCCCAAATATCTAAAGCATGTCTTTTCTATTCACAAGTGTACCCAAGTCTCCATACTACACTATGTATTCACAAGAGTACTAAAGTCTCAATAGTCTACCTTGTGTATCCATAAGAGTACCTAATTTTTGTTGGAAATAATACTGAGAGGGGGGGTGAATCAGTATTATCAAGTCAAATATTCCCTTTTTCAAATCCAGATAATATACGCTACTTCAGTTAATTAAAACCGCGTATATATGCAACTATGTAGAAGGAAACCCACGTATACAATGCAAACTTATAATTTACTTTATCTTACAGAAGTTGATTATTAATCTGTGTATCAGAATCAAATAACCAGTAACCAGAAACAGTAAAACAGAGCAGAAGACAACCATACACAAGAACACAAGATGTAAGGTGGAAACCCAATGTGGGTGAAAGCCACCTGCTGCAACTTGTCTCTATATTCTTTTAATTAGAAACTTCTTTTTACAATGTACTGGTGCAGTCCTTTACCAGTACGCAGGCTGCAACCTACAGACTTCTACAACCCTCTCTCGTTTTCCAGCTTCTCCTGGAAGGGAGCTACAACCCCCTTAGCTCTTGCACTAACTAAGCTACTAGTATGTAGGTGCTGGCCTACAGAAGGCTACAACCTTCTCTTTCTTCCAGGGACCACGTTTCATAAATTTTCAGACTGGATCCATGAACATCAATCAATCATCAAAAATTTCTGCATCAAACAATCTCCTTTTCAACAATTAGAACTGAATCAAGTAGACACTTCTCTGACGGCTGTACCCAAAACACAGTAACAGTAACCACACACCAAATTCTGAACCCAGACCACTGCAACAATAAACAAAAGTAGCTAGATCACAACTCAAAAGATATACGCTACTTCAATAACCTGAAACCTGCGTGCATACGCTTCTGTTCTTAGACCAACCTGCGTATACGCGTCTTTTATTCACTGAACCAGCGTGTATACGCGCCTTCACTTCACTGAACCTGCGTATAGATCTATAAAGGATAATTCACTCTTTCAAATATTCAGACACTAATTAACCCAGATCATCAGATTTATAGATCAAGCATGCGCCATATTTAACAGATAAAAATCATACAAAGATACTATCATTCAAGTCTAAATATTATGACCCATCAATAGAAGTTATCCTTCTTTTTGTGCTAAGGTTCCTCCTTCATTCAGATCTAGATCTGCACCATAACCCCAATCACCAATATTTCAGATCTAGCACTCATTAAATATTCAATTAATTCAGATGATTCTTTGCCAAATGATCTCCTTCCTCTTTTATAGTCTTAGGCCTTTCACAATACCACGGTCCAAAACCATAATAACACAATACCATTGACCCAATACTTGGGATCAACACTTCTGATGAGATACCATGGTCCAAAACCATAGGTTCAAATACCAAGGACTAACTACCACAGACCAAAGGTAAGATCTCCAACATATACATGCTTTTCCTTGCGTGAAAATGTGTGTATACGCATACGCACCTTTGTAACGTCTAACCCGCGTGTATACGCGTCTTCGTCTAGATGAACCTACGTATATGTCTTTTCCTTCATTCTGAAAGCCTGAACTGAGATCTGTTACCAAAGAGAGTTGCCATCAAGGACAACACCTATGCCATAGCTCTAAATCAGTGCCATAATGCCAATAATCTCCCCCTTTGGACTTGATGGCAACCCCAAGATCCTCAAAGTCATTCTCCCCCTTTGTCATCAAGGGCAATGGGTTGTGCTCCCCCTGAGTACATGCTGAAATCTCTGCCCTACTGTGCTGACCATGCTCCTCCTGACTATAGGCAAGATCTGCAAAAGATGTTCTTCAAGAAGAACCATGACTTATACATCATAAAAGATCTTCCTATCACCAAAAGACTCAATACATACATCCATCACCCAACCACGTGGGGATCATCCACCCAACCAAGTGGGGATACATCAGAAAATTACATATGACAACAAAGTACATTACATCTTCATCCCAGGCATAGCGGGGAAACCAAAGTACGCCGTTACATGACCTTCACACCATAAGAGAGATACATGACATAGAGACGAAATATGTAGAGCAAGACTTATGAAAATCACCAATAACTGATATCAGCAACATCTGTCAATCACCATTCAGATCAGCAACCAAGATTTCCTTTTGTTCTCCCTCTGCCTCTGTTCCACCTGAGACCAACAACAGCTGTGAACTAGAACCAAAAGCTTCTAAGATAATGCCAACAATGCATTATTAGAAGTTTATCTGCTCCCCCTGAACCAATGCCAGATGGTCTCTTTCAGACCCATATCAGACTATCATCAAGCCTCCATATACGCGACTGTATCTGTACAAACCGGCGTATATACGCGGATCCTCCTCAGGAAACACGCGTACACCCATTTTTCTCTGAAACAGACAAGATTTAACAGCAAGATGATGCATCAACTACTCCCAGCTTCTGTCTGAGGTATTCAAAAGTTTCCCTTGGCAGTGGTTTGGTGAGTATATCAGCAACTTGTTCCTTAGAGGGAACATACTCCAGCTTGACCTTTTGTTCCAGCACTTGTTCCCAGAGAAAATGATATTTGATAGGTATGTGCTTGGTCTTTGAATGTATGACTGGGTTCTTTGAAATGCTCATTGCACTTGTATTATCACATAATATGGAGATAGGTGGTGTACAAGTGATTTGAAAATCCTGCAGGGTTTGCATCATCCAAAGGAGTTGAGTGCAGCAAGATGCAGCAGCCACATATTCCGCTTCAGCTATAGATAAAGCAAGTGAACTCTGTTTCTTGCTGAACCAAGATACTAATCTGGAACCCATAAAGAATGCACCACCACTTATGCTTTTTCTGTCATCCACGCTTCCAGCCCAATCTGCATCTATATAAGCATGAACAGTGAGATCTGTATCTCTTGGATACCATAAGCCATAGTTTTGAGTTCCTTGAAGATACTTGAAAATTCTCTTTACTGCCTGAAGATGGGTTTCCTTAGGATTTTCCTAAAATCTTCCAACTATTCCCACTGCATGCATGATGTCTGGTCGAGTACCTGTCAAATAAAGAAGACTTCCAATCATGGATCTATAGGTTGGTTGATGCACTACTGCTGATTCATCATTTGCACTGAGGCTGCATCCTGTAACCATAGGGGTACATACTGGTTTTGCATCTTCCATGCCATATTTCTTCAAGATCTGCTTGAGATACTTGGTTTGAGACAAGAAGATACCGCCTTCATTTTGTTGGATTTGCAATCCAAGAAAATATGTCAGTTCTCCAAGCAAAGACATTTCGAATTCTTTCTGCATCACCAAGGCAAAGCTTTGACTCATAGCTTCTTCATTGCTGCCAAAGATAATATCATCTACATACACAACAAGTATTAACAATTTTTCATTTTCAATTTTTATATAAAGATTGCTATCTGCTGATCCTTTTGAAAAACCTTGTTGATGAAGCTATTTGTCCAAACGGTAGTACCAAGCCCTTGGAGCCTGTTTAAGACCATAGAGAGCCTTTTTTAGTCTACATACAAGATTTGGATCATTCCCAAGAATGAAACCATCTGGTTGCTCAATGTACACTTCTTCTTCTAAGTCTCCATTCAAAAAGGCTGATTTCACGTCCATTTGAAATACTTTGAACTTCTGAAAGCTTGAGAGAGCAAGGAACATTCGGATGGCCTCAAGTCTAGCAACGGGAGCAAAAGTTTCTTCAAAGTCTATTCCTTCTTGTTGAGCATACCCTTTACAAACAAGTCTGGCCTTGTTTCTAATCACTTCCCCATTTTCATTCAACTTGTTTTTAAAGATCCATTTTGTCCCTATGACATTCTTATCTTTTGGTCTAGGAACCATCTCCCAAGTGTTATTCTTTTCAATCTACTCAAGTTATTCATCCATTGCCTTGACCCAACATTCATCTTTGCATGCCTCTTTTACATTTTGTGGTTCAGTGGAGGAGAGCAATGCCAAATAGCTTGAGGCTTCTGCAATTGTTCTTCTTGTTTGTATACCTGCCTCTTTCTGCCCCAAAATTTGAGATTCTGGATGATTCTTCTGAACGTACCTGGATGGAGTCTTCTCTTCTATCCTTATATGTTCCTCTAGTGCCTCTTGAGGTTCTTCTTCATCATCAGTCTGATTTGAAGGATGGTCTTCATCCTCTTCGATATTTTCATAATTTACTTGCCTAGGAATGTTTCCTTCTTCATCAACCACTACATCAATGTTGTCAACAATTCTTCCAAGTCTTTTATTGTAACACTTATATGCTTTGTTGTGGGGAGAATAACCAAGGAGAATGCCTTCATCTGCTCTAGGTTCAAACTTGCCAAGATGTTCATCATTATTCTTAATATAGCATTTGCTTCCAAAAATTTTGAAATGTTTTACCGAAGGAGTCTCACCATACCAGAGCTCATGAGGAGTTTGAGTGTTGTTTACCCGGACATTTGTTTTGTTGAGAATAACAACCGCAGCAAATGCAGCTTCACCCCAGAAGGTTGCGGGAGTTCCAGACTCATCAAGCATAGCACGAGCCATTTGTTGAACTGTTCTGTTCATCCTTTCCACTACTCCATTTTGCTGAGGAGTCCTAGCTGTAGAGAATTCCCTTCTTATTCCATGTTCTTCAAAAAAATCGAAAAATTCATTTGAGGTAAACTCCCCACCTCTATCAGACCTGAGGCACTTAATTTTGTGATCTAATTCATTTTCAACCAAGGCTTTGAAAGATTTGAATTTTTCGAAGGCTTCATCTTTGTGCTTCATAAGTCTTATCCGAACCATCCTGGAGAAGTCATCAATGAATAATATAAAGTATTCTTCTCCTCGAGGTGACCTTTTCCTAGATGGACCACATACATCTGTATGGACTAGTTCAAGAGGCCTGCTAGCTGATCCTTCCTTCTCAGGGAAGTTAGTTCTGGTTTGCTTACCAAACTGACATGATTTGCATATTGTATTGTCTGGAATTCTAATGTTAGGAAGACCTTGAACTGTCTGGTATTTGCATGTTTTCCTTATCTGTGAAAAGCTTAGATGTCCCAACCTTCGGTGGCATAACCAATGTTCATCATTCTTGCTCAAATAGCATTGTTGTTGTCCTTCTTCAAATATGTATAAATTATTTGGAGTTATTATGCCTTTGATCATTGTTTTTCCTGTATCAAGATCATGAACACTACATCCATTTGATCGAAATATTACCTCAGTTCCTTGATCACACATCTGACTGACACTCAGTAGATTATGCTTCAAGCCATCAACATACAAAACATTTCCAGCTTTGACTTTTTCTTTCAACTGAACAATGCCTTTTCCTTTTATGACTGCAGGGGTATCATTTCCAAAAGAAACTTTCTTTCCTTTTTCTAAAGCACTATATGATTGAAGTTTTTCTTTATCACCTGTCATATGCTTCGAACATCCACTGTCGATGTACCATTGATTTTCCTTTCCTTCTACATATAAAGCTATCCCACATCTTTCTGGTTGCGGTTCCTTCATTCTCCATGTTTTGGCATATGAGGCTTGTTCCTTTGTTTGCCGAAACCTGCTCCTGCATTCAGAATCTTCATGACCGAAATTGTTACAAATAGAACATTCAATTTCATTCTCAAGGGCAGAAAAGTTATTGTAGGTTCTTTTCGTGATCCCAGTCATACTTCTTTGTTTTTGAGCTTCTCTAGTCATGATTGTCTTATAGGCAACACATTGAACTGCTTTGTGACCAAAGTTATGACAAGAAAAACATTGGCCATTGAATAAACTCCTGCGATTATCAAATCTATCAACCAACCGATTGTAGTTTCTACTGACATCCATTCTTGAGGAAAATTGGGAATATTTTACCTGTGGCTGGTTGTGGCTTCTATTTGTCCTTAAAGTAGATTGCCCCCGATTTTCCTGATAGTCTTTGTTCATTCTTGAGGTAAATTGTCCCTGATTTACCTGATGATTTCTATTAGGCCTTTGCTCGCTCCTCCTCGCTGCATCAAGATAACTTTTGGAGGTGGATGCTTGAGATGCTTCTCCATTATATCCCAGACCTGTCTTGATTAGTGGAGAACGCTGCACATTGATAATCTCATCCAGAGTTTCAGATCCTTTAACAAATTTAAGATTAAGAGCTTTTGTTTTCTCAATCTCTTTTCTAAGACCAACAATTTCACATTCTAACTTTTCAAGAAGTTTTTCTTTTTCAGCAAGTTGGAATTGAAGAGTATCAATGATCACATTCTTCTCTTCTAAACATATTTTGAGTCTAGAAATCTCTTCATAAAGACCTTCTTCATCTATAGCATCCACAAAATCATCATCTTCAAAAGCCATTAAGAGTCTATAATTGTTACCTTGTTCATCTTCGTCATTATTTGAAAGTCCATCACTGTCTTCATGAGTGTAGTAACTTTTCTTAGTTACATTCTATTTCTTGTTCCATCTAACAGGTTCCTTCCCCTTGTTAATCTTATCCTTATGAGGACATTTGGCAGCATAGTGACCAACTCTTCCACAAGCAAAGCATTTGAAAGGTAACTTACCTCGGAATCTTCCAGCACCCCGTTGAAGGTTCTGGACAAAATTCGATTCTTCTTCTTCTTATGACACATGTCCTGACTCATAGTAGTCTCCTTTGCCTGAAGCCTTGAAGGCAGCTTCTCTCCTGTCTGATGGTCCTCCTTTCCTCATTTCATAAGCAGTTAGAATTCCGTGCAGCTATGACATGGTAAGGTTTCATAGATTCTCTTTTTCTTATATTGCAGAAACTTTAGATTCAAACCTAGGGGACAAAGATCTTAGAACTTTTTCAACCACAACAGCCTCTTTTATTTCTTCACCCAAGTTTTTCATACAATTAACAATCTCATCTACACGAAGGAAATAGTTAGCCACACTTTCATCATTGTGCATTCTGAGATTTTCATACTGAATTCTGAGGGTTTGAAGTTTTGCTCGTTTTACCTGTTCATCTCCTTCATAGCTCAGAACAATCTTGTCCCGTATTTGTTTTGCGGATTTATACTGCATAACCTTAACGAATTCTGATTGAGATAGACATCCTAATAGGGTATTGACAGCCTTTGCATTTGTTTCATATTTCTTCTTCTCAGCCGGATCTATAGGAGTTGCTGATGGAAAAGAGTACCCTGTATCTATGATATCCCAGACTTCTATACCAAGAGATTGAAGATAGGCAGTAACTCTTACCTTCCAATATACGAAGTTTGTCCCATCAAAAATCGGTGGCCTGATAGATGCTTCTCTCTCGTAGTTGCTCATGATGATGGATCTTCCTTCAAGCGATCAAGCTTCTTCAGAAGGACCTACTCTGATACCAATTGTTGGAAATAATACTAAGAGGGGGGGGTGAATCAGTATTATCAAGTCAAATATTCCCTTTTTCAAATCCATATAATATACGCTACTTCAGTTAATTAAAATCGCGTATATACACAACTATGTAGAAGGAAACCCGCGTATACAATGCAAACTTATAATTTACTTTATCTTACGGAAGTTGATTATTAATTTGTGTATCAGAATCAAATAACCAATAACCATAAACAGTAAAACAGAGCAGAAGACAACCATACACAAGAACACAAGATGTAAGGTGGAAACCCAATGTGGGTGAAAACCACCTGCTGTAATTCGTCTCTATCTTATTTTAATTAGAAACTTCTTTTTACAATGTACTGGTGCAGTCCTTTACCAATACGCAGGCTGCAACCTGCAAACTGCTACAACCCTCTCTCGTTTTCCAGCTTCTCCTGGAAGGGAGCTACAACCCCCTTAGCTCTTGCACTAGCCAAGATACTAGTATGTAGGTGCTGGCCTACAGAAGGCTACAACCTTCTCTTTCTTCCAGGGACCACGTTTCATAAATTTTCATACTGGATCCATGAACATCAATCAATCATCAAAAATTTCTGCATCAAACAATCTCCTTTTCAACAATTAGAACTGAATCAAGTAGATGCTTCTCTGATGGTTGTACCCAAAACACAGTAACAGTAACCACACACCAAATTCTGAACCCAGACCACTGCAACAATAAACAGAAGCAGCTAGATCACAACTCAAAAGATATACGCTACTTCAATAACCTGAAACCTGCGTGCATACGCTTCTGTTCTTGGACCAACCTGCGTATACGCGTCTTTTATTCACTGAACCAGCGTGTATACGCGCCTTCACTTCACTGAACCTGCGTACAGATCTATAAAGGATAATTCACTCTTTCAAATATTCAGACACTAATTAACCCAGATCATCAGATTTATAGATCAAGCATGCGCCATATATAACAGATCAAAATCATACAAAGATACTATCATTCAAGTCTAAAGATTATGACCCATCAATAGAACTTATCCTTCTTTTTGCGCTAAGGTTCCTCCTTCATTCAGATCCAGATCTGCACCATAACCCCAATCACCAATATTTCAGATCTAGCACTCATTAGATATTCAATTAATTCAGATGATTCTTTGCCAAATGATCTCCTTCCTCTTTTATAGTCTTAGGCCTTTCACAATACCACGGTCCAAAACCATAATAACACAATACCATCGACCCAATACTTGGGATCAACACTTCTGACGAGATACCATGGTCCAAAACCATAGGTTCAAATACCAAGGACTAACTACCATGGACCAAAGGTAAGATCTCCAACATATACGCGCTTTTCCTTGCGTGAAAGTGCGTGTATATGCATACGCGCCTTTGTAACGTCTAACCCGCGTGTATACGCGTCTTCGTCTAGATGAACCTGCGTATATGTCTTTTCCTTCATTCTGAAAGCCTGAACTGAGATCTGTTACCAAAGAGAGTTGCCATCAAGGACAACACCTGTGCCATAGCTCTAAATCAGTGCCATAATGCCAACAATTTTTTCCATGATCCATCTTGCCAATGGGCGCAAATGTTTGAATAAATTCTCCCTTGCTAAGGAAACCAAAAAATGCACCTTATCGATGGGCCAAGGTGGTTATCCATGGCACACCTTACTAATAGGCCAAGACATCTCCAATAAAATTTCTATTAAATATGGTCATATGCATCAATGTGATGAAGATTCCCAACACAACTCTAAGAAATGTTATTATATCCATGATGGTATTACACCTCATCCACTAAAAAACATTAACATCTTCGACAAAATCCCAAGAAACTCTTATCTTCGAGTCCATAAGAATCCATGCATTTTTTTTCAACCAAAGACTAGTGGAAACCTTGAATTTCATGCTAATGGAAACCAAAAATTTTTAATATCCTACTATATCACAAAAAATACGATTACTCCACATCATGACAATATTTCCATGCAACTGCACTCTATCCACTTCAATGACAGTGCCTCCTACCCAATTCTACAAAAAATGCCTCTAGTCATTGTTGCCTTCTATTATAGTGGTTGCACTCTAATCCACCGATGATACTACTATCTCCTATAAAGGAAATCCAACCTTCATTGAGAATATCATGAAAAACATCCAAGTGTCACAACTCCAATACTACTACAACTTCCATACTTCGACCCCTTTGTCATAATTTTGTGTTGTAGACATATTGGTTAGGTATCTAAGCAAAATATCACATCCAATCTATGAGAATGCCTGTCCTTGTGCCCAAAAATAATATTTTCCTTATGTAATTCGGTCCCTCTGCACAACTCTTCCTCAATTGTTAAGTTATTTCATGTAACCCAACATTATGTCATCTCTATTCACACAAGACACCTTCTTCAAAGGCACACTAGGCTCCACTATTAGCTTCTTGACAAGTTTCTTCCAATCTACAAATGAGACATATTGTTGTACCTCAGTGAGAAGTACATGGAAATTGGTTGTCAAGAGCATTTCCAATGTCCATAATTCATCCCATTTCTAATTCATGTGAAGAGGTTGGAAGGTCATTGTACTTTTTCATCAACCACACATAGAGTTGCATCCAATCCAATTCTTTCGTTGCATTCTGCACTTAGAGTAAACCCTGACTGTGGGAAAAAATCTAAGGTGACCGCTAACCAATCTCCTGAATTGAAAACTAACCCTTTCAATCCGAAGGGGGGTCCCTTCTATAACTCAGTAAAATATGACTGGTTATGTGTTTAGCAAATCAATTAGATTTAATTGGATTTAAGCAATGTTGGTATGGAAAGGACAAGAAAAACCATTGGGCATGGAATCTGTTTGACAACAAATTATTGCTAACAGGTTATATGAACAAAATACAAAGGCAAGATAGAAACAAATTTCTTAGACAACTTATCATTTAGTTGTGATAGAAGCAAACAGAGATAAATACCAAAAAACGAAGCAATTAATGAATTATGTTAAAGATATTTAAGTCAAAAACATATAACAATTTGGAAATAGTAAATTTGAGCTAACAAACAGAGTTCAACTTTACAAACTTCACTTCAAAAATGTAGAAAACATATGGAAAATATAATGAAACAAAAGAGATGAAAAACACTAGAAGACAGACAAAAACCCGTCACACAAAAATCACTGTAACTATAGAAATTCCTTGTAGATTCAAATTGCTAATTGTAATTTGCTAAAACAATAGACTTGAATCTACTCTACTCATCAGTGGAAATAATTAAATGATTGTGAAATCACGAAGCATATAAGAGAAATAATTTAATCAACACATTACAAAATGGTTTCCTCGAGAAAGCCATAGCTAAAAACCCCTGTTATCTGTATATTACATTAGTCAAAAAATATGAAAGGACTACAATTCTTTTCTCAAGCCCGAGATGTTAATCTAGGTTGTCATTGATGTCAATATGGCAGTGTTTGTGATGGAAAATTCCTGTGATTATAATGTTGCCCATGAAGGATCCAAGGATTGGTTACAGATGTAATAGAAACAGTGGAACCAAGTAGGAACGATATCGGAAGCCATCAAAAGAGAAAGCCAAAGAGTAAGAGGAAGAAATTCATCAGAAGGAGCAAAGAGGAACACATCATCGAAAAGAATAGCTATCGGAAGAGCGGAGGAGTGAAGAGAAGTCATAGGAGCAAGAACCCAAGAGTAAGAGCCATATCGAAGGAAGGAATAAACTGTGTGCATCAGAGAAATCAATATCAGCAATATTCATCGACGGATCTGTTATGTGCCACTACCCAAAACCCCCGATGCGATATGTACTGCAGACCCATAATAGGTTATGGTAATAGCACTATACAATATCGCATTCGGAGTCATATCACAAGTCTTAAGGGATGTCATGATGGAAAACCACCGATTGCGATTGAACTGTGGACCTGACGGAATCATTAAAAACTAATTAATAGCATATGGCATTCGCTTCGGCGGGGAATCAACTATTTTATGTGTAAACCTCTGAAAGTTGCGATTGCGATTAAAGCTATGACGTGGCGTGTGGGGACCTCCATTAATGTGGTTTTTCCGTAAATAAACAAATCGATGAATAATTGGATGAATAATATACAAGTCGGCCTCCATCTAATAAACGTGTCTCTCAGTCATTGGGAGGATACCAATCATTCCTCCCAAATATCCAAAATAAAATGAATTGACATTTCTCACTTCAATACATACACAAGTATACATTTATTTATTTTCACTTAAATAATTTTGAAAAATATATTTTTATTTCTATTTTTTTAATTTAAAAAGAATATATATATATATATATAACCACATTAAAGAAATAAAATCAAATTAAGAGGACTAGAAATCTTTTGTAGGTCGACCAATTTTCCAAAACTAAGACTATACCTAGCTAAATTAAATTAGAAAGCATTGGTTGTCCCTTAAACTTTGAATAAATGAGGCAAATTTTAAGCAATGATGCTAAATACCTTTTTTTTTAAGAAAAAAGTGTAGCATTTTGATTATAATTAATAGATAAAAAGATTACATGAAAAGACATCCTCTCTTATGATTACATCGAGTTTGTTTTGTTTTTTTATTTTTTTATTTTTTAAGTTAATAGTAAAAATTGACAAGAACATATAAACAATAAGGATAGCATGATACATTTTGAATATTATACATAACGATTAGTAGTGAAAATAGTTTCTAACTCCAACCATAATCATTAATGGTTCAAGTAAAGATGGTATCAAAATGTTATTTCTTAGTTAAATCAACATAGATTCATCTTAAATGCGGATTTAACATGAGTAGAGAGGGATCCAATTTCTTAAAGTGCAATTTTTTTTATGAGCAAACATTTTTTAAATACTTTGTATAGTTTTTTTTTTTCTTAGATTTTTTCAAATTTTTATTTTGCCCAAGCAAAATTTCAAATTTGACAAGGGATGCACAGGCTTACACATCATACTCGCTTTAGAATAAGCCTCTAAGCTCAATAATTAAAAAATGTAAAAAATACCATCTTGTAAGATACCAATAATATTAAAAATATTATTATTACATTAAAATTAAAAAAAAAAAAAATACAACAAAATAAAAACTTAAAAATAAAAAGAAATTAAAATATTAATAATATATATATATATATATATATATATATATATATATATATATATAAATAAATATAATTTAATTAAATATTATATTAAATTAATTTTATACTCTTACTCATTAATTCTAACGATATAAATGTCCTTCATCAATAATTTGATATATAGATATTTTATACACATTTTTATCCTAAACATATATATTTTATAGAAAAAGAGGGTTTAAAGTATAGAAAAAGAGTGTTTAGAGTTCGAATTCACTTTATACCATTAATGTGTTTTGGGAACAAGAAGTCATTTGATACCATTAATGTGTTTTGGGAACAACATTCAACTGTATTTAATTCCAAAGAATTTTTTTAATGATGTGGTTGTGAATCAATTCACATCAATTTAGATGTGAAATAGGATGGTGGAAAAGACTTAAAGAAGCTTGGGAAGAATAGGTGTGTAAATTTTGCAGGCAGTGGAATCTGAAAACCATTTTATTTTGGAATGTGATGCACTCAAAGACATTGGAGAAAATTATGGGAATATGTTACCATCGGTTTCTTGGCATTGTCTTTTCAGCTAACTGATTGTTGGAAGATTGGGCCAACTCATCATCATTTTGAATAAGAAAAAGATTCAATAGCAAAAAGCTAAACACAACCAACTATTCATTAGTTAATTAAATCTTAAAATATCATTTCATTTTATCACTAATATGTGTTTTTTCTTTTGCTCTCAGTGAAAAGTGTGGTGAGAAAAGAACTAAACCACTTGTATTATATTAATCTAAGTGTTTTTAAGTCAAATTTTAGCAATAGTTGATATCAAATGGATCTCATCCCACATTAAAAAAATGGAAAAACAACAAAAACAACCAGAGCAGAAGCCTAAATCAGATTGTTAAAAAGGAAAAAAATGAAGTCAACGCGTTTTCCATTGAACATCTCCTCCACGTAAATGTGTTCAGGTTCAGCTCCTGTTCCGTGTTCAGGTTATCTCCAAGGTTCACCTCCAATTCTGTGTTCAGGTTCATCTCCAATTTGTTTTTTAGAGTGTATCCTCTTTGTGATTGATGTCCTGGAATATGTGTGTAAAAACGTAATACCACGGAAGAAAACGTAGAAGAATAAACATAGATACATGGGAGAAAGACCAATCGCCGCTTTTTTCACAAACGCTGCGTGTTCGAAGAAAACAAAAGAGGGAGCGATTAACTTGGTAACAAAGACTTCGAGAATTGAGTGGCGTTTTCCATGTTCAGAGACCCTAACATCCTGTCAACCCTGTAAGCTGTCACGACCATTTTTTCCTTTCTTGTAAGGACCACCACCCACCATGGGATAGCTCTGTACCAGTAAATTGATACATCGTGACTAAGTTTCAATAAAGTTACGTACAAATTCCTCCTCATCTCTGTCCCCCCACCTACTCAATCGTCCAATTCCATATCGTATTTTTCATTTTTAGATGTGATTGAAGACCACCGATAATGATTCTTTCAAACCTTGTCCTTCTGGGGGAAGACCATCACCCACGATTCCCGTAATTCACAAGAAAAGAGAAGGAACGCAATTGCAATTGCAAAGACTTTGAGAGTTGAGTGGGGCAGAGGGGCGTTGTTTGTTTGCATAAAGTCTAACACCCTGTCAAGCCTCTGAACTGTTCACCACCACCCATGGCATAACTCTGTACGAGCAGATTTGTTACATTCCTTCTCTTTTCTCATGTGTATTACGAGAATGATGGGTGGTGGTCTTGCACGAGATGGAAAATTTGGGAAGAATCTTTATGGGTGGCCTTCAATCACATCTAAATATGACGAGATGAAGTCCTTAGAATTGGACAAGTGAGTGGGTGGGGCGCAGAGATGAGAAGAAGGCGTGGGGAAATTGCTGAATAACTTTATGGGAACTTAGTCGCGATGTATTAATTTATTCGTACAGAGTTATCCCATGGTGGGTGCTGGCGCTAGTCCTTGTGATTACAAGAAAGGAAAATTTTGCGTAGACAGCTCACAGAGTTGACGGGATGTTAGAGTGTGTGAACGCAGGTAAATAAGTTTATTGAAATTGTTAAATAACTTTATTGGAATTTAGGCGGGAGGTATCAATTAACTGGTGCAGATTCATCGAATGGTGGGTGGTGGAATGTTAAATACAGACAGCTCACAAGATTGACACAATGTTAGAAACACGGTCGACTCAACTCTCAAAGTCTTTGTTTACCAACTTCATTGCTCCAAAGACATCTATTTTTTCTCAATCCAACTCTCCGTGTTTCGTCGGACAATCGAATTGAACAAAACGGCCACTGGTTTCTTATTCAACGTTTTCTTTCGTGGGATGTACGCAACACTTTTCATGAAGGTTCGTGATTTCACAATCACATTTTGTACAAAAATCTTTCGAATCATATGCACTTGATATATATTATTTTTCTATAAAATACTATTAACCTATTATTTTTCTATAAAATAGTATTTATATATTTTGAGACTCTAGACTATAACAATTTTTTTGTTTTTTTCTCAAACAAGCAATGGGACTATTATTATTGGTTCTTATCTGTAAATGCAAGTGTTAAGAAAATATAATATTTTTGATAAACAAAATATAAATAAATAAACTCACACCATCAAATATTTACGAAAAAAGTACTTGGAAAAATAACGGGGAAAATATTAACAACTTCTTTATTACCAACCATAATAATTACAAGCACTTTCGCTTGTGAGCTCAACTCTCAATTTCTCAATGTTGAATACTAAATGAACTCAATCTTATATAATAGAAGAATTCCCCGTTGAGGAGAATCTTTGTTACCATCGAGGATTTCATTACATAGTAGAAGTCTCACTCACATTGAGACGAGACGAATATTTGAGAGAAAAATAAAACACTAAAATATTTCCACTCACATTTAAATATTTTCATAACTCGAGTTGGAATCACACTTAATAATCTTTTACTCACGCTTAAATATTTGCATTTATTTTTTGACTATATTTGGACTCACATTTAACAATCTCAACCAAATTTCTCATCACCTTTGTATCACACTTGTTCAATGTATTTTCCCCAACTCTACCCACCCATGATCTAGTACTTGGAAAATAAAATGATATCAAAAATCAATATGCATTATTTTAGAATGATATGCTAGGTTTTTTGCTAAGTGAATAGCGCTTTGACTACCACAATGCAACACATATTTGTCTTGTTTTATTTTCAACTCTTCTAGAAAGTGTTGCATTCATTTGCATCTATTTACAAGCTGTTGTTGTAGTTATATATTCTACCTCTATTGTGGAGGGAGCTACTATCTTCTGCAATTTGGACACCCAAGACATTGTTAAACTTGTAAAAGTATATAAATAAGTAGTGGTGAACTTTATACTATCGACATCTCCAGCCATATTTGCATCTGCATAACCTTCAAGTTTGGAATTATTGTTACCAAAACATAAACAATAATTACTAGTACCCTTGAGATACCTTAAAATCCACTTCACTTGTTGGGAATGTTGTTTTTCTGTATTTACAAGAAACTTGCCTACAATTCCTAATGAATTTGCAATATCTGATCAGGTACATGCCATGGCATACATTAGGCTACCAATGGTTGAAGCATAAGGAGTCCTTCTCATTTACTCTTTCTCCTTATCATAACAAGGACATAACTCAACATTGAGTTTGGTGTTACATGCAAGGGGTTTATCAACTAACTTGGCATCCTTCATATTGAACATGTCTAATACCTTTTCGATATATTTTTCTTGTGATAGACACAACTTTTTTTTCTTTCTATCACATATGATTCCCATGTCTAGTATTTATTGTAGTGGACCCAAATCTTTCATTGCAAATTTGCTGCCCAAATCCTTCTTCAACTTGTTGATCATGTTATTATCATATCCAACAATTAACATGTCATCAATATACACTAATAATAAATGTACACTTCATATCTCTTGAAGTAAACACAATGATCAACCTCTAATATTTTAAAACCATGTTCCAACATAAATGAATCAAATTCTTACAACATTGACGTGGTGCATGTTTTAGTCCATAGAGGCTCTTTTTCAAAACTAAATTCTCCTTACCTTTTTCTTTGAATTCGTCTAGTTTCTCTTGTCGAAAAGTGTAACTAGGTTCAGTCTTCATAATGACATGTGCAAATGTGATTTTATGTAATTGATGTAAAGAATAAAAATAAAATTATTTTTGTAATGCTTGTCCCATGGGTTTCATAAGCAAGGAATTTTATTTTTAGTAATGCCTCCTGTTGAGAGCCCTTATGATTGGTCATAAAGTAAAAAAGAGTCAATGCATGTATGAAGGACCCTTTTTGGGCATGTTACATTTTTGTATGAGTTATTAAATGTATAGAAAGGCTCTCCAAGACCAGACAAAGTCACCTCCTTCAAATTGGCTTCAAGAAGTATAATATTATCTTCACCAAAGGACACGTCAGCTCATCTACATGTGAAGTCAGCTTATTATCATGGCAAAAAACTATAAATAGGCTACTCGGCCTCATTTCAAAGCAAGGATTTTCGGTCAAGGTCTGAAGTTAGTAAGTGGTGCGAAGGTTAGCGAAAGGGAGCCTTATAGTCAGTGAAAAGAAGGGAAGGAAGAACGAAGTCCCTAGAATTGTTTTGAGTTTGTTTTGAGGGCTGAAGTTATCCACATGTGTGAGGAATATTTGTTGTTCAAACTGCAGAAAGAAATCAAAGTATCACAGTTAGATTTGAGGACAACTCAAGGAGAAAGTAAAGGTGATACTCAAGCCAGTTCAAGGGGAAGAAGTTTTCTTCTAGGCAAAAGGAAAACAAGGGTCTATGTTGGTCCATCTACATGAGCTAGGGTTTCTGATCTAGTACCAAAAGTTGCAGGTATGTCCCTAGGAACCGAGACTTAGAGAGATAGCTAAGAAGGAGGAAGAATCGTGAAGTGTGTCTATTTTTGACACACGGAAGAAGGAAATCATCAAAGAAACTTTGTGTCTTGGTCTTGGAGAGGAAAATAAGTCAAGCTTCTTGGTCTTGGTATTCCTCTCAAGTGGGAGAGGTTTTGGCCCTAGCTGATAGCCTATATTTTGTGTCTCTTATCTCTTGTCTCTTTATGGTTTATGCATTAGTAGTTGTTTGATGAAGAATAAAACTATAATAAGATATGTAAAAGAATATCCTAATATAAGAAGTAAAAAACATTCACAAGCAGTTATCAATAGAAGAAAAATTACCTAATTTCTATACCCTAGATTTCTCAACATGGTATCAGAGCTGAGGTGACTAAATCAAGGAAGGACATCTTATCAAGGGACAGTCAAGGATAAAATCTCAAGGAATTCATCAAAGTCAAGATCTATAAAAAAATCATCATAATCCTAGATCAAATAAGTCTACAAAGAAGTATTAGGATCATCATCAAGAAAAGAAGGAAAAAACCATACATATACTCAATTTGAATAGATCTATGAATCAAGGTAAGCTTGAAGCTTATTCATCCAAGAAAAGCACTTAAAGATCAATAAACAATTTAAACTTTGAAACGGGAACTATAAACTCAAAACGAGAACTCTGGCCCAAAAACCCCAAAAAAACCACAAAAACAGTGCTCAAAACGAAAATTGTGTATACTGGAACGATGTTTTTTTTTTTAGGTGTCAATTTTGCGGCTGTTTTAAAAATGGCAGTGACTACGAAATTTTCTACGAAATTTTCCTGCAAAATATAGCTTCAGAACGAAAGTGTTGATATTGGAATAATGATTTTTTTTTAGGTGTCAATTTTGCGGCTGTTTTAAAAATGGCAGTGACTACGAAATTTTCTACGAAATTTTCCTGCAAAATATAGCTTCAGAATGAAAGTGTTGATACTGGAATAATGATTTTTTTTTTTAGGGTCAATTTTCATACTTTTTAAAAAATGCCAATAAAACCAATTTTCTATGTCTCAAACAAAGTTAAATTTTAAGGAAAAAACACATTAATGTTTCTGGTAGAATATCATTTTTCTTTCCTAAGTATAAATTTAACATGTTTTCAACCACAACATGCTAGATACAAAAGAAATTGAAATTTTTTCAACTATAAAACTAAAAAAACATGACATTATGAACAAATTATATCACTGAATGAATTCAAAAGTCTTTATTTGTACACTGAATAAAACAGACATTATATCTCTAATTTGATATTGCATTGTAGATATTTAAACAATAAAATTTATCATACTTAAGACATAATCCAACAACATAAAAATGCTTCATAACTTCTCATTTATCATCATTAATCATAACATATAACCCATGAGGTGTAGATTAGTTGGTTTATGTGAGATTTAATCCTCATCGAGTCTCAGTTTCAAATCTCATGAGGATGGGTTGAGGGTGGAGCCAATTGTGGGGGTTACATTGTCCCAAAGGGAGCCAGGCTCAATCATTATCACACAATCCTAGTAACGACATCTCATTGTTAGGCATAGCATCCCTCAATCCAACATATGGGTTGGCCTCTATTAGGAAAACCATTCTTTCATCCAACATATGGGTTGGCCCTAGCTTAGGCACTACCCATTATGTTAACAAAAGAAAAAAAAAAAAAAAAACATATAAAAAAAACTTGATTTAGGTGGACCTCTTATAATGGTCAAAAAGTCAAAAACCATTGAAAAGTCAATACAAATATTTTCAACCAATAGCCTATGAAATTTGTTAACGTTGTCAATATGAATACTCGATGAAATACAACTCGTCTAAACTGCAAGATTTCTTTTTTCCAATTGTGAAGTTGCTCCTTTATTTAAAGGAATTTCAATTGTGAAGTTGCTCCTTATTTAAAGGAATTTTTTTGTCAATAAAAAACTTTATTGATAAAAAAGAAAAAAATTAACACCTCACTCAAGCACAATTTCAAATCTCATTAGGATCGGTTGAGGGCGGAGCCAATTGTTTACACAAATTATGTTCTTTAATTATTAGTTTAATATTTCTCATAATTAGTTTGAAAATTATCTATGACTATATCTCAATAGAACCTAAGATTCTCTTCATAAGGTTAAACTTCCCTTTGCCACATGCTTGTACGCTGTAAACGGCCTGCGCTTAACATGTTTGTCACTGTCATTTACCTATGTGGCAAACATATTTGTCCACTGCATATTACTTATAATTGTGTCCGCTGATAAATGCTCGTATTAAATAGATTTTACGTGATTATGATGCAACCACTTCATTTTTCATCCGATTAACAAATATCGCTACATTCTTCTGTAATTAGTACATTTTTTCATGCATACGCTCTATTCTGTCTTCTCAAAAATACAATCTCGTGTACTGTCATACTAAATTTAGTAATTCAGTTTGTTTACACTAAATAAGAAACAAATAACACATAGTCATAATGCTTGCAACTTTAACACTGTTATAATGGTGCAGGGGCCTCACTGTACCACTATTATAATGGCGTAAGGGCCTTACGAATCATTGATAGGTGGAGAGTTTAATGTGCACCGCCTGGTATCACAACTTTGATTGATCTGGACCCTTTTGCTATTATTCGTTTATTCATTCCTTCACATTTAGTGACTTAAAGGTATTGCAATGGAAGAAGGCAAGAGAGAATAATATTAAACAGATTATGACAGGATGAGAAGTCACTTTATATGCAGACATGCAGCACAATCGAATTACGTATTACGTATTAGTCATCTAATTATAACGTGATTTCTAAGGCTGTATTATACTGTAATAAGTTACTTCGAAACCAAAACTCAGTATCGTGATGCACCTGTTATCAGTTCAGGTTGAAGGGACGTGCTATCAGTTCAACATGAAGGGACGTGCTATCAGTTCAGGATGAAGGGACGTGTGCAATAAAGTGTAACTTGAAAAAATAATGCAAAAATGTGTTACAGTAAATCTTATTTGTAATCCCTGAGTGTGAACGAGATGCGAGAACGCCACCCCCGGGCCGCCCCGCCCCGCCTGACCGGCGGGGCGGGTCAGCCCGGGGGTGGCGCTGCGGGCACAACAGTATTTTGTTTGTGCACCAGAGAAACCCAATAATATGACAGCGGGGCGATGGATGGAAAAATACTGTCACATTTCTTTCGAGAATTCCCACTCTTCCGCGTCTTTTTTGATGTTTCGGGCATCTTTGTTTCTTCGGCCAATCCGCACACCATGTATGCTTGAAACTGGGCTGCCGAAGTAGTTGACCTGTAGCTGTGACCTTTTATTCGAGAATTCCCACTTTTCCGCCTCTTTCTTGATGTTTCAGGCATCTTTGCTTCTCCGGCAATCCACACTCCCTGTACGCTTGAAGCTGGGCTGCCGACGTAATTGACCTGTAGTTGTCACCTTTCTTTCGAGAATTCCCACTCTTCCGCCTATTTTTCGATGTTTCAGACATCTTTGCTTCTCCGGCCAAGCCGAACTTCTTGTACAGTTGAAGCCGGGCTGTCGAGGTAGTTCGAGACGATGATTTCCTCACTGACTTCTCGGATTCCGACGCATTATCATCCATATGCATATACATATTTGGGTCTTCCATTTTTATAGAAAAAATATTTCTGATTTATGCAGAGCTCACTGCTAAAAGATAGGTCAACGAACAACAGGGATCTGTTAAAGCATCAATGTAAAATATAAGGAATTCTTATTTTCAATATTTCTTAAATATATCTTCAGGTAAAGACGTGTTTTCTTTGCTTGCCGTTAACGTTCACAAGAGGTAGTAAAATAATAGACAATGGGCCTAAAATGGCCGAAATATTAAAACAAAAGTAATTAGCAATGAATCTATAGACACATCTTAAAGAATACTTGTGACTAGGAGTGACACAACGAGGCAACTTCAAAACCTGTTAATATCTTGAGAATGTAGTACCTTACGAGCACCGAGTTGGGTTTCTTCCCCGAGTTTCGCTAGGTAAATAGTTTAGTTAACTTGCGAAAAATGGTTAGTTAACATGCAAGAAAACAAATGAAAAGAAGAAGCATAATTAAGCAAGGAAATTCGTAGGAATTTCTTTCCCTCTTCTTGGACAGCCCTGAACAGTATTGCTTCATCTATGAGATTCATCCATCCACATGCTCTAGGGAGTCAAAGAAACGTGACGACAAGGAATTCGGTTCCATTTAAAGAAAGTGAATGGAAAACAAAAATAAAGGAAAGAAATGATCTTATTTTCCATTTTGAGATATCTTGACTGAATATCATACAACAAAGAAAGCAATTATGCAGTTACCGTATCATAACCCGAGACCTTTACAAAGATGTAGCAGTAAACCCTGCATTTCCAATACCCCAATCACAAATGCAATCTACGAAAAATATTAACACTCTTAACCACACAACTTCTCAAATTTATGTTTATGTTTATATTTATGTTTGACAAGAAAATCACCAACACAATTGCCCATCAAATTCTGTCGTTGTGTGGATGTAATGTGAAGGTGATGTGACATCTAGATTTCTCATACTTCCAGAATTCGGTTTCAGCCCAAAAAATTTCAAATATATATAAATTTCCGGATATATTTGTTTCCCATAAAAAACAATCTAATTTTAGAAAGGAAATCTGAATTGAAGTTTTTTTTTTAATATATTTAATAACCAAACAAACATATTACATTTTATTTTGTTATTACGTAAGAATTAAATCAGGATTCACCTACGTTCTTTGCATGAATTTCATTTTTTACAATATTGTTATTAAATCATGATCCAACCATGTTCATAGTGTAAACTCTGTTGAAATTCCGAGACTGATAACTATAGGGAAAGCAAATTTAATTAGGTCCAGACAAACTTTTTTGAGTTTTTAGGATACAGTTTCCACCCATAACTGAAAGGGAGAGCGGGGACCAAATTTCAATGAGTGGAATAATACACTGAAAGCAGCAAAAACCAGTGCATTGCTGGAGGGTTAGTGGTCAGAAGTTCGATAAAATAAATTTTTAAACTATAACCTAGAATTTTTAACACTGTGAGATGCGAGAACGCCACCCCCGCGCCGCCCCGCCCCGCCCGACCGGCGGCGGGGTGGCCCGGGGGTGGTGCTTCATGCGACAGCGCCACCCCCGGGCCGCCCCGCCCCGCCCGACCGGCGGCGGGTCGATTCGATTCCGGCGGAGGGTTAGTGGCCAGAAGTTCAATAAAATAAAATTTTAAACTATAACCTAGAATTTTTAACACTGTGAGATGCAAGAACGCCACCCCCGGGCCGCCCCGAACTGCCCGACCGGCGGCAGATCAATTCCGGGAATCGACCCGCCGCCGGTCAGGCGGGGCGGGGTGGCCCGAGGGTGGTGCTTCGCGCGGAAGCGCCACCGCCGGGCAGCCCCGCCCCGCCCGACCGGCGGCGGGTCGATTCCGGGAATCGACCCGCCGCCGGTCGGGCGGGGCGGGGCGGCCCGGGGATGGCGCTGCGCGCGGCAGCGCCACCCCCAGGCCCCCCCGCCCCGCCCGACCGGCGGCAGGGTGGCCCGGGGGTGGCGTTCTCGCATCTCATTCACACTCAGGGATTACAAATAAGATTTACTGTAACACTTTTTTGCATTATTTTTTCAAGTTACACTTTATTGCACATGTCCCTTCATCCTGAACTGATATCACGTCCCTTCAACCTGAACCGATAACAGGTGCATCACGATACTGAGTTTTGGTTTCGAAGTAACTGATTACAGTATAATACAGCCTTAGAAATCACGTTATAATTAGATGACTAATACGTAATACGTAATTCAATTGTGCTGCATGTCTGCACATAAAGTGACTTCTCATCCTGTCATAATCTGTTTAATATTATTCTCTCTTGCCTTCTTCCATTTGAATACCTTTAAGTCACTAAAGGTGAAGGAATGAATAAACGAATAATAGCAAAAGGGTCCAGATCAATTAAAGTTGTGATACCAGGCGGTGCACGTTAAACTCTCAACCTATCAATGATTCGTAAGGCCCTTACGCCATTATAATAGTGGTACAGTGAGGCCCCTGCACCATTATAACAGTGTTAAAGTTGCAAGCATTATGACTATGTGTTATTTGTTTCTTATTTAGTGTAAACAAACTGAATTACTAAATTTAGTATGACAGTGCACGAGATTGTATTTTTGAGAAGACAGAATAGAGCGTATGCATGAAAAAATGTACTAATTACAGAAGAATGTAGCGATATTTGTTAATCAGATGAAAAATGAAGTGGTTGCATCATAATCACGTAAAATCTATTTAATACGAGCATTTATCAACGGACACAATTATAAGTAATATGCAGTGGACAAATATGTTTTCCACATAGGTAAATGACAGTGACAAACATGTTAAGCGCAGGCCGTTTACAGCGTACAAGCATGTGGCAAAGGGAAGTTTAACCTTATGAAGAGAATCTTAGGTTCTATTGAGATATAGTCATAGATAATTTTCAAACTAATTATGAGAAATATTAAACTAATAATTAAAGAACATAATTTGTGTAAACAATTGGCTCCGCCCTCAACCCATCCTCCTGAGATTTTAAATTGTGCTTGAGTGAGGTGTTAATTTTTTTCTTTCTTATCAATAAAGTTTTTTATTGACAAAAAAATTCCTTTAAATAAGGAGCAACTTCACAATTGAAATTCCTTTAAATAAAGGAGCAACTTTACAATTGGCAAAAAGAAATCTTGTAGTTTAGACGAGTCGTATTTCATCGAGTATTCATATTGACAACGTTAACAAATTTCATAGGCTATTGGTTGAAAATATTTGTATTGACTTTTCAATGGTTTTTGACTTTTTGACCATTATAAGAGGTCCACCTAAATCAAGTTTTTTTTATATGTTTTTTTTTTTTTCTTTTGTTAACATAATGGGTAGTGCCTAAGCTAGGGCCAACCCATATGTTGGATGAAAGAATGGTTTTCCTAATAGAGGCCAACCCATATGTTGGATTGAGGGATGCTATGCCTAACAATGGGATGTCGTTACTATCAGTTCAAAGATAATTAACTTTTTCTTGATAGGGCACAGGGCTATTTTGCTATTACAATAATAAAGTGCATTACTTTTGAGATGAAGGAGAGTAATTATTTAGATTCTTTAGAGGTACGTGTATATAATTGTCCTGAGGTAAGAATCAAGTTTGTTTTACCATGAAGATGTTTTTATCAATTCAAAGATAATTAACTTTTTCTTGATAGGGTGCAGGGCTAGTTACAAAAACAATAGGTGAATTGTAACTTTATTATTTATGTATTTAAATTATTGAAAATAATAAATTGTATAATATTTACTTGTGTATATATCGATATTATAATGTTTAGTTTTTTTAAATGTGTTTGAAATATATAATTGAATATTTATTTGTGGTGAAGAGTATGAGAGGATATATGGAGAGTGTCTAATAGATTTATACAAATTTGAATGGTGATTATTTTTACGAAATTTTAATGAACTTTAAGTTTTGGGGTTAGAGTTGTTAGGTCGGGTTATATATATTATATGATATCTCTTTTAATTATAAATAGGAGCAATAAGACATTTTATACAAAATAAAAATTGCTTAAGCCATAATTCTAAATAGGATAAAAAAAGCATGTGAGCTTAAAACCAAAATTGCACGATGCTAAAATTACGCCATTTGAGCACATGATGCACTATACACATGCCTATGATATAAAGGTAAATATTTTAAGCCTTAGCCAAGCATGTTACTCAAGTATGAGATGACAATAGTCTAGCCTAGGTGGAATGGGGGGGGAATGGGGGGGTAGGGGTAGGGGTAGGGGTAGGGGGGGGGGGGGGGGGGGGGGGGGGGCAGGGGGGTGCAGGGGGGGTTGTAGGGGGTTGTATGTGAAAGAAAGAGAGAGCACAACTGTGATTTTCGCATTGATTTTTAAGTTAATTATTATTTTTTGAAAAAAAAAGTTGTTATTATTATTTTTTTGACATGAATTTCATAAAAAAACTATTATTTGACCATTTTTAGTTAATATTTTTGTATAAAAATTGTGATTTTGACATGTTAATTCTAGCAAAAAATTATCAAAACGTTTAGTTTTTTTGTTATATTTATGTTAAAAATGGTTATTTTTATGTCCATTGTTAAAAAATGTTGTTTTTTAGAAACAATTGTTTCATGTGGATTGAAAAATTAATTAAGGATGTATAAATATGTAGATTATCTAAAATTCAAACTATCTACTTTCTAATTTAAAAACGCAAAACAATAAAAACCCCACTAAAAAAAAATAAAATTAAGATAGAGAACAAGAAAATATGAATAAAATGACGACTTCAAAAACTATCAAATTTAGAAATTAATTTTTTACATTTCACACACTAGAAAATTTAAAGTCAAAAAATAGGTCTTTTAAAAAAAGGGTGTGATGCAGAATACTCACTTTTTAAAATTAGGATGAAAATCACTACCATTCACTACCATTCTAAAACTTAATGCACATGAAAAAAATTAAAGTTCCAAAAACCATGTTCTAAAAAAAACATGTGTATTCTGCATCACCACTTTTGAAAATCGAGTCATTTTTTTGCCACCTCTACGAAACGGGTAACAGTATCAGTTCCCGTTTCAAAGTTTACATTGTTAATATCATATTATCATCAATCAAAGAAGAATTCATGGGATCTACTCTCAATCACTTTGGACTTGAAATGTTTTGAAGACTATTCATCCAAAGAAATCTATATCAATAGGCAGTGTCATCAAGACTCTAAGGCGATCTATCTCTCATTGAAAGAAGATTCCTACCATTGAAGACATCATCAAGAAGTCATCATTGATCTTCAGCAACAAGACTTCACCATCAAAGGATCCTAATGGATCTCCCTCTTCGTGATATCAAGAATCATTATTGAAGAAAACAATTTTCATCAAGGAGAAGTTTTCTATTCTCTATATCATCATCAACAACAAGGAAGCAACAAGGATAAGGAGAATTCTATCAAGTAAGTATATTTATGTCCACATCTAAATCTGTCAAAATTTCATTTTGTAAGTAAATCAACAAATTGTTTAGGGCTTCAAACTATCTTGCATGGAAGAAAAATGAGAGATTTGGATCTCATTGAAAATGAGGTGATGGAACATGTCAAAGGGTCTATCACAAAATCAAGAAAGGAAGATGCTCAAGCTCTTGCAAATTATATGAAAGGGGAAGTTAGCTCTCAAAGGATTCTTATAGAATCCATCAAGTATCCCCTCATCCCATATGCATCAAAACATGAAACTTAAAACGAAATCTATGACAAATTGGTAGAGTTGTATTCTGTAAGCATTACTGGAGAAGTCATCTCATTAACGCAAGAAATATATAAGATAAAGATTTCAAGGGAAGATGGAATAGCCTCATATTTCATGAGGATATCTGAAATCTGGTATCAACTACAAGATCTAGGAGAAGTCGTGTTTGATAGAGAAATGACTACAGTTGTACTAAATACACTACTGGAGGAGTGGGGTAACTTTATTTCAAGTATTTATGGGAAGAAATAAGCTACTCCATTCTAGGATCTATGGTCACTGTGAAAGATTGAATAAGCTAGACTAAAGGGAAAATATGATGTGGGAGTAGGTGAGCAAAATCAATCTTATACTATGATGACAAGAAGAAAGGGAAAATTTGGAATGTCTAGTTCTTGGAAAAAGAAAAGGGACATGTATAAGATTCAATGCTATGGGTGTCAATAATATGGTCACTAAAAAAGAGATTGTCCGAAGATGAAGTCAGATAATAATAAAAGAGGAAGAGAAGAAGCTCATATCACCGAAGAAGTGGAGGAAGCTTAAAAGAAGAATTCCAAGAAAGAGGAAGGAAGAGATCTATACTATGATTGAGATAGTTTTCCTCACCTAAGTTCTTCTCAAGTTCCTAAGTCTTCTATTGCAAGATATGGCTACCATGATTCACTAAAATGAAGGGATGCATCATGGCATCGTAGAAGCATTGAAAGAAAGAGCTCGTAACATCAGCATTGCAATCAACTATGGAAAGATATAGCTCTTGGAAACTTCATTTGTAACATAGGTGGCACTCATGGGAAAGAAAGAAAAAGGTCATATAATACAAGTCTCATCATAGATTTGTCAAAAGGAAACATATGATGTATGGGGATACTCTAGATCCTCAAGATTCTCTGATGGAATCTTCATCGAAAGGTTCATTGTTCAAGAGAGGAAGCAAGTGTTTCATCAAGAATTCTAAACTTGTGGAATTCATGGGATGATGGAATGATGACATAAAAGGAGAAACATATCAAGGGATTGAATCTCTTTCAATCAAGGAAGCTATTGCATGAAGACTAGATGACCCAAAGGAAAATGAGGTATGTCTGGTTATATTCAATATTGAAAAGTCATGTCATATGGTTGCAGGTAACATGAATCAATGCTCTATCTTGAGAGCATGATAAAAAGGAAAAAGGATCTCCTCCTCGGAAAGTATGCAAGAAGGCATGAGTCACACATTGTCTATATGAAATCAACATAATATGTCCTCATATGTAATATGATGTGGTTGAAAACAACTGGAGGAATTCTGATTGGAAATTCCTAGGAAGGAAATGTGTGAAGAAAGAAGGAAGAGATCGTGGGATATGAAACCATGGAAAAATGCAATCAACATCCAAATACCAAGAAGATTTGACTAGGATATCACCATGAAATATATCAAGACTTTGATGGAGTCTAAAAAAGAAAGAGACCCTTGACAATATATATCTTTGGGATATTTATTGATATGTATGGAGGATGCTGATGCAAACTAGAATATGTCATGATGACAGACCATCACAAAGGTAATTTTGATTTAAGTGTTCATTTCTTATTTTTGAACAAATATCTGGATGGGCTTATGAAGGGTTTCCTAGGTAAGATCTATGGATATCTTCCACCACCAATGCCCATGTAGTAGGATGAATGATCCTTAAGGAAACATGGCATGAAGAAGGCATCATGGCATGAAGGAAAGACATACATGGGTTGAAGGATCACTTTCTAATTATGACATGAATGACTCATAAATGAAAATTATAGATGGTATGTTCCCTATAAATAAGTCACAAAAATGAAGTCTCTCAAATAACGAAAATAATTTCATGACATTGCGAGGAGGAGTTCTTCACGCAGCTAGTTGCCCCATCATCTCCACCTGAGGAGCTGTTGTAGTTCCCTAATTAAGAGGGATCCTAGAAACAAGTTTATTACTTGGAAGAAACTTGGAAGCAAAATTATAAGGCCAAGAGGTAGCTTAGGTACATTCCTCCATAGGAAAGAGTCCATTCCTTTATTGGAATAGATATGTCCTCCCTAGTTAAGAGGGAGAGATAGACACATCATTCTTGTCTTCACTTGGGAAGACAAAATGGAGGATTGGGTAAACATCTGCATCTGATGCTCTTTGAGGATGATTTAGGGCATCCAAGATAAGGGTAGTCGTAAAGGACCGATATTCTTTGAGGACTGGGAATTGATGATAAGAATAGTCCTGATGGAACACACCCTAAGAACATAGGTGGGGTATGTTCCGAGAGAGGCAATGATGAGGGTATCTATACATCATTGGTATCACCAGCATTGTGCTCAGATCTCGTGGAGATATAGAGCTATTAGTCAAAGCCTTGCTATGTGACAATTCTGGTTGATATGATGTTATACAGATGGGTTACCAATCTCACTCTTCTTATGAGAAATTCTTTAGATTGAGAATGACAAAGTACCATTATGAATACCTCCCTAGTTAATGTTGAAAAATGTGCAACAAGAAATGCTAAATTTAGAATGTGCTAAAAATAGACCTGCTAAAAATAGCATGTCTAAAAATAGCAGTTTGGCCAGTGAGGTCATTGGCCACATTGGGTAAGAGGTGAAACTACTAAAAATAGAAAGTTCTAAAAATAGCATTTCTGGGTCCCTTCCTATTTATAGCAGTCCCTAGTCTATCTATAGGAAGTAAAAGTAATTTTGGTCTTAACAGCGGTTGGAAATATTAATTAATTAATTCAGTTGAGTTAATTAGTTAAGGAAATTCGAATTTGAAGTCTTTGTGAGCATGCACATGAGTTGTCTTACTGATTGAGGAAATTATCCTTAATTTCCTCCACTGATTGAGGGAATAAGTATGAGTTCTATAATGAGAGAATCAGTTGACTTAGTTTTAACTAGTCAAGTCCAGTTAGATTATTTTAACAAGTTGTTAAAATAATAAAATATAATTTGTTAATGCTTGCATGCATGTGACAACTATTATTTTAGATAACTAAGGATTCACTCATGGATAACTGTTGCATGTCAGTTCAAACAGAGACCCAATTGAGATCATATAACGGACAGTGTACTATCATATGCTTGGATATTTCTAGTAAGTATTCCTTGCATGGAGAAGGATCTATTTCTAAGAGAAATACGTATTATAGGAGATTGAAGGACTTGTGGCCTATATATTGAGGCCTAGGTAGTCTATGATCTTCATCTTCTGATTACAGAGAGAGCAGGATAGCTATTGAGCTGATTCTTTTTGTATGTTGTTGAGGATCTCCACTTGATTGATAATACATGGTTGGGGTTTTATGCTGGTGCTTTCCCCTGGATATATCTTGTGTTATGTGTGATTATTTCTCTTGATTAATGATGCATGTTTCTACTTGATGTTGCTCATGAATTCGATTATGCTTCCGCTTAATGTTTTGTAGAAGTAGAACAAGTATTATGCTTTAGGACATTGCATATATCGGTTTGTTCTACAGGTGAAATTTCTACAGTTAAGAAGGAGTCTTGAAAAGTGTAACTAGGTTTGGTATTCATAATGGCATGTGTAAATGTGATTTTATATAATTGATGTAAAGAAGAAAAATAAAATTATTTTTGTAATGCTTGTCTCATGGGTTTCCTGAGCAAGGAATTTTATTTTTATTAATGTATCCCATTGTGATCCCTTAGGATTGGTCATAAATAAAAAAAGAGTCAATGTCATGTCTAAAGGAACCTTCTTGGGCATGTCACGTTTTTGTATGATTTATTAAATGTATAAAAAGGCCCTCCAAGACCAAGAAAAGTCACCTCCTTCAAGTTAGCTTCAAGAAGAATAATAATATCTTCACCAAATGACACGTCGACTCATCTACATGTCAAGTCAGCTTATTATCATGGAAAACAACTATAAATATGCCACTCAACCTCATTTCAAAGCAAAGAATTTTGGTCAAGGTCTGAAGTTAGTAAGTGGTGCGAAGGTCAGCGAAAAGAAGGGAAGGAAGAATGAATTCCCTAGCATTGTTTCAACTCTTTTTTGAGGGCTGAAGTTATCCACACGTGCAAGGAATATTTGTTGTTCAAAATGCAGAAAGAAACCGAAGTATCATAATCATATTTGAGGACAATTCAAGGAGAAATTAAAGGTGATACTCAATCCAAGTTCAAGGAGAAGAAGTTTGCTTCTAGACCAAGGGAAAATAAGGGTCTATGTTGGTCGATATATATGAGCCAGGGTTTTTTATCTAGGATCGAAATTTTTAGGCCTGTCCCTAAGAACCAAGACTCAGAGAGATAACCGAGAAGGAGGAAGAAACGTGAAGTGTGTCTATTGTTGACACAAGGAAGAAAGAACTCATCAAAGAAACTTTGTGACTTGGTCTTGGAGAGGAAAATATGTCAAGTGTTTTGGTCTTGGTATTCTTCAATTGGAATCTCTATAAGAAGAAGAATTTATTTAGGTTTTCCTCTCATGAGGGAAAGGTTTTAGCCGTAGATGTGTTATCACTTAGGTTGTTCCCTTTGACTCCCAAGGGAATACGGCCGAGGTAACCACAAACCAATCTTTGGATTGCAGGTTCTAACCCACCTGCAATCAGAGAGGGCTCTCTCTTTAGGATTTATCTTTGTTGATGATGATTTTAGGCTATTTATTGGGTTCAAGGGGTTATGTTTTGATTTTGGTGGGAAGGGTGATGCTTTCAAGTAAAGAGGCAGGTATAGTATGAGAGTTTTAGAACCATTCGGCGTGGAGTCATGGAGTAAGACTGCTGGTGTGTTTTCTTGGTCAGAAGAGGGAAATATGGAGCAAGCTAGCTGCACATGAGATAATCTTTCAGGTTAAAAGGATGGAAAGAATGCTAAGGAAGGAGAGGCAATTAAGAATCTCTCTTTCAGCTTAACAGAGGGGTGAATGAGCTCTATCTAGGAGAAGTAAAGAATTCCTAGATAACTATCAAACACAGGTGAATCATGGTAAATATGAGCCACATGGAATTCATATTCATTACTAATCCAGATGAAAACATAAAGAAACAGTAGAAAATGAGCATAGAGGGCAGCTAAACCAAGTCTAAACGATTCATTCTTTCTGCTATTTTAGATGGTATATCAATGAAAACGAAGGTAGGAAAACTTATTGAGTCATGTTGCAGCACAAGAATTCCACATTCACTCTTTCAAACCATTAGACACAGAGCAGACAGTCATTCCTCCAAACTTTTCAGCAATCTTTGATTAAGTAAAACATTCAGTCTACAAAGCGAGCCTTTCTTGAAGATTATCAACCAACCCTTTTAAACAATACAGAGGGTGGTATAAATAGGGAAACTATAAAAAATTAATCTATTACAGCCGACCTAAGCAGATCTGAAGGAAATGATGTCTTTAACCTAATCTTATCCAAAAATTAAATGCAATAAAATATCTTTGAGCTGCTCTGAGGGCAGCTATATCAAAACTGAGTTAATTCTGTCCTGGTGCCTCTGTGTTGTCCATTTAGCCATAACTGCGCATTAGTCTCTGCTCCATTGTTGTTCGGTGGCTTTAAATTCTCTAACTGTGATTTGAGAGCTTTGATGGGCTTACACCGTTTTATTTGACTTTGTTGGAGGCCATTCAATGTTAACCTGCTTTGGGAAATGAAGTTTTCCATTAAAATATTCAACTGATACTCTTTCATCTCTTGAATCGGGTCGTTTAATGTCTTATGTTGTGTATGGAATTATTAGATTGACTTTTCATGGCTACTGTTCGGCCCTCTGTTTCCTTTAGAACTGTCTTTGCCGCTTGTCCAAATTCTGTGTGAAGAAACTGGTCAATTTTGTGAATTTCGGGCTTTGCAGGTCGCAGGGTCGTGAAGGGGCTTCCATTTTAGCCATTTTTCCTTAGCGATGCACGATTAGGCGCTAGGCGCGCATCAAAAAATTCCCCTGTTTTTCATTCCGGGCTTCCTGAGCAGAGATTTCGCCTTTCGCACCTTTTTTGGTGACGACATCAGCATGACATCAGTAGTGGGACCCAGTACGGCAGTGACGTGGCAGGGTGACGTCAGCAGGGTGATGTCAGCAGTATGGCCGGTGACGTGGCGGTACACAGTGGTAGGAGGCTGACGCAGGCTCATGATGTGGCGGTGACGTCACTTGGCGGAGGTGGTATCTGGTTTCAGGTGCACCGCCTTTGGGCAAAAGTGGTACTGGCAAAGGGGGCTCCGCCATAGTTGAGGGGGTGATGCGTGGCGGGAGTACGATGGGAAAGCCGTCGATCTCCCGGACGCTAACCATCTGCGTATTCGGAGATGGAAAGGCTCGCCAACCGTAGATCTCGCACGCGGGGGATCGGACGGCTAGCGGAATGGATGAGGCGGTGGAGGGATAATGGACGGAGCCCGTGTGAATATTCGAATATTAATATAATTCCGCGGGGGTTCAAAACTTTAGTTTTGTGGGTTAACATGTTATGCGTCGGCGGGGGTTAAATGTTTTATGAACATAACTTTAGGATAAGGGTGGAACGGGGGTTTATGGGGTTAGGTTTAAAAGGAAATGGCTGTTAGTCTGACCAGAGGTCAAACTGACTCTAGGTTAGGACACGGAGGGTTAATAGGAGCCCCAAGTGGACTACTATTTCCTGGACTTAGGAAAAATGGCTATAGTGCCAAGGAGTTGGGAATCTAATATTTTTGGGATTTTATATAGCTTTTTACATAGTAGGGGATAGGGAAATGATTTAGGGAGCTAAATAATAGAGTTAGAAGTTAAAATGAGTTTTACAAGGTGAAAGTAGAGCAGAAGGCTAAGTTTCAAAAAGTAAAACTTAGACCTAGGGGTGAATGAGAGTGGGAACTGATTTTACACAAGAAATGTGGCTTCTTTTCATTTGAAGAAAGCCACCATTTACCTTGATGTTTCACAGAAATGAAGTAAGACTAGGACTTGTTGGGCAGATCCCAAGGTCCTTTGGGGGATGTTAGTAAAAGACTTTTAGGGGGAGTGAATGGAAGTTAGACATGCTTCCAGAATTCTGCCACCAAAACACTGTTTTGCTACCTCTGCCACTGATGAGATGATCTTTCTTTGTTCAGGCCAAAACTGAAAATGATCTTGCTCTTGCAACCCAAGTCTACCTACCCAACTTAAAACACCTAGCATTTTTTGTTACTTCAGGAAGGGTGCACTTAGCCTTGCAAACCCTGATTGATTTTTCTTTTTAACTACCCTCCTATCTAAAAACTACCTTTATTGCTTCCAAGGGCCCAGATTAGACAGTTGGGCGCCTTCATTCTCTACCTAGCTACTAACTTGCCAAGCTTAAACTGTTTGGTCAAATAATGATTCTCTATATTCTACAACAAGCAATTTAAACCTAGGGAAGCCAAGCTTAGGCAGTTTGGCTTTCCCTTATCTGAGAAATCTTTCAAAAATGGAGCTTTTACAGCATGAAAAAAGATGAACATTTTTGGCATTTCCACTGTCAATCATGAAATATGAAACCTGTTGCAACAGGAGGCTAACAAGATGATAGCCTATATTTTGTGTCTCTTGTCTCTTTATGGTTTATGCATTGGTAGTTTCTTGATGAAGAATAACACTATAATAACGTAAGTAAAAGAAGATCCTAATCTAAGAAGTAAAAATCATTCACAAGTAGTTATCAATAGAAGAGAAATTACCTAATTGTTATGCCCTAAATTTCTCAACAGCTACGTTGGCTTGAGGGGGCCTGACCCAAGTTCAGAGTTGTTCGTGCCAACCAACAGAAACCTAATTGTTGGCCCTTTCCGCAACAACCCGCATAGCGCAGGCTGCAGTCTCACTCGAAGCAGTATTGGGGGATGCTAGAACTAGGTTTCTGCATCCAGGGACATGTGATAAGTGGTTTTTAAGTCTAGGCATCTCAGATTTGCCTTCGCGCAAATCGGTATCTTCCTAGGGATTTCTACTGTAACTCAAGTAAAAGGGATTCTAGACCTTCGCGAAGGTCTACGATCAGTCTTTGCGGACCTTAAACAAGCAGCTTATCCACTTTCGTGCATCAATAAATAACCCTAGATCTGCCTTCACACAGATCTATTCAATTCATCAGAAATTATAACAGAAATAATATGTAAATTCGTGAACAGAGATAATTACTTAAAACACACATAAATAAGATAGATTTAGTAGTTTCACACAACATTCATACATTATTCCATGAAAAAATATTATTGAGCGACAAAATATAACCTAGGCAAGATTGATAATAATGCACGATAATTCTTCAAAACAAGTCTTTATTCAATTCCAACATTCATATTACAAACTTCTCCACCCTGCACACTCAGCTACAGGGGTACGCGTACTCAACTGCAGACTTACCAAGGCCTCCTGTGCACTCAGCTGCAGGAGCCTACCCCTTCTCGCCTAAGTACAGGAAGCAGAGCCTTCCTACCTTAGCACTTGCCCAAAACAACAAAAACCATTCAAAATTCACAATTCTTTATTCCAAGTTATCTCTAAAACTATATTGACTCAACTATTTATAGCTTTCTTCCATATAATACCATGATCCGTGAACCATGGGAGACTCTTAAAACTGACTCAAAACAAGGGGCTACAACCCCTTTGACTCCTATCTAGTTGCATGCTCCACATCCACATATCGTGGAGACTTTACATTCTTTATAGAAAACGTTTACAAAATTGGGTTAAACTAACCCAAAACTGACCCTAGGGAACCTAACCCAATAGGCCCCCAACACAAATATGGTGACTCGCCCTCGAGTCACTCAGCTGGTGCCTCGATCTTACGGCAAAGGCCATCCAACTCAACCTGTAGTATTGCGACCTCAATAGAGCTCTGCATTATGGTTTAAGCATTGGTAGTTGCTTGATGAAGAATAAAACTATAATAATATAAGTAAAAGAAGATCCTAATCTAAGAAGTAAAAATCATTCACAAACAGTTATCAATAGAAGAGAAATTACCTAATTGTTATGCCCTAAATTTCTCAATAGCTCTAATAAATCTCCTCCTTCAAATCTCCATCAAGGAAGGATGTCTTGACATCTAGTCGTTCACATTCCAAATCTAAAGAAAAAAAAAGAACAAGAATAACTCTTATGGATGACATCTTAACAATAGGAGAAAATATTTTAGTAAATTCAATACCTTCTTTTCATGCAAACCCTTTTACCACCAAGCTTACATCATATCTTTCTTTCTTTTCTTCACTCTCATGTTGAATCATGTATACCTGGTTCTTATGTAGGATGCTTCTTATTTTTGGAGGCTTTACCAATTCCCAATTTTTTTTTTCAATAGAGATTCCATTTATTTCTTCCACTCTTTGTTAGTTTCCACTTTGAAATCTTCTTGAAAACATTCAGGTTCACCTTCATCAGTAGTAAAATATAATCTAAGGCTGGATACTTTTGTGAAGGTTTATGAGTCTTGATAGACCTGCAAACCAAATGTGTTGGTGTGTTTTTAGGTTGGAATTCTTGCAAAGTTTTCCACACATTTTCTTCTTATTATTGTGCATCATTGCCCACTTTTTTTCCATCGCATTCTTGAATTTTTTGCCCATGTTATTGCAATGGTGGGATATTTGTAAGCATGTTAACGATTTTCTTTACCTCTATATAAATTTTAGACCTTTTAAAAAATTCTAACTAATTAAATATGATATCCATGATTTTAATAGCTTTATTTTTAATTAGATGCCAAAGATAATACCCAAACCCATCATCCACATATCCCAAAAAAATGCACTTGATGGATTTATAATCTAACTTAGTTCTATTCTCTTTGGGAATGTGCATAAATGCTTTTCATCCAAAAAAATTCAAGTGAGAATAATGCACCTTCTTACCACTCTAAAATTCTTTAGTAATGCCACCATATAATGCTGTAGTAGATGATCGATTTATAAGGTAACAAGCTATCCCTGTTGCTTTTTCCCAAAAGTGCTTTTACAATCCAGAGTTGGAAAAAATACTCCTCACCTTCTCCATGAAGGTACGGTTCATTCTTTCTGCAGTACCATTCTCTTGAGGAGTACTATGGATAATATTTTCATGCTTATTTTGAACCTATTGCAATAATCCTTTAATGCATTTGAGAAATATTCACCACCATTATATATCCTTTAACACTTCAATAGTTTGTTAGACTCTCTTTCAACGACAACATGAAATTTTTGAAATATATCAAACACCTCACCTTTGCTTTTCATGGAATATGCCCAAACCTTCCTATATGCATCATCTATGAATGTGACAAAATATGAGGCTCCTCCTAAAGACATAATATTGGTTGTCCCACACACATTAGAATATACCAATTCTAATATTCTTGTTTTCCTTTCATGGAAACCTCTCATAAATTAAACTCTTCATTGTCCACCATATATGTAATTCTCACAAATATTAAGTTCAAGGGATTTCAAACCTAGAAGAAGAAATTTTACAACAATTATTTTAAGTCCTCTTTCACTCATGTGACCCAATTTCTTATAAATTCCTCTTTCACTCATGTGACCCAATTTCTTATAAATTCCTCTTTCACTCATGTGACCCAATTGCTTATTCCATAGATCTATTGAGTTTCCTTCTTTTACAACAACAACCACATTCAATATTTCTGTGCTTTCCATTAATGTATACAAAGTTCCTACGTTGAGTCCTTTAGCCATGACCAATTATCCTTTAATAACTTTACATATTCCTTTTATTTTCATGGAATATGCCCAAACCTTCCTAGATGCATCATCTATGAATGTGAAAAAATATGAGGCTCCTCCTAAAGACATAATATTGATTGGCCCACACACATCAGAATATACCAATTCTAATATACTTGTTTTCCCTTCATGGAAACCTCTCATAAATTAAACTCTTAATTGTCTACCATATATGCAATTCTCACAAAGATTAATTTCAAACCTAGAAGAAGATTTTTTCCAACAAGGATTTTAAGGCATCTTTCACTCATGTGACCCAATTTCTTATGCCATAGATCTATTGAGTTTCCTTCTTTTACAACAAGAGCCACATTCAATATTTTTTTGCTTTCCATTAATGCATACAAAGTTCCTACATTGAGTCCTTTAGCCATGACCAATTCTCCTTTAATAACTTTACATATTCCTTTGCCAAACAATGTATGGTATCCTTCACCATCTAACATCCTAGTGTAAATCAAATTCACTCCAACCTTTGGCACATGGTTAGCCTATTTCAACAATAAACTGGAACCATATTTTGTCTTTACTATAACATCTCATACTCCTTTAATATCATAGAGGCTTTTATATCCCAATCGAAAATTACATAGATTACCAAATTTATAACCCAATCAGAACTTACATAGATTACCAAATTTATAAGAAATAAAATTTTCTCTAATTGGAGTTGCATGATAGGAAAATTTGGAATACAAAATCCAATCATTATTATGATCAGAGGCATAAATACATATATCTTCACAAGAAACAATGATTAATACCTCACCTTTTGATGCAACAACAATGGTTTCTTCATTGTTGTTGTTGGTCACCTTTTGCTCCTTTTCCCCTTTTGCTCCTTTTTCCATATCTACCAATTTTTTTTATGTGACCACATTTTTCATAATGATGGAAAATTATTCTTACATTTATAAACATTGATCTACCTCTAGATTTTGAATTCCCTCATCCATCACAGTCATTTTTCCTTCCACAATTAGATAAGGCTGGAACTTCTCCTCCTTGATTTTCTAAAAATGATTTGTGTTGCAATTCCTCATTTATTAAACTACAACTAAGATTATCAAACTTTAGGGTCCCTACAGGTGCTGGAGTGTTAATATCTACTATCAGATTATCCCAACTATCTGACACAAGAAACTGATGAAACTAAGGTGGTAGTCTTAAAAATAGACTATTGGCTACTTTAGAATGAATCAAATGCATTTAAGCGGGTTCTGTCTGTGGCTTACTTTACACTGAGGGTCTCGCTTTTCCCCTAAACACGTCGGTCCCACGTTGACTTTCCCTTTTAAACATGCGCTTCACTCTACGTCATTGATCTCTTCTCTCCAGATCTAACGGTCGTCTCTCACCCCGATCAACAAAACAGTTTGGTGATCACTCTACACTGTTGATATCCTCTCTCCGGATCTAATGGTCATCACTCAACTCGATAAACATAACATTCTAGTCTTCCTCCACCATTGATCAATGCGCACTTGATCCAACGGTTGATAGCGATATCGGGTGAGCCACTTGCATAGGGATTACCCACCTGATAAAGCGGTTTTATCTTTCCACCCGAGTGCTACGTGTCGCTTGGTTAATGGAATCAGGTGACTACCCTGAATTACCACTTACAACTTTTCCTTCTCCCGATAACCACCTTCGCTAATCAAACCCGCTTTTCCAATATAACCACGTGGATTAAAGAAAACTTAAATAAAGTGCTTAATCAATGTTTTAACGCTTAATTCGAAGATTACCCCTTAGCACTAAATAACCACGATTTAGTGAAAAACACATAAATACTGAGATTTACCATTAAAGTGTGAAAACAAAGAAAATATCTGTTTACGTTTCAAAATGCGGATACACCGAGGTAAACGAGAGTCTACACCAGGATTAACACACAGTTGCACATTGAATCAATTTATTCAATATAATAGAAGTTACAGAGTCTTGGCCCTCTCGACTCAATTACAATAATTTATCTGACCTCTGTCTCAATCTCAAAACCCTATCTAACACTCAAACTCTCGCCTCTCACTCAATTCTCAATCATCACAGCTAATCCCTTTCCATTACATTTCTTCTCTTTTATGAGTCAAATCCTATTCTAACTTCACTAACAACTCAATCTCTATTTTAATCAATCTAACAATCAAATCTCTATTTTTAAGCTCTATTACACACCTATGCTAACAACTTAGCCCTTAGTCTAAAATAAGACAATTTCCTAATTATTACAGTAATGAAGTAAAGATCATTTTCAAGAGATCCAACCCTCTCTACCAAAACTAACTTTTGACCACTCAGGTCAATGAAATTCAACTCATTTAGCCACAATATGTGAACAAACCATCACATTGCTGGCTAAGTCCAGATGCTCCTGCATCAAACTCCCGGGGAAGAAAAGAATCATCCCTCAAACTTTCAATGTTTACTCCATACTTCTGCAACTCTATTGTTGTCAATCAACTAGCATCCTCCACTGGCTGTCCTTTCCATTTGACTAGATATTGAAAATAAACCTGTCCTCTAGTTCTTTTGGATACTCTTTTTTCCAAAACAGCTTCCACTTATTTCTTAATTGTCTTTGGAATTTGTTCTTCCCAGTTCAAAGTTTGAACTTCATCTTCTATATTTTCCTCATGTAGCTCTGCCTCTATCTCTTTGTATGGTTACAAATCAACAACATTGAAGATAGGTGATATTCCAATCCCTTTTGGCAATTCAATTTCATAAGCATTAGTCTAAAACTTTATTACAATTCTACATCGTCCTATCTTTTTCATTTTTAGTTTATTGTAAGTCTTAGCAGGAAATATTTCTTTTCTCAAATACACCATCACTAAATCTCCCACTTGGAATTCTTTCTCTCTTCTTTTCATATTAGCTCTTTGTTTGTATTTTCCACTACTTTCCTGTAATCTGCCTTTGACATCTTCTTGTAGACTCTACATCTGCTCTGCAAACTCTTCAGCTTTTGCACTTCTTGTCCCCTGTTTACCCAAATTTCTGAGCTCATACACACCTCTTGGATTTATCCCAAAAACAATCTGAAATGGACTCATTCCAATACTTCGGTTTGGAGTGTCATTATAAGAAAACTCAACTTGAGCTAGCGCAAAATCCCACTGCTTAGGATTTTGATACACTAAACTTCTCAATATGTTCCCCAAGCTTCTGTTTACTACTTCGGTCTGTCCATATGTTTGAGGATGGTATGCTGAACTAAAACTAAGGTTAGCTCCTAGTTTCTTCCAAAGAGTTCTCCAGAAATTCCCTACAAACTTTGTATCTCTATCAGACACAATACTTATAGGCAATCCATGTAATCTTACAATTTCTGAAAAAAATAGATTAGCAATATGTGTTGTATCACTAGTCTTCTTACACGCAAGGAAATGTGCCATCTTGGGAAATCTATCTACCACAACATAAATGGAATCATTCCCCCTTTGAGTTTTAGGTAACCCCAAAACAAAATCCATGCTAACTGCATCCCATGGTCGGTCTGGTATTGGCAATGGCTGGTACAATCCTGTATTCTGGCTTCTCCCTTTAGCATGCTGACATATCCTGCACTTCTCAACAAATTTCTTAACATCAGTCTGCATCTTTGGCCAATAGTAAAAACCATTTACCTAAGCAAAGGTTTTGTCTTGTCCAAAGTGACAAGATAATCCTCCGTTGTGTTTCTCCTTTATTATGTTTTCCCTCATAGAACATTTGGGAATGCACAACTTGTTTCCTTTAAACAATAAACCTCCTTGGATAAGATAATCTAACCACTGAATTCTATTATGAACTATTGGATTTTGTACTGCTATATAAATATATTTGAAATATACATCATCTTTATACATTTCTTCGAATCCTACAACACCAACTTTTAATTCTTGCACAATGAAATTTACCCTGCTTAAAGCATCAGCAACATTGTTCAACTCACCACTTGTGTGTTTTATCACAAAATCAAAGCTTTGCGAAAACTCTACCCACTTCGCATGTTTCTGGTTCAGTTTTGGCTAGTTGTTTATGAACTGTAATGCATGATTGTCAGAATACAATATAAACTCCTTTGGTAGCAAATAATGTCTCCATTTTTTTAAGGCTTGTACAATAGCATAAAATTCTTTATCATAAGAAGAATACTTCTTCTTAGCTTCATTTAATTTCTCACTGAAGTATGCTATTGGTCTCTATTCCTGACTCAAAACTACTCCAATTGCAACTCCACTAGCATCTAGTTAAACTTGAAATACCTTTTCAAAATCAAGGAAAGCTAAAACTAGTTTCTCTGTGATTTTCCTCTTCAGCAACTTAAAATTATTGTCTGTTGATTCTGTCCACTTGAATGGCTGATTAGTCTCCTTGATTGTTTCAAGAATTGGTGCACAAATCTGACTAAAACATGTGATAAATTTCCTATAAAAACTTGCAAAACCATGAAAACTTCTTACCTCAAATATATTCCTTGGAATAGGCCAGTTCCAAATTGCTTGGACTTTCTTTGGATCCATTTTCAATCCTTCTTTAGAAACTACAAATCCCAAGTAAATTTATTCTTCTTTTATGAAACTACATTTCTTCAGATTTATCAGTAATTTCTCTTTCTGCAAAGTTCTTAAAACCAATTTAAGATGCTCTAGATGTTCTTCTTTACTTCTACTAAATACTAGAATATCATCAAGATAAACAATAACAAACTTTCCTGCATATTCCTTCAAGACTTCATTCATCAATCTCGTGAACGTGATAGGTGCATTAGTGAGTCCAAAATGCATCACTAACCATTCATACAACCCACTGTTTGGTTTAAATGCAGTCTTCCATTCATCTCCTTCTCTAATTCTTATTTGATTATATCCACTCTTTAGATCTATTTTAGTAAAATAATCTTACCCACTCAAACAATCCATCAAATCATCCATGCGTGGTAAAAGTGTTGGCATTATGATTCAGGTGTTGTCCTTGATGGCAAACTCATTCAGGTGATAAATCAAGAAGGACGCAGGAAATATGTTCAGCAAGTGCGTCCCCGCAGGTAGACCATGCAGAACCCGCGTCCAGGGATGCAGGCCAGCCGTTCAGAAGGTGCGTCCGCCCAGTGCACTCATTTCAAGGCAGAGAAAAGCACGTGGGGGTTTCTTGTGTGGTATCTAGCCGACGGTTTTGTGTTTCTATGGTGTCGGCTCGTGGTATTGTTCCATGTTTTGGGGAGAAGCTTGCCTATATAAAGCAAAGGAGTTCATTTGGATTTTGAATCATCTTGGTTGAATATCTCTTGGTGAGATCTAGTCCAGATCTATAAAGACGAATCTTCTAATGGACTATGATCTATATGGCGCATGATCAGATCTGTAGATCTGAGTGTTTGGGTTGGTTCTGAAGTCCTCTTATCTTCTATATCTGAAGGGACGCAGATTCAGTGAAGGGAAAGTGCGCCGGGACGCAGTACAGTAAAGGCTCAGGTGCGTCTCTGAGGCAAAGGACGCGGCGCGACTGTGGTATTGGGTGCGTCTCTGAAGCGAAAGACGCAGCGCGATAGTGTTGCTGGGTGCGTCGGTCGCAGAAAAGAAAAGAGGAACAGTGCGTCTGCACGCAGAACAGCAGAAGGTATACTGCGTCCAGTCGCAGGCCACAGAAAGAAAATATGCGTCCCTGTCTTAAGATGATCTGTTGACTGTATATTTCTGTTCATAAGGTGTTCTGGGTTGTTTCTGTAATTACTGATCTGATATCTGTAGTAGACTGTATCTGTTGTATACTTGTTGATCATTTGATTCTTCATGAAAAGAAGTAGGGGGTTGTAGCTCCCTTCCAGGAGAGACTGGAAAACGAGAGAGAGTTGTAGCTCTCTGCAGGTTGCAGCCTGCGTGCTGGTAAAGGAATGCACCAGTACAAAATCATTGTAAAAAGAATTTCTTGAAAGAAGATAGAGACATATTGCAGCAGGTGGTTTTTCTCCCGCATTGGGTTTCCACCTTACATCTTGTGTTCTTTGGTGTGACTGTCTATTTTCTTTATTCATGCTCATTGTTTTATGGTACTGATATGCAAGAATAATTCAAAAGATCAAATAAGGAAGATTTGGTAAATTGCTAGATAATACTGATTCACCCCCCCTCTCAGTATTATTTCCAACAATTGGTATCAGAGCAGGTCCTTCAGAAAAGCTTGATCGCTTGAAGGTAGATCGTTCATCATGAGCAACTACGAGAGAGAAGCATCAATCAGGCCACCCGTCTTCGATGGGACAAACTTCAATTATTGGAAGGTAAGAGTTACTGCATATCTTCAATCTCTTGGTACAGAAGTTTGGAACATTGTAGAAACAGGCTATGCCTTTCCTTCAGCTACTCCTACAGATCCAGCTGAGAAAAAGCAGTATGAAACAAATGCAAAAGCAGTCAGTACTCTATTAGGAAGTATATCCCAAACAGAGTTCATGAAGGTCATGCACTTCAAATCAGCAAAAGAGATATGGGACAAAATGATCACTAGCTATGAAGGAGATGAACAGGTAAAAGAAGCTAAACTTCAAACTCTCAGGATTCAATATGAGACTCTCAAGATGTATAATGATGAAAGTGTGGCTAATTATTTTCTTCGGGTAGATGAGATTGTTAATTGTATGAAAAATTTGGGTGAAGAAATAAAAGAGACTATAGTAGTTCAAAAGATTCTAAGATCATTATCCCCCAAGTTTGAATCTAAAGTATCTGCAGTAGAAGAAAAGGAAAATCTCCGTGTTCTCACTATGTCTCAGCTGCATGGAATTCTAACTGCTTATGAAATGAGAAAGGGAGGTCCATCAGACAGAAGGGAAGCTGCTTTTAAAGCATCAGGCAAAGAAGATCACTATGAAGCAAGTCATGTTCCAGAAGAAGAGGAAGAAGAATCAAATTTTGTCAGAAATCTTCAAAGGGGTTCTGGAAGGTTCAGAGGTAAGCTACCTTTCAAATGCTTTGCTTGTGGAAGAGTAGGTCATTATGCTGCAAAATGCTCTTATAAGGATAAAGGAAAGGAACCAGTTAGATGGAACAAGAAACAGAGTGCAAATAAGAAAAGCTACTACACCCATGAAGATAGTGATGGCTTATCAAACAGTGATGAAGATGAACAAGGTAATAAATATAGATTGTTAATGGCATTTGAAGATGATGATTATGAGGATGCTGTAGATGTGGATAACCTTTATGATGAAATTACTAGACTCAAGAGATGTATAGAAGAAAAGAACATGATTATTGATACTCTACAATCTCAAATTGATGAAAAGGAAAAACATCTTGAAAAATTAGAAGGTGAAATTGTTGGTCTTAGAAAAGAAATTGAGAAAACAAAAACTATTAATCTCAAGTTTGTCAAAGGATCTGAAACTTTGGATGAGATTATCAGTGTGCAGCGGTCTCCACTAAATAAGACAGGTCTGGGCTATAATGGAGAAACTTCTCAAGCATCCACTTCAAAAAGTTATCTTGATGCAGCAAGAAGAAATGAGCAAGAGCACAAGGAAGATCATCAGGTAAAGCAGGGACAAATGTCAAACAGAAACTATCAGGGGCAATCCAGCTTAAGGGTGAACAAAAGCCACAACCAGCCACAGGTAAAATCTTCTCAATTTGGTTCAAGAATAGATGAAAATAGAAATTACAATCAGTTGGCTGGTAGATTCAATAATCGCAGAAGCTTCTTCAATGGACAATGCTTTTCTTGCCATAACTTTGGTCACAAAGCAGCTCAATGTGTTGCGTATAAAACAATCATGACTAGGGAAGCTCAAAAACAAAGAAGTATGACAGGGATTACAAAAAGAACCTATAACAACTTTTCAGCTCTTGAAAATGAAGTTGAATGTTCTATTTGCAATAATTTTGGACATGAAGACTTTGAATGCAGAAGCAGGTTTCCGGAAAGAAAGGTACAAGAACAGAAAAAGGAACAAGCCTCAGGCACCAAAACATGGAAAATAAAGGAACCTCAAACAGAAAGATGTGGGATAGCATTTTATGCAGAAGGACAAGAAAATCTATGGTACATTGACAGTGGATGTTCGAAGCATATGACAGGTGATAAAGAAAAACTTGAATCTTATTCTAATTTAGAAAAGGGAAAGAAAGTCTCTTTTGGAAATGATACTCCTGCAACTATAAAAGGAAAAGGTATTGCTCCTTTAAAAGAAGATGTTAAGGCTGGAAATGTTTTGTTTGTTGATGGACTAAAGCATAATCTACTAAGTGTAAGCCAGATGTGTGATCAAAGAACCGAGGTTATATTCAGATCAAATGGATGTCTTGTTCGTGATCTTGATACAGGTAAAACAGTTCTCAAAGGAAAAAGAACCCCAAATAATCTATACATATTTGATGAAGGACAACAACAATGCTATCTAAGCAAGGATGAAGAGCACTGGTTATGGCATCGAAGGTTGGGACATCTAAGCTTCTCACAAATAAGGAAAGCTTGCAAATATCAGGCAGTTCGCGATCTTCCAGATATCAAAATTCCTGACAACACCATATGCAGATCATGTCAGTTTGGAAAACAAACCAGAACTAACTTTCCAGAGAAAGAAGGATCAGCCAGCATGCCTCTTGAGCTAGTACATACAGATGTATGTGGACCATTCAGAAAAAGAACACCTAGAGGAGAGGAATACTTGATATTATTTATTGACGATTTCTCCAGGTTTGTTTGGTTAGGACTTATGAAGCACAAAGATGAAGCTTTCGAAAAATTCAAATCCTTCAAAGCTTTGGTTGAAAATGAATCAGGTCACAAAATTAAGTGCCTCAGATCCGACAGAGGTGGGGAATTTACTTCAAATGAATTTTTCGATTTCTGTGATGAACATGGGATAAGGAGAGAATTTTCTACAGCTAGAACTCCTCAGCAAAATGGAGTAGTGGAAAGAATGAACAGAACAATCCAGCAAATGGCTCGTGCTATGCTTGATGAATCAGGAACTCCTGCAACCTTCTGGGGTGAAGCTGCACATGCGGCAGTTATTATTCTCAACAAGAAAAATGTCCGAGTGAACAGCACTCAAACTCCTCATGAGCTCTGGAGTGGTAAAACTCCTTCGGTAAAGCACTTCAAAATCTTTGGGAGCAAATGCTATATCAAGAATACTGAGGAGCAGCTTGGCAAACTTGATCCTAGAGCAGATGAAGGAATTCTTCTTGGCTACTCTCCACATAGCAAAGCATACAAATGCTACAATAAAAGACTTGGCAGAATTGTTGACAGCATTGATGTAGTGGTTGATGAGAAGGGATACATTCCTAGGCAAATACATCGTGAAGACATCGAAGAAGATGAAAGCTACCCTCAAAGACAAAATGATGAAGAAGAAGAACCGCAAGAACAATCTCAAGAAGAACCTCACGAAGAAGCAGAAGAAAGAACAAGAATAGAAGAAAAGACTCCATCCAGATATGTTCAAAAGAACCATCCAGAATCTCAGATCATGGGACAGAAAGAAGCAGGTATACAAACTAGAAGAACAGTTGCAGAAGCTTCAAGTTATTTGGCATTACTCTCCTCTACTGAACCACAAAATGTGAAAGAGGCATGCAAAGATGAATGTTGGGTGAAAGCAATGGATGAAGAACTTGAGCAAATCGAAAAGAACAACACTTGGGAGCTGGTTCCTAGACCAAAGGATAAGAATGTTATCGGAACAAAATGGGTTTTCAAAAATAAATTGAATGAAAATGGAGAAGTAATTAGAAACAAAGCCAGACTTGTTTGTAAAGGGTATGCGCAGCAAGAAGGAATAGACTTTGAAGAAACTTTTGCTCCTGTTGCAAGACTTGAGGCCATCCGAATGTTTCTTGCTCTCTCAAGTTGTCAGAACTTCAAAGTATTTCAAATGGATGTGAAATCAGCCTTTCTGAATGGAGACTTGGATGAAGAAGTGTACATTGAACAGCCAGATGGGTTCATTCTTGGAAATGATCCAAATCTTGTATGCCGATTGAAAAAGGCTCTCTATGGTCTCAAACAAGCTCCAAGGGCTTGGTACTACCGGTTGGACAAATATCTTCATCAACAAGGTTTTTCAAAAGGTTCAGCAGATAGCAATCTTTATATAAAAGTTGAAAATGACAAATTACTAATACTTGTTGTGTATGTAGATGACATTATTTTTGGCAGCAATGAAGAAGCTATGAGTCAAAGCTTTGCCTCGGTCATGCAGAAAGAATTTGAGATGTCCTTGCTAGGAGAACTGACATACTTCCTTGGTTTGCAAATCCAACAAAAGAAAGGAGGAATCCTTTTATCTCAAACCAAGTATCTCAAGCAGATTTTGAAAAAATATGGCATGGAAGATGCAAAACCAGTATGTACACCCATGGTCACAGGATGTAGTCTCAGTGCAAATGATGAATCTGCAGCAGTACATCAACCAACCTACAGATCTATGATTGGAAGTTTACTATATTTGACAGGTACCCGACCAGACATCATGCATGCAGTTGGAATAGTTGGAAGATTTCAGGCAAATCCAAAGGAGACTCATCTTCAAGCAGTGAAGAGAATTTTCAAATATCTTCAAGGGACTCAAAATTATGGCTTATGGTATCCTAGAGATACAGATCTCACTCTTCATGCTTATACAGATGCAGATTGGGCCGGAAGCGTGGATGACAGGAAAAGCACAAGTGGTGGTGCGTTCTTTATGGGTCCCAGACTGGTATCTTGGTTCAGCAAGAAACAGAGTTCAATTGCCTTGTCTACAGCTGAAGCGGAATATGTTGCTGCTGCATCTTGTTGCACCCAACTTCTTTGGATGATGCAGACTTTGCAGGATTATCAAATCACTTGTACACCTCCTATTCCTATCTTATGTGACAACACAAGTGCAATCAGCATCTCAAAGAATCCGGTTATGCATTCAAAAACCAAGCACATACCAATCAAGTACCATTTTCTCCGGGAACAAGTACTTGAACAGAAGGTCAAGTTGGAGTATGTTCCTTCTAAGGAACAAGTTGCTGATATTTTCACCAAACCGTTGCCCAGGGACACTTTTGAATACCTCAGGCAAAAGCTGGGGGTTGTTGATGCATCATCTTACTATTGATCATCTTCCTATTGGTGGTATAGGCTCAGGGGGAGCACATAATGCATTGTTGGCATTATGGAGAAGGAGATCTTGGAAATAGCTACAATATGTCTCTATCTCCTTCATGATGGATTTCTGGTTACAGATCTAGAGAAGCATGAGCATAGGGGGAGCATACCCTTTGCCCTTGATGTCAAAGGGGGAGAATGATGAAGCTGAAGATTATGTGGTTGCCATCAAGTCCAAAGGGGGAGATTGTTGGCATTATGATTCAGGTGTTGTCCTTGATGGCAAACTCATTCAGGTGATAAATCAAGAAGGACGCAGGAAATATGTTCAGCAAGTGCGTCCCCGCAGGTAGACCATGCAGAACCCGCGTCCAGGGACGCAGGCCAGCCGTTCAGGAGGTGCGTCCGCCCAGTGCACACATTTCAAGGCAGAGAAAAGCACGTGGGGGTTTCTTGTGTGGTATCTAGCCGACGGTTTTGTGTTTCTATGGTGTCGGCTCGTGGTATTGTTCCATGTTTTGGGGAGAAGCTTGCCTATATAAAGCAAAGGAGTTCATTTGGATTTTGAATCATCTTGGTTGAATATCTCTTGGTGAGATCTAGTCCAGATCTATAAAGACGAATCTTCTAATGGACTATAATCTATATGGCGCATGATCAGATCTGTAGATCTGAGTGTTTGGGTTGGTTCTGAAGTCCTCTTATCTTCTATATCTGAAGGGACGCAGATTCAGTGAAGGGAAAGTGCGCCGGGACGCAGTACAGTAAAGGCTCAGGTGCGTCTCTGAGGCAAAGGACGCGGCGCGACTGTGGTATTGGGTGCGTCTCTGAAGCGAAAGACGCGGCGCGATAGTGTTGCTGGGTGCGTCGGTCGCAGAAAAGCAAAGAGGAACAGTGCGTCTGCACGCAGAACAGCAGAAGGTATACTGCGTCCAGTCGCAGGCCACAGAAAGAAAATATGCGTCCCTGTCTTAAGATGATCTGTTGACTGTATATTTCTGTTCATAAGGTGTTCTGGGTTGTTTCTGTAATTACTGATCTGATATCTGTAGTAGACTGTATCTGTTGTATACTTGTTGATCATTTGATTCTTCATGAAAAGAAGTAGGGGGTTGTAGCTCCCTTCCAGGAGAGACTGGAAAACGAGAGAGAGTTGTAGCTCTCTGCAGGTTGCAGCCTGCGTGCTGGTAAAGGACTGCACCAGTACAAAATCATTGTAAAAAGAATTTCTTGAAAGAAGATAGAGACATATTGCAGCAGGTGGTTTTTCTCCCGCATTGGGTTTCCACCTTACATCTTGTGTTCTTTGGTGTGACTGTCTATTTTCTTTATTCATGCTCATTGTTTTATGGTACTGATATGCAAGAATAATTCAAAAGATCAAATAAGAAAGATTTGGTAAATTGCTAGATAATACTGATTCACCCCCCCTCTCAGTATTATTTCCAACAAAAAGAAACCTATACCTCATAGTGATCTTGTTTATGGCTATGGAATCTATACACATATGCCATTCACCTCATTTCTTTGGACTGAGTACTGTTGGTACAACACATGGACTAAGACTCTCTCTGATTAGTCCCTTATCCATCAGTTCTTGCACTTGTCTTCCAAATTCTGCATTTTCTTGAGGAGTTAATCTGTATGCTGGTATGTTTGGCAAACTTGCTCCTAGTATTAGATCAATATGATGACTAATACTCCTGATTGGTGGCAATGCATTTGGAAACTCATCCACAATAATATCAACAAAATAATTCAACAGAGTTTTGATTTCTTCAGGTAAATCATCTAAGTTTGTGGAAGTCAAAATTACCTTAGGTCTCCCTATGACAGCAAAATGCATGTCTTCACCTTTTCCAACCTCTTGCAACAACTTCTTTCCACTCATCAACATAACATTGTTTCCAGGTGCTCCTTTGTCAGCTTCATCCTTCAATGGCAACAGTGTATGTTTATTTCCATCCTTCTCCAGAGTATAAGTATTTTTCCTCCCATCATGAATAGCTTTCCGATAAAACTGCCAAGGTCTTCCCAAAAATACATGGCATACATCAATTGGAATTACATCACACAATATCACATCTTTATAAGTACCAATTTGTATCTCTACCTTGCATTGTTCTGTCACAATAATCTGATGTCCTTTCTGCAACCATGACACTTTGTAAGGAGTAGGGTGTAATGTCTTCACTAATCCTAGCTTGTCCACCATCTCTGTAGAAACAAGGTTATCAGTGCTTCCACTGTCAATTATCACTTTACAACATTTACCTTTGGATTTGCATGTAGTTCTGAATAAACTCTTCCTCTGAGTTGGTTCTCCAATCTCTTTCTCTGTCTTAAGCAATGCCCTTTTCAACAACAGGGATTCTCATACTTCAGGGAATTCTTCCTTTTCTGTAATTTGAGTTTTTTCTTCCTTTGCCTTAGCCACATTCACATTCCTCTGACTTGTTGTCTTATTATGAGGACAGTGCCATGATCCATGTCCCCATTCTCCACATATGTAACACCAAATATCTCTTCCTCGACCTCTTCCTCTGGGTGCTAATCTTCCTCTATTAAAATCTCCCCTCTGTGGTGGTCTACTACTTGAACTTCTTGCTTCATTCTGATGTTGTTGAACCCTTGGTCTGGTAATTCCTCTACCTCTTACTGAACTTTTCCCTCTATTCCTTTGATTTTTTTTTCTCAACATCTTCTCTTCTTCCTTCAAACCTGCTTGATAGGCATCTTCAATGGTCTTCAAACTCAGCAAGCTGATTTCATCCTGTATGTCATATCCTAATCCACTGATATATGTGGCTACCTTCTCCATGTCATCCTTTGCATGTCGTGCTCTAATACTCAATCTATAAAACTCTTTTGTATATTCTTTAACAAACATTCCTTTTTGCCTTAAATTCTGTAACTGTTTGAAAAGATTTAACTGATAATATTTTGGCATAAATTTAGCTTTCATTTTACTCACCATTTTGTCCCATTTCTTGATCTTGGACTTTCCTTTTCTTGTTTTGGATGTTTGTAGTTCATCCCACCAAATAGCTGCATGATCCTTCATTCTGGTAACTGCAAATTTCACCTTCTTTTTTTCATCGACCTCCTCATAGTCAAAATATTTTTCTAATGAACTGATTCAATCCATTAGCTCTTTTGAATTGAGACTCCCTTCATACGCAGTAATTTCCATGTTTGGTTTTTCCACCTACTTTAGCCAACATCTTGATAACTTTGGTAGTTTCATCTTCCTCCTCTTCTTCTTCCTCAGAAGATTCTTCTGCAGCACTGTCAACTCCTTCATCAGGTGTTCTCCTCTGAGCAATCTCCATTGTGTCCATCCTTGTATGTAGACTCCGGATCTCCTCCAGAAGAACTGCATTTTCTTCAGGTCTTCCTCGAGCTATGCCAGCTCCTCTCCTCGGTGGCATGTTTACTGCAGTCAAACTCAATCTCTGTGCTCTGATACCAAAATGATGTAGGAGGCTGATGAAACTAAGGTGGTAGTCTTAAAAATAGACTATTGGCTACTTTAGAACCAATCAGATGCGTTTAAGCGGATTCTGTCTGTGGCTTACTTTACACTGAGGGTCCCGATTTTCCCCTAAACACGTCGGTCCCACGTTGACTTTCCCTTTTAAACAGGCGCTTCACTCTACGACATTGATCTCCTCTCTCCATATCTAACGGTCGTCACTTGCCCTGATCAACAAAAAAGTTCGGTGATCACTCTACGTCGTTGATCTCCTCTCTCCAGATCTAATGGTCATCACTCAACCCGATCAACAAAATAGTCTGGTCTTCCTCCACCATTGATCAAAGCGCACTTGATCCAACGGTTGATAGTGATATCGGGTGAGCCACTTGCACAGGGATTACCCTCCTGATAAAGCGGTTTTCTCTCTCCACCCGAGTGCTACGTGTCGCTTGGTTAATGGAATCGGGTGACTACCCCGAATTACCACTTACAACTTTTCCTTCGCCCGATAACCACCTTCGCTGATCAAACCCACATTTCCAATATAACCACGTGCATTAAAGAAAACTTAAATAAAGCGCTTAATTAATGTTTAATGCTTAATTCCAAGATTACCCCTTAACACTAAATGACCATGATTTACTGAGACTTACCATTAAAGTGTGAAAACAGAAAATATATGTTTACGTTTAAGAACGCGAATACACAGAGGTAAACGAGAGTCTACACCAGGATTAACACACAATTGCACACTAAATCAATTTATTCAATATAATAGAAGTTACAGAGTCTTGGCCCTCTCGGCTCAATTACAACGATTTATCTGACCTCTGTCTCAATCTCAAAACCCTATCTAACAATCAAACTCTCGCCTCTCACTCAGTTCTCAATCATCTCAGCTAATCCCTTTATACTACATTTCTTCTCTTTTGTTAGTCAAATCCTATTCTAACTGCATTAACAACTTGATCTCTATTTTAATCAATCTAACAATCAAATCTCTATTTTTAAGCTCTATTACACACATATGCGAACAACTTGGCCCTTAGTCTAAAATAAGACAATTTTCTAATTATTACAATAATGAAGTAAAGATCATTTTCAAGAGGTCCAACCCTCTCTACCAAAACTAACTTTTGACCACTCAGTTCAATGAAATTCAACTCATTTAGCCACAACATGTGAACAAACCATCACATTGCTAGCTAACTCCAGATGCTTCTGCATCACTATCTAGTATGGAGTGTTAAGAAATGTAGCTAGTATCTGTCTTCTTAATTGTATTGGAGTCATGATGTTGTGTATTTTTTGAAAGAAAGAAAAATAAAAATTATTTATAAGCATGGGTTTCATGCTTTATTTATTTTAGTTCTAGGCCAAAGCCGCCAATGAAGGCTTCTAAATTTTGTGTCATAAGTCCTTGTCCATGTCATCATGCAATAGACCCTACGTGGGTTTTGTATGTCAAGAAAGAAAAATCATTTTGATGTAAATTGGTCATATAACCCTCCTCCACCAAGGCGCCTCAAGTTCTTCAAGTCCGCCTAAAAAAGGAGCTACAACTACTATAAATAAGAAACTACTCGACCTCATTTTCTCACCCATCCAAGAAATTTGGATTTGCAATTGTAGGAGGAGGTAACAAGTGTGAAATACCAAGAGAAAGGTGAAAATAAGGCTAGCGAAGAAGGAGGAACCCAGGTGAAGAATTTAAATACCATTTTCTCTCTATTTTGACTCACACATGCGAAGAAATTAAAGTTCCAGGAGGGCCGAAATTGCAGGTCTGCGGTAGAGATGAAAATTTGTTGTAAGAGGAGTGAAATTTTGTGACTAATGCATTATTGATGCAATTTGACTTAAGTTGAATTGGGAATTTGGCTAATCATCTTGAGATACTGACTTGGTGCATTGGAGGAGGTCTTTATCTTGGTCAAAGATCTTGGTTGTCTCAATTTCACTTGGTTCTACTATAGAAGAAGAGTTTGACTTAATTTTCCTCTAGAAAGGGTGTTGCCCTGGCTGAGAGCCTACATATTGTGTCCTTGATCTTCATGTTTATGGTTTTGGTAGTTGCTTTATTATTAGAATTTAAAGAAGAAAAAAAGAATTACTAAGAATTTAAGAAACAACATAAGTAATTATCAAAGATAAGAAAATATTTTTGGCTTTATGATTGTCTAACATGGTTTCATAGCAAAGGTGAAGAAGAAGGAAAAAGGTAGTTGTTATATCAACAAGCTCTCATCAACTTAAGGAAGAATTCAATAGAAGTTTTCAAGGTAGATCATAAAGAAGAAGAGGCCCATTTAATAGAAGGAAGGATGTATTGAAAGGTATACAAGTTGTTGTTTCCCTACAAGCTAGTTTAAAGTAGAAGACTTTTTGAAAGATGCAAAAGATATCTAGTCTTCATCAAGAACGTATTCATATGGCTTCATGAATGAAATCTGAGAACACGATTCAAGGAGCCTCCAAAGAATAAGGTATTGGATTTTGTACTAGGAAAAGTCAAGGAACCCTTAAATCATGTTGAAAAGGAGAAATACAAGGAAATTGATATTCTTTCCATGAAATTAATTATGGATGGAGTCAAAGACAACTTGATTCCTTACATATCCACATTAGATTCTTCAATAAAATGTATGATTCTCTCTCAAAGTTGTTTACAATAAAAAATATTGGGCAAGTTGCAAGTCTAAAGAATGAACTTCGAACAGTGAAGATGACAAAGAATGATACAATGTCTTCCTATTTTGTAAGAATTTCCCATATAAAGGATGAGCTACAAGAAATTGATGAAATTGTTCTAGAAAAGGAACTTATGATCGTCTCCCTTCTAGGTGTAGGAATTTACAGGGTAAGTTCCACAGAAGAATACCAAAAGGACACCGCTCACAACCAGATCTCAAATCAATACACCAGTATTTTTGACGTGGTTAAAACCCTCAGAGTGCAAGGAGGGAAACAGTCCACGGCCTGTCCCAACGTGGGTACAGACAATTTATTAATCAAAGAATGAAAATTTACATAAGCTTCTCTCATGCACGGATTGCCCGAACAATGACCCTCCATGCGCTTTAAATAGAACTCATGGACCAATCGGGTGTCAAGCCACGGATCAAGTGTCGGTAATACCGAGGTGAGAGTGAACCGTCGGATCACTACATATCGTGACCGTCGGATTGTAAGTTACAAAATGTACAACGGTAAAGAAACACACTTTACCTAACTCTAACCTAACTCTATACTAGACCAAGTTGAACTTAACTATATCCTATGTGTCGGAATATCCTAACATCCCCCCTTAAGAACAACTTGGGATAGGATTGAAGGATTTACAAATATGACACAATAGGAGAAGGAAGGAGGCACTAGAGCCTATCCCCCCTTAGTGACAACTTCCTGAACTCCAAGCATATATCGAAGTTTAGTGAACTTCGCCTCTGTGAGAGCCTTTGTGAAGATGTCTGCAACCTGATCATCCGTTGGACAATATTGCACTTCAAGAACATGGTCATGAATGAGCTTTCTGATGAAGTGCATGTGTAGTTCAATGTGTTTGCTGCGCTGATGCTGGACTGGATCTTTGCATAGCTGAATGGCACTTTGATTATCACACCAAAGTGTGGTTGGATGCTGCTGCTCAAAGCCAAACTCTGATAGGATCTGACGAAGCCACAAGGCTTCCTTACTAGCTTCCACGGCACCACGATACTCTGCTTCTGCTGACGAAAGAGAAATGGCAGCCTGTTTCTTACAAGCCCATGTAATAGGTCCTGAACCAAGAGTGAAGACATAACCGGCAGTAGACTTCCGATCATCAAGGTCACCAGCCCAATCAGAATCAGTGAAACCAACTAACAGAGGAGCTGCTTTGGCACTGTAATGAATCCCAAACTGTACTGTACCTCGAACATAACGAAGTATTCTTTTAGCTGCTTTCCAATGACTTTCACGGGGGTTTTGCATAAAACGAGCAACAAGGCCAACAACAAAGGAAAGATCAGGACGAGTATGGGTTAAATACAAGAGTTTTCCGACAAGTTGACGGTATAAGGTAGCATCAACTTCAGGAGAAGTACAAGAGACTGAAAGTTTGACTCCAGACTGAAAGGGAGAAGGGGCTGGCTTACAGTCTTCCATGTGAAAATGACGAAGAATATCACAAGCATACTTGGACTGGGAAAGGAAAATACCCTCTTGGGATTGCAAGACTTGAAGACCGAGAAAATAGTGTAAGTGTCCTAAGTCTGTCATTTCAAATTTCTTTTTAAGGCTGGACTTCACATGGTTTATAAGGTTGGGATCACTACCAGTAAGAATAAGATCATCAACATAAAGAACAAGGATGATGAGAGAGTTGCCCACTTTCTTGGTGTAGACAGTATTGTCAGAATGACACCTAGAAAAGCCAGATTCTAAAAGAAAGCTATCCATTTTGGCATACCAAGCTCGAGGAGCTTGCTTGAGGCCATAAAGGGATTTCTTAAGTCGACAAACGAGGCTGGAGTCTGTTTGTATGAAGCCAATGGGTTGTTCCATATAGATTTCTTCCTGCAAGTCCCCATGCAAGAAGGCAGATTTAACATCCATTTGATGGACTTCCCATTTTAAAGAGGCAGCAAGGGAAAGAACAAGGCGGATAGAGTTCATTTTGGCAACTGGAGAGAAGGTTTCAGTGTAGTCAATGCCTTCAACCTGTGAAAAGCCCTTAGCAACTAGACGAGCTTTATGTTTATCAACTTTCCCATCTGGTCCATACTTGGTTCTGTAAACCCATTTGCATCTAACAAGTTTGCGTCCCTTTGGTAGAGGAACAAGATCCCATGTATCATTTGTCATCAATGAATGATATTCTTCATTCATAGCTGTTTCCCAATGTGGATGGCCTGAAGCTTCTGCAAAAGTGTCAGGATCATGATTTACTGGAGCTTGAGCCAGTAAAGAAGAGGCTCTTTCAAACTGAGAACGTGTACGTCGCTGATCTGTAGGATCACCGGCAAGATCACCTGCTGCATCCCGAGTAGCACGGACCCATCTTGGAAGTTGAGGATCCTGAGAAGGTGGGGAAGGATTATCATCCTCGCTTTCATCATCAGAAGAAGAAATGTTTTCAAAGATAGAAGAGAGGAAGAGGTGGCACATCCGCCGGACTAGGCTCGCAGGCCGATTTATTTTCATCAAATTTTACATCTCTTCTAATGATAACATTTTTGGACTTAAATGGAATAAGTCTATAGCCTTTTACATCTTCAGAATATCCAACAAAAGTACATTTCTCACTCTTAGGTTCTAAGGCTTTATGCTTTTCATCTGGAATATGGGCCCATGCTTCACTTCCAAACACACGAAAGTGACTTACATCTGGTTTAATGGAACTCCAAGCTTCTTCTGGAGTGATATTCTCTAGAACCTTAGTAGGAGTGCGATTGATTATATAATTTGCACAATTAATTGCTTCGGCCCAAAAACTAAGACTGAGTCCTTTAGATTGCAGCATACAATTAGCCATTTCCTTTAAGTGCGATTTTTCCTTTCAGCTACACCATTTTGTTGTGGAGTGTATGGAACAGTATGTTGCATTTGAATTCCATTTTCGGTGCAAAAGTTGATGAATGCATTTTTAACATATTCTCCACCATTATCAGTTCTTAGCTTAAGAATTTGATGTCCAGATTGTTTTTCAACGAATGCTTTGAAGGCCAAAAAGGTGGTAAATACTTCGCTCTTGAGTTTTAAGAAGTATACCCAAGTGCGTCTGGAGAAATCATCAATGAAAGTTAAGAAGTACTTGCAGCCAGAGAATGAAGCAACAGGAAGAGGACCACATAAATCACTGTGCACAAGCTGTAAAGGGGCTGAGGCGTGCCAAGAGGCACGTTTGTCAAAACTGTCCCGATGATGTTTTCCGAGTACACATCCGGAACAAACACCATCTTTGCAAGATACCATAGGAAGACCTGTCACCATGTTTTCTTTACATAGATGCTGAAGGGAGCGATAGTTTAGGTGACCAAATCGCTCATGCCAAAGTTTGCTCACTTCATCATTATGAGCAACAAATACTGAGGGAAGATGGGATGACCCAAAGTTGTGAAACTTATACAACCTTTTGGAATCATCAGCAAGACCAGTAGCTAGAATCTGTTTAGGATCTTTTAGATCCTTGATTACAACATCATGAGGTGAAAATTCAACAATTTTACCTTCACCTGAATGAGTTATCTGATAGACAGATAGAAGGTTGCAGGATAAGTTTGGAACACATAATACATCATTGAACTGACCATTGTCTAGATGAACAGTTCCAGTCCCTACAACATTAAGAGATCTATCATCACCAACATATATATTTTTGGTGTTACAATCATTTAAAGAAGAAAACATGGCTTGGTTTTTGGCCATGTGACAAGAGGCTCCAGAATCAATGAGCCACTCATGAGAATGAGAAGAAGAAGAAGATACATTTAATGCATAACCAGACTGAGATGATTGACGATGACATGCAGAAATGCCGTTCCGGAAGTTGAAGTTGAAGTAGGCTCCAGATGGATGTTATGTTTCTTCATTGCGGCTTCCAAGGCTTCCATCTTCTTAAAGCATTTAGATTCTAAGTGGCCATCTCGATTACAAAAGTTACAATGTCTTTCAGTCTTCTTCCATTTGTTTTTATTGGTCTTATCATATTGCTGAAATGATCTTTCATCTTGAGGCTGAGTTGGTTTAGGACCATTCCTTTGAGGATAAGACTTCTTAGGATTCTTTGAATTTGGTTGCTGCTGGGCGGCTAACGCTTTTGTGGAAGAGTTTCCAAGATTAAGAAGACCAAGGTGTAAGAGTTTTTCTTGTTCTCTTATTAAGGAATCACAAAAGGAGTCAAAGGAAGGGGGCTTGTAGTCTTTGCCTTGACAAATGAAAGCTTCCCTGGTAGAATGGAAAGTGGAAACAAATACAGAGTAGGCTGGTCCCAACTTAGTAAGGATGGAATAAATAAGGTTACCATCTTCTTTCTTAACTTTAACACCTTCCAAGAGATATCTAAGGTTCTTGAATTTGGACAAGAAATCTTCAATGCAAGAAAAATTATTAGGATCCAAAGTAAGCAGCTCATTTTCAAGTTGATGGGCTCTAATTTCATTTTTAATCCCAAAAACTTTAGCAAGTTTTTCTAATGCTTCATGAGGAGTTTCAATTTCTGCAATGTGGAATCTAAGATCAGGAGAAACAGACATTCCTATCAACCCACGTGCTTGATCTTGTCGATTTTCCCATTTTTTGGCCTTGTCTTCATCTTTGGGTTTCTTCTCTTGGTCTGTGGCTATTCTGAAGAGACCTTTACTTCTAAGTAAATCTCCCATGTAGGCTACCCATTGGAAGTAGTTAGTGCTGTCAAGAATGACTTGGCATGGACTTTCCATTTTTGAAAAAAAACTGAAGCTGAAGATGCTGAAAGTAAGTGGTCCAATGGATAGATCTCGAAAAAATAGGCGGTTTTAAAAAAAACGGCTCTGAAAAAGGCTTCCGGATGAAGAAGTTATGGCTTTTTGAAAAAAAATTGTTGACGTTGCCGGCAAAGTGCGCGAATGTGCGGGAATGAAAAAATCCGCCCCCACAAAATGGAGACTTGAACCCAAGACCTCTACTCTCTTAAAAGGTCTTTGAACCAATTGATCTATACAAAAGATTTGAGAGAGAGAGAGAGAGAGAGAGAGAGAGAGAGAGGGGGGGGGGCCTCGATTTGCGTGCTTGCCTTGGGAAGACTCTTTTCCCCTACAAAACACAAAACACAAAACGAATATCCAAAGAAAAACGAACCTTACGGCTCGAAGTTAGCTTTAGCCAAAAAACTAGAAATTTTTAAAAAAAAAATCTCAAAGTTAGCTTTTAGCCGAAAAACTAAATATTTTTCTCAATGTTTCTGATTTTCCGAGATCACACTAAGGTGCAGGGAAAAGAGCATACGCATGAGAAAAATCCTTTCTTTCTGTTTCTGATTTGCCCAGATCGCACAGAGTCGCAGGGCAAAGAGCATACGCAGAAATGAAAGGTATAGATCCGGAAAAAAAAAGGCTAAATAAACCGAAACCGAAATAAGCAGAGAGAAAATGACAGTAAACTGCAAAAAAAACACTGTATACCTCCCGATCTGAAAAATGACGCAGCTAGGGCTACCGGAAACCTTTTCGCGTGAAACGAAAGGGGTTCCTCACTGAAACAGATGCTCCGAACGCAACAGAGCAGTCCTCTCGGCCCGAAAGCAGTCAGAAACAGCAGATCTAGGAAACGACAGCCGCATGCAGTTCTACCGGCTTCAGATTTGGATCACCAACGGACGCGGCCCTCAAATAGCTCTGATACCATGTAGGAATTTACAGGGTAAGTTCCACAGAAGAATACCAAAAGGACACCGCTCACAACCAGATCTCAAATCAATACACCAGTATTTTTGACGTGGTTAAAACCCTCAGAGTGCAAGGAGGGAAACAGTCCACGGCCTGTCCCAACGTGGGTACAGACAATTTATTAATCAAAGAATGAAAATTTACATAAGCTTCTCTCATGCACGGATTACCCGAACAATGACCCTCCATGCGCTTTAAATAGAACTCATGGACCAATCGGGTGTCAAGCCACGGATCAAGTGTCGGTAATACCGAGGTGAGAGTGAACCGTCGGATCACTACATATCGTGACCGTCGGATTGTAAGTTACAAAATGTACAACGGTAAAGAAACACACTTTACCTAACTCTAACCTAACTCTATACTAGACCAAGTTGAACTTAACTATATCCTATGTGTCGGAATATCCTAACACTAGGACTACCAAAATCTTGGAATTCCTTTGCAATAGGAATTAGTAGTTGGAAGAATTATCCATCTTTTGAAGAAATGTGGTTTACTACATACATGAAGAAACTTGTCTTTCCTTGATAGAAGGTAAACAAGAAAATGAAGAAAAGCTTGCAAGTGCCTATTGTTCTCATTTCAATAAGAAAGGAGGGAATAAGAAGTTTAAGAGGCAAAAACAAAATAGTGGGTAGATTTGCGTGCTTGCCTTGGGAAGACTCTTTTCCCCTACAAAACACAAAACACAAAACGAATATCCAAAGAAAAACGAACCTTACGGCTCGAAGTTAGCTTTAGCCAAAAAACTAGAAATTTTTTAAAAAAAAATCTCAAAGTTAGCTTTTAGCCGAAAAACTAAATATTTTCCTCAATGTTTCTGATTTTCCGAGATCACACTAAGGTGCAGGGAAAAGAGCATACGCATGAGAAAAATCCTTTCTTTCTGTTTCTGATTTGCCCAGATCGCACAGAGTCGTAGGGCAAAGAGCATACGCAGAAATGAAAGGTATAGATCTGGGAAAAAAAAAGGCTAAATAAACCGAAACCGAAATAAGCAGAGAGAAAATGACAGTAAACTGCAAAAAAAACACTGTATACCTCCCGATCTGAAAAATGACGCAGCTAGGGCTACCGGAAACCTTTTCGCGTGAAACGAAAGGGGTTCCTCACTGAAACAGATGCTCCGAATGCAACAGAGCAGTCCTCTCGGCCCGAAAGCACTCAGAAACAGCAGATCTAGGAAACGACAGCCGCATGCAGTTCTACCGGCTTCAGATTTGGATCACCAACGGACGCGGCCCTCAAATAGCTCTGATACCATGTAGGAATTTACAGGGTAAGTTCCACAGAAGAATACCAAAAGGACACCGCTCACAACCAGATCTCAAATCAATACACCAGTATTTTTGACGTGGTTAAAACCCTCAGAGTGCAAGGAGGGAAACAGTCCACGGCCTGTCCCAACGTGGGTACAGACAATTTATTAATCAAAGAATGAAAATTTACATAAGCTTCTCTCATGCACGGATTGCCCGAACAATGACCCTCCATGCGCTTTAAATAGAACTCATGGACCAATCGGGTGTCAAGCCACGGATCAAGTGTCGGTAATACCGAGGTGAGAGTGAACCGTCGGATCACTACATATCGTGACCGTCGGATTGTAAGTTACAAAATGTACAACGGTAAAGAAACACACTTTACCTAACTCTAACCTAACTCTATACTAGACCAAGTTGAACTTAACTATATCCTATGTGTCGGAATATCCTAACACTAGGACTACCAAAATCTTGGAATTCCTTTGCAATAGGAATTAGTAGTTGGAAGAATTATCCATCTTTTGAAGAAATGTGGTCTACTACATACATGAAGAAACTTGTCTTTCCTTGATAGAAGGTAAACAAGAAAATGAAGAAAAGCTTGCAAGTGCCTATTGTTCTCATTTCAATAAGAAAGGAGGGAATAAGAAGTTTAAGAGGCAAAAACAAAATAGTGGGAAGATTCATCTATCTAAAATAAAATGCTATCATTATCACAAGATGGGACACTATAAGAATCAATGTCCTGATAATCCTAAAAACAAGAAGAGAGAAAGGGACCCCGAAGTCTAAAAATGAGGACCCCAAAGTCAAAGACTTATTATATTAAGTCTCATGTATCCTTCACTTATAGTTTAGGCTAGTGTTTTTAGTTCTTGTAGAATTTCTCTTATGTTTGTATCTAGAATCAATATTGTGATTTATATGGTTTATATTTAATATGTTTTTCTTTTGAGTTGTTTTGATGAATTAAAGGAATTCCTCACAAGATTAAGTTGATATAAGATCAAGAGGGATCTTCCCCAAGTTTTCACAAAAGATAAGTATCTTGTTCTTTATTTCTTTCTCTTTGCTGACTTCCTATATTTTGTTTAGTTTCATTTGTGCTTGTTTATAATCATCTCTCTTGTGTTTTCATTTGAAGGAAAGTTTGTAGGAATACTCTAAAAGGAAAGAGGGAGCTTGAAGTAAGAATTATGAGTAGATTTAAAAGAAGAAAAGAAATTTTGTTGCAGAGGAATCCCTTCAATAAAGAAACGCTATAAGGTTTGTAAAAGAAAAAAATCAAGGCATGCATAAATGTTTGTAGCATTTATTATTCATATAAGAAGGTATGATCATTTTTGTTTTTAAAGTTTTCTCTATATTACTAACCCTCTCATGTCTATGGTTTTGTATCATAATTATTCTTCTTTGTCAGGGTGTTTGATCTTTAGATTAAATCGCGATTAAATCAACCCCTATCATATTACTTATTGTTTGATCACTTTGATAAAACACTAACCTTTAGAGTTCACTATAAAACCATAGCTTTTTAATTATTAAGGTTTGTTGAGGTTATGATGAAACCATAACCTCTTTAAGGTTTGATGTATCTAGGGTTTACAATGAAACCCTAGTAGAAATTGTTATAAGATTACAAGGCATGATAATATAACCCTAATGTAAAAATGCTTTTGCTATGATTGAAATTCTAACTTGATTTAGTTGTTAGTATCTAAGGTTTACTTTGATTGATGGTATCTGTTGTTTGTGACAAAATCCTAAGCAAAAGGGTGTTATAAAATTCTAAGGCATGAAATTGTAACCGTAGTCAATCGCTTCTCTTTACTATCCCATCTAGATTTAGAATTTGATATTTAGAGTTCAAGTTCTTGCTCAAAGCTTTTAATAACCCTAGATTCTCTCTCTATGATAATATGTTAACCCTAATTTGATAAAGTTGATTTCATGCTCACACACATACATATATATATATATATATATATATATATATATATATATATATATATATATATATATAGATATAGATATATATCTTGATCAAAGCTTTTAATAACCCTAGATCCTCTCTCCATGATAATGTGTTAACCCTATATATATATATATATATATATATATATATATATATATATATATATATTTGTGCTTGGTTAACCTTGCTCTTGAAGATTTGCACATGCATAGTCTTCAAGATGTTTAATATGCTCACCTATCTCATACTTGTTAATGACTTGATAATAATGTTCAACATGATAGAAAGAGGGAGTTGAAATAATATTGATGGCATTGAAGTGTACATTGCCAATTAATATATAGCCTTGTTTCCATGTGAAGTTAGAAGATATTATGTTCCGAAGATTGAATTTCTTTGATGATATGATGATGTAAAAGAAAGATCCTGTGTGGTTGAGTTGTTGATGGATTTGTCCCTAAGTAGAGAAGAAGCTTGGATAAAGAAAGTGTATATCTACCCAGTTGAGAGGGAGAGCATATTATGACAAATATAGTGTTGTAGTGCCTACAACCACCCTCCAAAATTTTGCCTTCGCTTCGTTTTGGAGCCTCCCTCCTTGAAATCATAGAAGTTATCCTACACTGATCATGTAATTGTGTTTATTTGTTTTCATCCATCGCTTATCAACTTGTGTTAATTCACTTGTCCCGTCGGTCAACCATAAGCTGACCCAGAAGTTGGTTCACATCTGGTCAATCGGTTATCGAGAAAAGCTGCGCAATCCTGAAGGTAGTCTGTCTTCCCCTCAGAAATTGCACAGAGTAGCCCAACAGCTGTCCTGCACTCAGAAATTGCACAGAGCAGGCCAACCATCCTTTCTCTGGAAATTGTGTAGAGCATGCTAGCTTACACTTCTCTCCAGAAATGTGTAGAGAAACCCAGGCCAGCTGCACTACTCTTCGGAAATTTACAGAACTAGCCCGTAGCACTACTCCAGAAAAATTTGTAGAGCAGGCTATCATCACTGCTCTATAAACTTGCATAGAGTTGGCTAGCTAGACAAGGCCACTCAACCCAGAAATAGTGCAGAATTTTCCCTCAATGATTGTTTGTCGCATGTGGCAGTAGGTTTCCCAGTTCCCTCCTGAACTGTGCAATCCTTACATATATTCTAGTTATCGTTTTTTGAAATAGCAAAAAGAAAAAAAAGAAAATCATCCCTAGATTTTATGTATCTATTTTTAGGAGAAGGTGTTGGCTTGTTGGGGCCTGATCCAGGTTCAATGTTATCTACACCAACCATCAAAACCCTGCAAATTATATGTGCCTTGCATAGTGGATTGGTGTACTTCCTCAACGAGCTTCTCCATAGTGGGTCCTTCCACTACGAGGCCCATAGTCCTTTGTGTCTGTTGGATGCCATTTAACTTGTTCTACATGGATAGAGTGAGCTGGTTGGCTTCCTCTATCCAAGGTTGGGTTATGGCCATTAGAATGGACTCTTTCCAGCATAGCTCTTCAATGCCAGTTCACAGCTTCTTTCCTTCCTGTAAGGCCAGTGTCGATCTTCTGCAAAGTGGGGTCCTCCTACGGAGATGTACAAAGCTCTATGTCCTTCTCAAATAATTTAGTGCAGTCCTTGACTATTGCATCTAATGTGGCCATTCCTTCCTTGATTGTTGCTCCGTAGTGCTCCCGGACCACTGGCAGAGTAGTCGGTTGCAGCTTCAACTACAGCTCCAAAAGCTGTAGTTGTAGCTTAAATCGGACTTAGACGATTTCATCCTTTGAATCCTTGACTGCCACAACTAACTTTTGTATCTTCTTTGTTGATTATGCTTCTGTTGGAATATTGAGTTTAGGCAACGCATTACATTGTTGTGTAATCACTTCTTCCAAATGTTGGTTGTGTGTAGCAATTTCTTCCTTCTCCTTCAACACCTGCGCCTTTCCTGCAAATATATTTTGGTTGTTGGTCTTGACTTCAGTGCTCACAAGTAGTGCGCACTGCTCCCTTACCCTGAGCTCATCTGATACACCTCGGTGCAATTCGTGTAGGGTATGGATAGGGAGTGCCACGATATTGACACCTAGATCCTTGATCTGTGATAGCTGGGTGTTCGCTTCTTCTGATTGGGTGCGCAGGGCCTCTTCTGGTAATTGAATCACTATGATATCCAGAGTCTGATTTATATCTAAGACTATCATGCTCACTAGTTGTAGACTCACTTGACCCATGCTCGCTTAGAGTCGCCTCGTCTAGATCTAGAGCTCACGCAGATCCTTCTACACATTTCCTAGCGCTTGCTGGTACTGCTGCTCAAATAGGGTCTATAACATTGTCATCGTATCCCAGACCTTATCTCCAATCTCATCTAAGTCCCCCTCAATGAGGAATAACATATCTACCTGGGAGAATTTGGTTGCCTTCTGCTTCTTTCGCGGCCCCAATGTTGCCTGTTTCAGTCTTTTCTTGAGCACAAACGAGGTTCCCTGCTTCGCGCCCCTACCTCCTTTGAAATCTGACTCCTCCTAGTCCTGAGGATGATGGGAGGTGTTGAGCCCCAGAACTACCTTTCTTCTACATACTTTCCTAAACCTTTTCTCTTCTATTTTTCCATACAAGTGCCTCATAAGCTATCAAAGATTGTTACATATTGATTCTAGGAGTGCATTTAAGTGATTTTCAAACTATATCCTTGTGTGTGCTATTTGATTTAGATTTTGTTCATCAGCTACTGAATGTAGCCACTTTCCACAGTTGACTCACAATTCCGCAACTATTTTCATTGTTCTGTAGGTTACAGGTGTCGGCAGGAGAAACGAGGCACATGGATAGCTCATAAATGATCCACACATGGACAAGGTCCTATCTGTTTAGCCAAATTCGTGAAGAAAGGCATCGGTCAAAGGATGGTCAACAAAGAGTCCTACGTCAATTAGGACTCTGTTCCAGCACATGAAAAAGTCTGAAACCGTTCCTGGGTTCATGGATCCATTTTTGCCATCTGCAGGCCGTCTCCATGACGCAATCTAACACCCACCTTTTGTAGATTTAATGTTTATGGCAACCAAGAGGCTGAACTTTCGGATTCTGTCCTGTTCACGTGTCCTCTGCTGAAGATTTTTCTCCAAAAGGCAGTTATCTATTTCTCCTATAAGTATAAGTGTTTGCAACGCAAGTAGTTAGTCTTGATGCTATTGTTTTAGCATTAGTTTTGTTGTTGTAACAAGGAGACATATCCTTTGTTTTATAATACAAAAACTATGTTTTCTTATGACTGTTTAAAGCGTGGTTTTGAGGTGACAGCATATTAATCCAAGGCTGTGCAGAGGGCCCCTGCTGGCTGAGATTTTGCTTCTCGTTTTTGTATAGCTTTTCATGCCTATTTTCTTTTATTTTAACTATACATTTCTCACGTTCTATTCATGGTATTAATCATTTTTATTCCTGTGCATGTTTTTGCAGCATTGTTATATTTTCCACTAACACTGATCAGTGCATTTCAGGATAGGTTATGCTTGCAAGTAGACAGTTTAGATATCAGTTCTTTATGCTACATGACGATATCTTTGGTGCCTTTAGCTTAACCCCATTTTAGAAGTTAACTGGTAAGCTATTGGATTGTAGGTGAAGTAATTTTATTTTTCTTTCATTAATCTACAAGTAGATAATTTAGATATCAGTTCTTTATGCTACATGACGATATCTCCGATGCCTTTAGCTTAACCCCGTTTTAGAATTTAATTGGCGAGCTATTGGATTGTAGGTGAAGTAATTGATTTTGCTTTCATTAGTCTGCAAGTATATAGTTTAAATGTCATTCAAGTTATTTCCGGTGTCTTTAGCTTAACCCCTTTTTAGAAGTTAATTGACGAAATATTGGAATTATGGGTGAAATCAGTGACTAGTTTCCAGCTTCTTTATTCATTTTGGTTTTGAATACAGTAGTTTAGATTTTATTTCTGTAATTAGATGGATAGAAGAGAAAATAACCTCATGTTCAGTACTTCATCTTTTGCTTGATTTATGTAGCTACATGTTTACACTTTTGTTCAAAGTTCTGATTTCATAGATAGCAAGTTTTGAGATCTTTGAAGTGCTAAGTTTGGAAATTACTATAAGAGGCATAAACCTTGTCTTAAATTCTACATCCATACTTGACCTTTAAAAGTATTCTTAAAACCTTAAAATAGGATTTCCATTTGCACTAAACACTTTAGGATACCAACAAGAACAAAACCCCAAAACAAGATAAAAACTAAAAACAAGGAAGTACCACACTTCATCAGTTTACGACTCCCGGATTGATAATTAGTGTAGCAATTTAGGACACACTAAATTGACAAAACATTTTGGCGCCATTTTCGGGGAAGTGTAACTAGGTAGCCGATCTCTTACATTCAAAAAAAAAAAATAGGGAAAAATTGATAACTTCTTGAAGTATGCTCTCCTCTTGCACCTAGTGTGATCTAGAGGATCAAAAAAGAGAGTTATTAGTTTAATAATTTCTTGAGTATGCTCTCTTCTTGCACCTAGTGTGATCTGGAAGATCAGAGAAAGGATTATTAGGCCGATTAAAAAAAGAAATCATTAAAAATAAAATAAAAAATGACATGCATAGAGCAAGAGATTCTAGGGGAAGGTTTATAGCTAGGGCCAAAAGTTCGATTTTTACAACTTCAACTACTTCAACACATAGACAAGATACATCTCCATCCCAAAATCATACTCCCAACCTTAGGATTCCTAGAATTCAAGGGGAAGCAACTAAATTAGAAGATTCTCCCACACTATCTACCAAATCTGACCTAGGAGAAGAACCCTTCTTCACCTCTATAGGGGAACATATTGCAGTAAAAGAAGTAGAATCACCCAGAGAAGAAGAAGAGGTAGAGACTCTCTCTCATCAGCCATTAATAGAAGAACCAGAAGACCCTGAGGAAACCATCATGGCAGAAGAAGTGTTAGATGGAGAATTTCCACTATTTGGGGGGGGGTGGAGGTAGAGGTAGAGGAAATAATGGAGGTGGTGGTAGAGGTAACAATGGAGGAGGTAGAGGTAATAATGGGGGAAATAGGGGAGGAGATAACTCATTTGGATTCCCTATAGTCGATGAGGAAACCCATACAATAATGAAAAACATTTCACCATCCGTCCTCCCAAACTTTTATGGATTGCGAAGTGAGGATCCTGAGACATTTCTATTTGAGTTTGAAGTTTTATGCTGAACCTATGACTATCTAGAAGACTCTCAAAAACCCAAACTATTTCCTTCAACATTGAAAGAGGCTGCTCTGAAATGGTTCATGGGATTAGTCACTCAATCTATTAGGACTTGGAATGATATGAAGCAAACATTTTTGGATAGATATCTGGATTATTCTATGACCACTAATCATAAGGATGAGGTATTCAAAATGATGCAAAAAGAGGATGAGAACTTGGAGGTTTTACTTGAAAGATTTCAATACAACTTAAAGAGAGCAAAAATAAGAAATTTAAATGAGGAAACTGTTAGCTCTGCTGCATAATCCAACATTTGAGGATCAAATGTAGTCCTGATTGGGTTACTTGCGCACAGAAGGATGCCCAAAAATGGATACAAAGTGCCCCAAAAGCCTTCAAGATCCTCTTAAGGCCTTCACTGATCAAAACTCTCGCAAGAGGAAAGCCCTTGGGAAGGCAGAAATACTCTATCGGGAGGCAAAAATGCTCTAAAACCATGTAAAAATCAAAGTTGTAGGTATAAAGGGCCAAATTAATCTCAGCCATTGGATCTGACCAATCAACGGTCCAGATCGCATCGGCAGGTCGCAATCAGCAGAAGTAGATCAACGGTATCAGCAGTGGCAATGGAGATCAGCGATTAAGCGAGGACCGTTGATCGAGTGCACGGATCAATGGCTCACGCTGCGTCGGCATTTCGCTATCGGGGCTGCCAAAGAGGACAGGGCCTTCACATATGTTGTGTTCCGATCTGATGGGCCGAACCCGACGGCCATACAACGCTGCACTTTATATTATTTTGGGTCCACGGCGATCGCCGATATGCTGGACCCGATGGCCATACAACACCCTGTTTTATATCATTTCGGGTCTGCGGCAGTATCACTATCGGCAGGGGCTTTACCATATGTTATGTTGCGATGCGATAAGTCGGACCCGATGGCGCTATAAGTTATCTTTAATGAATTATCGGGTCCAGGGTGATTTCGCTATCGGCGTTTTCTAATGGTCGGGGCCTTTACATGTGACATGCCTCCGTCCCGATTAGCCGGACTCGATATGTTTCCAAAGCAGAATGGCATAATATTGGAGGTCTGCCAAAGCTATTTTTATTGATTTTGGGGCATTTTTACATGTATTTTCAAATACAAAGAAATAGAGGGATTGGCCGGCTCTGATATGTAATCGCGACCCGATAGGAAAGTTATGCACGCATTAACCTTTGGTATTCAAAAATGGCAAGGTGAGCGGTATTTTTCAGTGGCACGGAGTTGTTTAAAGCAAGCATGCAACAGTACAGCGCAGCAGGTAGCCGCATTGAACTAACAGAGTGGCCGAAGATTGAAAAGGACAGCCTCAAGTTATGGGGCGTCTTTCAGTTAATGCTCCAACTGCTAGAGAAGGACAACAGAATATCAAAGAAGATCAATTTTGTTTACTGTCACAGTAATGCTATAGCAGAGACGCATACCTAGCAGTTAGAGCGGTTCGTGATCCTTTATGATTCCTCCATGCATAGGCTAGTAGAGATATTTTGTATTGTATCACTATATATACTCAGAACACAAATGTAATCAAGGGGGATGAGGGTTAGATGAAGAGAACCCTGTTGTAAGGTTCAACTTCTGGAGACTGTAACTACTTTGTAACCTGCAGCGTCTGGTCTTCATTTCGAGCTAATGCAAGCTTCTTTTGTTGTTTATTGCTCACTTTCCACTTCTCTTTCTGGTTCCAGGTTGTGCCTGTTTTCATTTGTTCTATTGATGTGAATGTTTAGCATCAGAGGGGCTGTCATCCCACCTCTATGTTAGGATTTAGCATGTATCATAGAACATGTGTGTAGGTTTCTGTTGTTTAATGCATAGAGAGCTGTCATCATGTGTGTGCATTAGAAACTAGATTTACAGACCTCTTAACTGGTTGCAGCCGGCCATCACAGGGTCCTGTGCATCTGCTGGTATGGTCAGTCTTCTCCGTTATCACCTTATCCTCAAAATGTGAGTAATAGGTGGTTAAAAGCCTTGTAGTCTGGGGGTGTTCACCCATGTCTGGGGTCAATCATAGTAGAAGTGGTTATCTGGCTTGAACATGCAGCATTTGCTCCATTCATCCACCATTTATCCAACTATATTTGGTTGAATTTGTAATGTTCCCGAGCATCACCGATATGAAACCTAGGTGAGTTTCTTGGGGTGATAACATTAAATGGCGCCATTGTCGGGGAGAGGAGAATTGAAGCTCAGCTTCCCTGGGAGACGACACAGCTTCAAGGTTTGATGACAGAGAAGGTTTGAGCACAGATTTTGGTTGTAATCATCTGTCTGGCGACTCCACTGGAGGAAGGCCATCCTTTGGTGACTCCACATTGAAGTTCTGGTCTAGTTCGTGAAGCATGCTCGGAGAAATCCTTAGAAATCACTAGTTGGCCAGTGCCTGATCCTGAGAAGATCGATAAGCAGAAGAAACTTTTCGAAAGGGAGCATCAGGATCAGGTAAGCCTTAAAGAATTTTTGTATCTCTGTTGTTGAAGTATTTCCTTCAGAGATTCATTCAGCTCCTTCCCCCATTCATTTCCCTTTCGGATCTCAGTTGAAAGAAGCATCCATGCTGTCTATCGTTTTCCTCTATCTCTCCTATCCTCTTTATTGATTCATATCACTCAGTTTACCAGTACCTTTTTACCTTACCTCAGTCATGGCAGGCCAGCAAGCCCTTTCAAAGATAGAACGAATAGTTGCGGCTAGGTATGCACCTTTGGTCTTGCCTACCCCTTTGAATGCCATGCCTGTAGGAGATTATATGGAATATATGCCTAAGTTTACTGGTGCAGAAGGAGTATCAGCTGAAGAGCACCTCGAATCTTTTTATTGTTACACTGATAATCATCATATCAATGAAGAGGATGTTTCGATGAGGGTTTTTGTTCAAAGCCTAGGTGGGGAGGCTAGAAAATGGTTTAGAGATTTACCCCCTAGGTCCATTGCAGACATTGATGCTTTCGATGATGTATTTTTAAAGCACTGGGGAAATAATAAAGATCTGCTCTTCTATCATGATAAATTTGGGAACTTGCAGAGAGATCATGGTGAGTTGTTGTCTGATTTCAATATCAGATTTAATCATCTGTACAGCAGAATGCCAGCAGAAATAAAACCTACCCCTTCTTCTACCATGCTCACATATGCTAATGCCTTCGATTCTCAGTTCTGCCTGCTATTAAGAGAAAGGAGATGTGCTTCTTTGGCTGATATGCAAGTTGCAGCCTTTGAAGTAGAAGCCAATACTATGGCTGCAGGAAGACTTGAAGGTGATGATGAATGCAGAAGTCAGGGAGGTGAATCCTCATCATCCTCAAAGCTTGAGATTGATAAATTAGCTAGGATGATTGAGCTTTTGACCTCTGAAGTTTCCAAGTTGAGAGCTGAGCAGCGTTTTGAAGAAGCAGGAGCTCATTGTTCTATTTCTTTTCCAACTCCATATCCATGTAGACGAACACATGAGCATGTGTAGATTTTGCAGAGAAATAATGCTGCAAACGAAGATCAAAGGGTGAAGACCCTTTGCCAGAATATTGTCATGAAATAAGTGTATCCTGAGGAGGAGGAGGTCTCTGGTTTGGAAGGCGCTCCTTTCCTAACCAGAGCTGCCTATGAAGAGGCATTGGCCAAGAGCGCTGCTCGACAATTTGTTGTGGCTGCAGAACAAGAAATTGCCCAACAGTGGCAGCCTACAGCAAGCACCTGCCCCTTCCAGCAATCTGAGCCCGAAGTTAGCGCACCTCTCCATGGCTATGCAGATCTGCAAATTGTCCAGCCTGTTGTTATCCCCAGTTCAGTGATTAAAAAGGGGGAGGAAAGCTCCCCATCATCTTTTGCTTCTTTGTCTGCTCAAGTGAAGATCCCTCATTGCTGCCCCTTGAACACTGAGGTAGAACATAATTCGAAGTCCGAGGCTGATACTGATCAAATCCGTCTTGATATTCTCATGCCTGCCCAGTTGGCCCCCACACAGATTGAAGTGACAACATATCAGAAGACAGAAGGAGAGGATGCACAGTCATGGGTTTCCTCCTTGGATGAGAAGTGTTCAAAGGAAGATTCAGGAGCAGAAATTATCTCTGTGTCATCTGCGCAAGAAAACAATGATTCATCGTTCACATTTATTTTGCAGGCCACAAAAGATAAAAATAGGTACACAACATGCATGGTTATCCAGCAGGTGTACAAAGGCTCCCATGAAGAACATCCAAGGAGGAAAATACAGAGAGGGGAAATGAAATTTGATCCCTATCTACCTAATAAGCTCAAATGCCCCAAACTGTTCGAGGTAGAGGATCAAATCAATCCAGTCCTACTGATCCATGATGAACCGGGCTGAGAGTAGGAGAAACAGTTTTGATTGCCCTACCGATGGGAAAATTTTGAGGTTTACATTTTCAAGATTTTATGTTTGTAATTAAGTTCTTTTACAGTTTTTATGTTGTATGCTTAGTTGAATCCATGCCCAATGGACACTAGGCAATTGTTTTTTAAAGCTTGTTTTGTAGGAAGGCATTGGTCTGCAGTTCTTGAGACCTTGCAGGGAGGATCTCATCCCTAGAAGGAGACAGTGTTAGCTCTGCTACATAATCCAACATTTGAGGATCAAATGTAGTCCTGATTGGGTTGCTTGCGCATAGATGGATGCCCCAAAATGGATACAAAGTGCCCCAAAAGCCTTCAAGATCCTCTTAAGGCCTTCACCGATCAAAACTATCGCAAGAGGAAAGCCCTTGGGAAGGCGGAAATACTCTATCAGGAGGCACAAATGCTCTAAAAACATGTAAAAATCAAAGTTGCAGGTATAAAGGGCCGAATTAATCTCAGCCGTTGGATCTGGCGGATCAACGGTCCAGATCGCATCGGCAGGTCACAATCAGCGGAAGCAGATCGGTGGTATCGGCAGTGGCAATGGAGATCAGCGATTAAGTGAGGACCGTTGATCGAGTGCACGGATCAACGACTCACGCTGCGTCGGCATTTCGCTATCGGAGCTGCCAAAGAGGACAGGGCCTTCACATATGTTGTGTTCTGTTCCGATGGGCTAGACCCGACGGCCATACAACGCTGCACTTTATATTATTTCGGGTCCGCGGCGATCGTCAATATGCTGGACCCGATGGCCATACAACACCCTGTTTTATATCATTTCAGGTCCGCGACAGTATCGCTATCGGCAGGGGCTTTACCATATGTTATGTTGCGATGCGATAAGCCGGACCCGATGGCACTATAAGTTATCTTTAATGAATTATCAGGTCCGAGGTGATTTCGCTATCGGCATTTTCTAATGGTCGGGGCCTTTATATGTGACATGCCTCCGTCCCGATTAGCCAGACCCGATATGTTTCCAAAGCAGAATGGCATAATATTTGAGGTCCGCCAAAGCTACTTTTATTGATTTTGGGGCATTTTTACATGTATTTGCAAATACAAAGAAACAGAGGGATTGGCCGGCTCTGATATGTAATTGCGACGCAATAGGAAAGTTATGCACGCATTAACCTTTGGTATTAAAAAATGGCAAGGTGGGCGGTATTTTTCAGTGGCACGGAGCTGTTTAAAGCAAGCATGCAGTAGTACAGCGCAGCAGGCAGCCGCATTGAACTAACAGAGTGGTCGAAGATTGAAAAGGACAGCCTCGAGCGGATCACTACATTTATCAGTTATGGGGCGTCTTTCAGTTAATGCTCCAGCTGCCAGAGAAGGACAACAGAATATCAAAGAAGATCAATTTTTTTTACTCGCACAGTAATGCTATAACAGAGACCCATACCTAGCAGTTAGAGTGTTTGGTGATCCTTTATGATGCCTCCATGCATAGGCTAGCAGAGATATTTTGTATTGTAACACTATATATACTCAGAACACAAATGTAATCAAGGGGGATGAGGGTTAGATGAAGAGAACCCTGTTGTAAGGTTCAACTTCTGGAGACTGTAACTACTTTGTAACCTGCAGTGTCTGGTCTTCATTTCCAGCTAATGCAATCTTCTTTTGTTGTTTATTGCTCACTTTCCACTTCTCTTTCTGGTTCCAGGCTGTGCCTGTTTGCATTTGTTCTATTGCTGTGAATGTTTAGCATCAGAGGAGCTGTCATCCCACCTCTATGTTAGGATTTTGCATGTATCATAGAACATGTGTGCAGGTTTCTGTTGTTTAATGCATAGATAGTTGTCATCTTGTCTGTGCATTAGAAACTAGATTTACAGACCTCTTAACTGGTTGCAGTCGGCCATCACGGGGTCCTGTGCATCTGCTAGTGTGGTCAGTCTTCTCCATTATCACCTTATCCTCAAACTGTGAGTAATAGGTGGTTAAAAGCCTTGTAGTCTGGGGGTGTTCGCCCATGTCTAGGGTCAATCATAGTAGAAGTGGTTATCTGGCTTGAACATGCAACATTTGTTCCATTCATCCACCATTTATCCAACTATATTTGGTTGAATTTGTAATGTTCCTGAGCATCACCGTATGCAACCTAGGTGAGTTTCTTGGGGTGATAACAGAAATGTTGAAATCCCTTCTATTGAAAGCCATCAGAGATGAATGGATAGATATTTTAAACATAATGGGGAAGGGAGACATTTCTCAACTTCCACTACATGACATAGCAGAACTATGTGTCCATCTCTCAAGGGGAAAATCTAAAACTAGAAAAGGGCCTAGAGATCCTTCTCTTATTAGAGCAAACAAATCCACAACTGGATCAATAAATAGGGAAAAGATTGGAAATATGCTTGATGGATTCAAAACTGAGATTCTAGGGAGCCTTAGTGAACAACTAGACACCCTTAAAATTCAAAACAAGCAGAAAACAGAAGCTGATGCCTTAGCCATATTTTGCCCAAAATGTAGAAAGAAACATGCTCTAAGGGAATGTCCCTTGGATGCAAAAGTTGTAGAAACATGTATGATTTGCTCAGAAAGTCATGAGACCAAGGATTGTCCTTCAATCCCAGGACTCAAAGCTGTCTTTCAAGAGGACCCAAATTTAGTAGAATCTCTTTGTTTTGTTTCAAGAAGACCTTGGCAAGGGCAACAAAATCAAGGATTTAACAATCCTATGAATTTTCAGCCCCCACCAAATTGGAATTCTTGGCAACAACCTTGGCCCCAACCTCAAAATCAGTATCAATCTCAATCATGGGCACAAGGGGTACAAAATCCTTATGGGATATTTGCTCAATTTTATCAATATCCTCCATCTTCTCAGGGCTATCCTATCCCACAAAATCAACAACAAAATCCACAACTTCCAAATCAAAGGCCACAACTTTCATTTCCATTTCCACAACAACAACCTTCTCAACAAAATCAAAATCCTCAACTCTTGCTTCAATTTCAACTAAAGCCAAATCAACTACCAGCCCAGCCATTACCAAATACCAACAACAAAAACCCTCAGAATGCTTACATAGTAGAAGGAAAACAATTTCCTACCTACATGATTGTTCCTCTAGATCTTAATGATGTTCAACTTAGACCTGGTAGGATCTTAGAAAAGGAAAAACCTTCTATAGATGTTCAAGAGCAAGATGTTTCTGAGGAGGATTCTCTTAAAGTCAATAAAAGTTTTGAAGCATCCCTTCAAAACCCAACCATTCAAAAAGAAAAATGAAAAAAGAGTCAACCCCCACAACTCCTATAGTTGAGCAACCTACATCTACATCCACACCTCCTTTCCCTAAAAGATTAAAAATTGACAAGGAGCTGGAAAAACAAATCTTTCCTGCCTAACTATGATTTCCTAGATGAATTAAAGAATGTATGTATCAAGATTCCCTTGCTACAAGCCATTAGAGAGATTCCTATTCTAGAAAAAACAATAAAGGAGTTGAGTATCAAAAGACCAGGTAGGAAACTAAGAGACATAAAAAGAATCCACCTGGTAGGAAAAATAGCAGATATCATGATGGGAAAGATTACCATGTAGAAATATGTAGATCCAGGTAGTCCAATTGTCAAGACACACATAAATGGGATAGAAATTCCAAATACATTGATTGACTTAGGGGCTGCTATAAACATTATGAGTAGACAGACTATGGAACAGCTTAAACTTCCTAATATTCTTTTTACACCTACCTTATTGCAAATTGCATATAGATCAGTAATCAAACTAGATGGTGTACTAGAAGACATTTCGGTCTCCTTATATTCTTGGGAATATCCAGTAGATTTCATGATTTTGACTCCCGAGAGTAATCTAGGAGGGCACCCACTCATCTTAGGAAGACATTGGCTAGCCACAACTGATGCTTTTATTAGTTGTAGATATGGGGACATGTACATTTCTGATGGTAGTTCAACAAAGAAATTCACATTGTATCCTCCAGCAAAAGCCATTACAAAAGTAGGAGACAATGAATGGGTCGATGATGAAGATACTATACAACATGTCTTTACTCTCTTTGAAGTTAGTGAAGATAGTCAAATCTTGAATACAATAGAAAATTTTGAAACATCTTCGGAATATGACCACACACAATTTCAGTTAGATTGAATATTTGTCATCAAGGCAAATGTCTCTCTATTCTATGGAAGATTTTGGCAGTTCTGCAGTTGAAATTTTTCCGGGCAAAACATTGAATATTAACAAAAATTTGGAAAAGTTACAACAGGAAGTGCTAACCAAAATCTTGCAAAAACATTCTGCTGCATTTGCATGGGAGTACATTGATATGAAAGGTATTGACCCTAAGACTTGCATCCATCATATCTATATTGAGGAAAACAGTAGACAAATCAGACAACCTCAGAGAAGGATGAATCCAAATCTTAGGGAGATTCTAAAAGAAGAGCTCCAAAAACTACTCAATGTGAACTTCATTTACCCAATTTCGAATAGCCGATGGGTTTCTCCCTTGGTTATAGTACCCAAAAATAATGGTAAATGGAGGGTGTGCATTGATTACAGGGAATTGAATAAAGAAACTTTGAAGGATCACTTTCCTTTGCCCTTTATTGATCAAGTATTAGATACATTAGCAGGAAAAAAGTACTTTTCATTTCTGGAAGGTTTTAGTGGTTATAATCAAATTCAGGTCGCACCTGAAGATCAGGATAAAACCACATTTACTTGTCCATGGGGAACTTTTCCCTACCAAGTGCTTCCTTTTGGATTATTCAATGCACCCGCAACATTCCAAAGAGCAGTACTAGGAATTTTTTATGATCTAATCCATGATTATGTCAAGGTGTATATGGATGATTTTACAGTCTATGGTAATACATTTGAAGAAGCCTTAGAAAATTTGGAAAAATTCCTTATAAGATGTAAAGAAACAAACCTTTCATTAAGCCATGAAAATGCTTTATGATGTTTACTGAAGGCAATGTTTTGGGACATCATATTTCAGGGGATGGGATTAAAGTTGATAAATCAAAAGTTGAAGTCATCTCCAAGTTACCTATTCCAAATTGTCAAAAAGATGTTAGAAGTTTTCTAGGATTTACTGGATATTATAGAAGATTTATAGAAAAAATTACCAAAATAGCATCTCCACTCTTCAAACTGCTTACAAAAGACTATGAATTCAAATGGATTCCTGATTTCCAATCAACATTTGAAGCTTTGAAAACAAGAATATCTGAAGCGCCTATCTTGAGAGGACAAAATTGGAAACTTCATTTCCATATTTCTACAGATGCTTCAGATACAGCTCTAGGAGCTGTGTTGGGACAAAAAGACTTGGTTCCTTATGCCATTTATTATACCAGTAAAAAATTGACTCCCACTGAGTTGAATTATACTGTGACTGAAAAAGAGCTCTTAGTTGTTGTTCATGCAATTACTAAGTTCAGACATTATATAAAAGGCTATGAAACTTTTATTCATATTGATCATTCTGCAATTAGATATCTAATGAGAAAACCTGTTACTAATGGCATAGTTACAAGGTGGCTCCTACTTTTGCAGGAATTCAATATTACTGTGTTAGATAGACCAGGGAAACAAAACACAATAGTTGATTTCTTGTCTAGGATGCAGAATATCAAAGAAGATTCCCTATAGAGGATAAGTTTCTTGATGAATACTTATTTGCAGTAACTACTAAGACTCCTTGGTTTGCAAATATGACTAAATATTTGGTTACAAGGAAACTACCTCCACATTTATTTCCTAGTGAAAGAAGAAAGATTATCCACAAGAGTTCAAGATATTCATGGATTTCTAACGAATTGTTTAAAACACGGCTAGACTCTGTGATCAGAAGATGTGTCAGGGAAGATGAAATGCATGATATTCTCAAAGCATGTCATGATGAACCGTGCGGTGGACACTTTGCTGACAAGAGGACAGCCTATAAAATCCTTTCTTTAGGATATTATTGGCCATCCCTCTTCAAAGATGCAAAACAATATGTCAAAAGGTGTGATAGCTACCAAAGGGTAGGGAAACCTACCCCCTCAAATGAGATGCCATTACAACCTCAAGTACTCATCAAACCCTTTGAAAAATGGGCTTTAGACTTTATTGGACCTATTAATCCTCCATCTAAACAAAAAACGTATATATTGGTATGTACTGATTATGTCACTAAATGGGTAGAAGCCAAAGCATTATTTTCTGCTAATGAAAATTCAGTTGTGAGTTTTCTTTATGAGGATATTTTTACTCGCTTTGGTGTTCGAAGAGAAATTATGACAGATCAGGGAGGTCAATTCACATCCAGATTGATGGAGAAGCCGATGGAAGAGTACAAGGTCAAGCACAGAAAATCCACTCCTTACCATCCACAAGTAAATGGTCAAGTGGAGTCCACAAACAAAGTAATTGAAGGCATCAATACCAAGACTGTTCATATACATAGAAGAGATTGGGTAGAAAGGTTTCCTGAAGCCTTATGGGCCTACAAAACCACACAGAGGAACACAACAGGACATTCTCCCTATGAACTTGTTTATGGGAAGGAAGTTCTGCTCCCCATTGAGTTCCAAGTTAAGACCTTCAAGATGGTAGTTCAATTGAGAATGGATCTATTAGAAGCCCAAAAGCATAGAATGGAGCAGTTGAATGAACTAGATGAGATCAGACAAGAAGCAATTTTAAGAACTGATCTAGTTCAACATCAAAGAGCTAAGTGGCATGACAAATACATCAATAACAAAAAGTTTTAAGAAGGATATTGGGCATTGCTATTTGATTCCAAGTTCAAAGATTTTCAAGGTAAATTTCAAACTCATTTGCTTAGGCCATATGAGATTGAAAACATTTTTAGCAATGGAACAGTAAGAATCAAAACAATTGATGAGTATCAAACTCCTCTCATTGTGAATGGTCACAAATTGAAGATCTATCATAAGCCACTCTCAAAGGAGGATTTTATCAAAATCTTTCAAGATAATTCTGCAATGAGGCTGGATAAGAAGAATCCTTCTTCTCCACCAGCCTAGTCTTTGTTCTTTTCATCATCATCTAAAAAAAAATGTATAAACCTGAAAACCAATCACTGATTGGCAGTCTTATATAAAAAATACAAGGCGAAAATCAGAAGCTTTTGACGCCCTATATTCTCCCAAAAAAAAAACTCTCTCATTTCACTCATAATTATTTCATTTCATTTCATTCCATCTCTCCACCAAATTCCACCAATAAAATTTCTTTAAGTTTATCTTCATATTCAACTTTCCATATATCATTCATTCAGTCATGTTTCATTTCCATCCATCTCCATTCACTTTTCCAAGTCATGTGTTATTCTCTATGTCAGATTCCGCAGCCGAATTCTGATTCCGCACCTGAATACTGATTCCATAGCTAATTGTTGATTCCGCAGTTAATCCTATGTTACTCTGCAGTGACAGTCAAGTGTTAGCCAAATAATCATTAAAGTCAAATGCAGGTATGGAAGAGGAAAATATTTTTAAGATGCCAGCACCTAAAAGCACCTACAAGAGGCACCCAATCAAAAGTTAGCGAACAGAAGTGGTAAGATTCTAAGGTATGAGAAAGATCATTTTCAAATAGCACTTTAAACACATAATTTGTATGGTTCGTAAAATCACAAACTCCATAATGTGTAATGATTGATTTGATAGCCACCTTAACTCACCATGTCCTTCGCACATCAAATTCTAACGGCCTCATAATCCTCTTCTGAGTTTAACTTGTACTCTGGATCACACCTATTAAAATGGTTAATCATGAATACATAAGCCAATTGACCACAGCTCTTTTCCATGCACCACTCCATAGTCATTTTATGAATTCACTAACAACTACTTTGCAACCTTTTATTTCAAAATTCTATTTAGTTTCGCCAGTCTCACTTTCTCTCCATACTTTCACATTGAGTTTGTGATTGCTAGTTCAGGGTTTGTTTACACAAGCCTTTGCTCCATGAACCCGTTCTCATTGCATGCTCCGTATTTTTCCCGCTTTGTAACCACTGGTTTTTCCACAGCCTACTTCCATTCTCCGCTCATATAACTGCTCTGCTCCTGTGACCTCTCATAGAACTGTTCTGCTCCCGTGAAATCCGTGAAACCATCATCTGCAGAGGCATTTTCGAAGTAAGAAGGAGGAATGGGTCTTCTGGTAAGAACAGAGCCGGATGGAGCCAAATTTATGGAGGGTTATCCACAACTAAAAAGCATGTTAAGGAAAGCAAGATGGTTGTAGTTTATTCAGAAGTTCAAGGGTCATAATAAAGAAGTCACAAAGACGTTTGCAAGGTCCTTCAACGGTATGGAAGTTGAGATTGGGGACATCAAATTTCCGATAACAGAGGCATCCATTGCAGCAGCAACAGAGCTTCCACAAGAAGGAGAACGATGGTTTAAGAATAAGGACTTCGATGAAAAGGTCTGGAGGATCATTTTTCGTAACGTAGGTATGGATATATCTGTTTTTAAACATGAAATTCTTGTTTCAGCCCTAAAGGAAAAATGGACTTGTCTGTTGTTGATAATTCAGAAATTCATTACGTATGAAGGAAGGTATGGGTCTATGTACATGTACCATATAAGGTTATTAATGAATTTCCTGGAGATTCAAACCATCAATCTCCCTTATTTCTTATTGTGTAGCTTGAAAAAGATGTCTACCACTATGAAAAAGAATCTAGATGATGTGGAGCCTCATCTTTATCATCATGGCCTTATTAAAATTCTAGTTGAAAATCAATTGAAAGAAAGACAGGATACATGGGAACAATTCCTAATTAGGAATTTCTTCCAGGACCCACCTGAAATGCCTGAGGGAAGCTCAACAAGAAAGAGTAGGAGAAGAAGAACAAATGTAAACATCCAAGATACTCCTACTAGCATAACCAAGGAAACCAGTAAAGAAGAAATGTTGTCTGAAACTTTGACTGAGATTAGAAAACAAGTAAAATAGAAAGGGAAAAGAAATGTTGAAGATATTTATCAGACCCCAAAACCTTCTTCTTCAGAAGAACATGTACTTTCTGAGAGGCTAATTCACCTTAAAGAACAGTCAGCTAAGGCAAAAGAAAAAGGAAAGGAGAAACAGAGTATAGAAAAGGGAGATACCAGCTCACCGAGTTTAAGAAGGAGCTCAAGACTTAAAGGAAAATTGAAGAAAATGCAAATCAAAGTAGCCCACTTCATCGACCTAGGAGGGGAAACACCAGAACAGTCACTAGAAATCACTCCTCCTGACCATAGTCCACAACATTCTCCTTGTCCTAAACTAGATTTTGAAATCAGTCCAAGGAAGACCACACCAAAAATTGAACAAGGTCAGGAACAGATGTATGATTTTATTGAATCATTGGAAAAGACTGCAACAGAATAGGGAACTTCATCTAATCAGCCTGGTACAGCTCAAGAAATTTTGATCCAATCATTAAAGCAAGAGGTTTATGAACTAGAAGTCCTGAACAGACATATCAAAAGGGAAAATGAGACATTGAAAGATCAAAATAAATTGGACAAAATTATCCATGACAACACCATGTTGCATCTAGGATTGTGGCACAAGAAAAATAGAAAATTGAAGAAGAAGAATAGAAGGTTGAGCAGAGCCCTTATCAATCTCAAATATAGGTGCCTTATGATGAAGCCCAGGATGACAGTGACACCAAGGAAGAAGAAGAAAAGATTAGATGTATTAGCAGAAGTCTCAGAACAGGTGAATTGAAGGAAGGATAGTCACAGTTTTGGTTGCATGGGGACATGCAACATCTTCATAGTGGGGGTATGTTGAGCCCCAGAACTACCTCTCTTCTACATACTTTCCTAAACCTTTTCTCTTCTATTTTTCCATACAAGTGCCTCATAAGCTATCAAATATTGTTACATATTGATTCTAGGAGTGCATTTAAGTGATTTTCAAACTATATCCTTGTGTGTGCTATTTGATTTAGATTTTGTTCATCGGCTACGAAATGTAGCCACTTTCTGCAGCTGACTCACAATTCCGTAGCTGTTTTCATTGTTTTGTAGGTTATAGGTGTGGGCAGGAGAAACAAGGCACATGGATAGCTCATAAATGATCCACACATGGACAAGGTCCTATCTGTTTAGCCGAATTCGTGAAGAAAGGCATCGGTCAAAGGACGGTCAACAAAGAGTCCTACGTTAATTAGGACTCTGTTCCAGCACGTGAAAAAGTCTAAAACCATTCTTAGGTTCATGGATCCATTTTTTCCATCTGCAGGCTGTCTCCATGACGCAATCTAACACCCACCTTTTGTAGATTTAATGTTTATGGCAACCAAGAGGCTGAACTTCCAGATTCTGTCCTGTTCACATGTCCTCTGCTGAAGATTTTTCTCTAAAATACAGTTATCTATTTCTCCTATAAGTATAAGTGTTTGCAACGCAAGTAGTTAGTCTTGATGTTGTTGTTTTAGTGTTAGTTTTTTTGTTGTAATGAGGAGACATATCCTTTGTTTTATAATACAAAAAATCTGTTTCCTTAATATTGTTTAAAGCATGGTTTTGAGGTGACAACATATTAATCCAAGTCTGTGTAGAGGGCCCCTGCTGGCTGAGGTTTTGCTTTTCGTTTTTGTATAGTTTTTCATGCATGTTTTCTTTTATTTTAATTGTACATTTCTCACGTTCTGTTCATGGTATTAATCATTTTATTCCTATACATGTTTTTGCAGCATTTTTATATTTTCCACTAACACTGATCAGTGCATTTCAGGATAGGTTATGCTCGAGTTTTTTAATATAGTTTTTGCATCAAGTGGTGATATGAGACTTGCTTCATCTGCTATACTTTAGCTTTTAATTCTAGTTGTCATGCTTGAGATTTGTTTATTGCTTTTAGCTAGTTAGATATCAATTTTTTCATGCTACATGACGTTATCTCCGGTGCCTTTAGCTTAACCCCATTTTAGAAGTTAATTGGCTAGCTATCGGATTGTAGGTGAAGTAATTTGATTTTTATTTCATTAGTTTGCAAGTAGATAGTTTAGATATCAGTTCTTTATGCTACATGACGATATCTCCGGTGCCTTTAGCTTAACCCCGTTTTAGAAGTTATTTGGCAAGCTATTGGATTGTAGGTGAAGTAATTTGATTTGCTTTCATTAATATACAAGTAGATAATTTAGATATCAGTTCTTTATGCCAGATGATGATATCTCCAGTGCCTTTAGCTTAATCCCATTTTAGAAATTAATTGGCAAGCTATTGGATTGTAGGTGAAGTAATTGATTTTTCTTTCATTAGTCTGCAAGTAGATAGTTTAAATATCATTCTTTCATGCCATATGACGTTATTTCCAGTGTCTTTAGCTTAACCCCGTTTTAGAAGTTAATTGATGAAATATTGGAATTATGGGTGAAATCAGTGACTAGTTTCCAACTTTTTTATTCTTTTTGGTTTTGAATACAGTAGTTTAGATTTTATTTCTATAATTAGATGGATAGCAGAGATAGCAACCTCATGTTCAATACTTCATATTTTGTCTGATTTATGTAGCTTCATGTTTACACTTTTGTTCAAATTTCTGATTTCATAGATAGCAAGTTTTGAGATCTTTGAAGTGCTAAGTTTGGAAATTACTATAAGAGGCATAAACATTGTCTTAAATTCTACATCCATACTTTACCTTTAAAAGTATTCTTATAACCTTAAAATAGGATTTCCATTTGAATTAAACACTTTAGGAGACCAACAAGAAAAAAACCCCAAAACAAGATAAAAACTGAAAACAAGAAATTAAGAAAGAGGTTGTCTTGCACATACAGTGCGCCACACTTCATCAGTTTACGACTCCCAGATTGATAATTAATGTAGCAATTTAGGACACACTAAATTGACTAAACAGGAGGTATATTCCTAAACCTCTATGGTGGTTTCCTTGTCCTCCCGCTCTTTGTCGGCAGTTGCCTTAGCAACAACTTCCTTGGCAGAACCTTCCTTCTGTTGCGCATCTTTCTCTTGAGCTGCAACCTACTCTACCTCCTTTAGTTTTTGTGTTATTTTGGTCAGCACGGAGGTACCTTCCGCTGCCTTACTGGTTCCCATGCCTGGATCTGATGGGTGCAGTCACTCCCCTCACCATTTCTGAACAATCTCCTATACATCTGCCTCGCCCACAAGGTAAGGTAAATTATACGACGTCTTCTTTGGATCTCGTTGCGCGTGGATTGAGACATTGTTGAAATCCACATTGAATTCTACACAGGGCTCAAGTTGTTCATATAAGGTAGGTGACAACCTTGGCCTTTGGCTGATCACCGTGCGTAAATCCATCTCGACTAGTACCCAGAACATTTTGGTTTCAGTGACCCGCTGATGAAAAGGAGTCTTGGATATTACCCAAAATCCCCTTTCCAAATAAAAATCGGCCCTTGACCTGTGGTAACAATCTACAGGCTTTATTGAAAGCGCTTAAGGCTTTAAGCCATTTATGACCATGGACATATGAGGAATCAAAGCCACCTTTTTATCGGTGCTCTTAATCACCCATCGGAATCCACCACCCGAGATTTAAAGCTCGCAAGCACCATATTACATGAGTCGGGAATGATCCATCACAAATACATGGGAATCATATATATATAAAACCCCCTTTTATAACCGCACCCACATACATATATAAATATATGGGAACAATACAAAACCCACTCTAATCAAAATACCGGACTTCAAATAATATATATACCTTTGCAACGTTCGGCAAGTCCGATATCGGCCGTCACCACCATAAACATTATACGCGGACCCGATGACCCTGATGAGGTTGCAGACCCGATCTACAATTCACCACAGTTGATATTTCTATCGCATCCGCCTCCGCCCAATAGTATTTCGTTGGCGATCAGCGATCGCTCGATGCGCTATACACATATATGCATCCGCCGATATAGAACCGACCCCGACTTGGGAATTCAACCCGATATATAAAATATCGCGTCCACTTTCATTTCTAAGGTTTCTGATGCAATAGCGTTCCGCCGATATAGAACCGAACCCGCCTTGGGAATTCAACCTGATATATTAAATATCGCGTCCGCTTTCATTTTTAAGGTTTCTGGTGCGATATCGCTCCGCTGTTTCCGATATGCCGATGCGATGATGTTACCCGGACCCGATAACTTCAAAGGCAAACTTAATATTATTTCAAGTCCGCCCAGTGCTCTGCTAAAGGTTTCGGCGTCGATTCTCTATGTTAATGGCTTCTCCGCTCTTGGACTCTAGTTAACCCAGATTGGCTTTAAACACAAGATTTCTTACGGTTATGAATAAACGCACAGATAGATCGAATTGCATGAACTTTAAAAAGGTAATTTAAACACACAAGACCTCCACAGACCGCATTAACAAAACGCTGCACAAAGCACTGTAATTGTTTATAAATAAAACACAGATTCTGGACCTTTGGCCAGATTACACCATAAAATGACCTTTTTTGCCCAAATACAGTCCACAACACACTTTGAGCTCTCGCTCCACTCCAAAACCTCACACTCTTCTCTCCCCTCATCACATTTTTCCTCTTTTTTAACTCAATAATTTCTCTAACAATCTCTAGCAACAATATTCTATTTTTAAGAGATCTATTAGCAATCGTCTATCTCTTAGCTCTCATGCACACCTAAGCTAACAAATATTATCCCTAATCTAAATAAAACAATGCCTCATTTATTACAATAACTAACAATTTGAGAAGTCATCCTTCCCGGTAATAGTCGATGAAATTTACTGTGATTAGCCACAACATGTGGAAAATCCTCCACATTGCTGGCTAATGTCGATGCTCCTGCATCAGACTCCCGGGGAAGAAAAGACTTGTCCTTCAAACCTTCAGGACTCACTCCATATTTCTGTAGTTCAGCTGTTTTCAACCAACTGGAATCTTCCACTGGCTGCTCCTTCCACTTGACTAGATATTGGAAATATGTCTGCCCTTTGGTTTTCTTAGATACTCTTCGGTCTAAAATAGATTCAACTTCTTTTTGAGATGCTTTTGGTACTTGTTCCTTCCAATCCACAGTTTCAATTTCATCACCTGTGACTTCTTTCTGCAACTCTGTTACTGCCTCTCTGAATGGATACAAGTCTGCAATATTAAAAATGGGGGATATTCCGAACCCTTCTGGTAGCTCAATCTCATATGGATTAGCTGAAAATTTCCTTTTGATTTTACAGGGTCCTATTTTCTTCAGTTTCAGTTTATTATAAGTCCTTGTAGGAAATCTCTCCGTCCTAAAATATTCCATGACTAAATCTCCTACTTGAAATTCCTTTTCTCTCCTTTTCAAATCTGCTCTCCGTTTATATCTTCTGCTGCTTTCCTGTAATTTATCTTTAACTTCTTCTTGTAGATTTTGCATTTGTTCAGCAAAATCTTCAGCACTTGCACTTCCGGCTTCCTGTTTTCCCAAATCTCTGAGCTCATATACTCCTCTCGGATGCATTCCAAAGACAATCTGGAATGGGGTCATTCCTGTGCTTCGGTTTGGTGTATCATTGTAAGCAAATTCAGCTTGAGCTAATGCCAAATCCCACTGTTTGGGATTCTGATGAACCAGAGTTCTTAATATATTTCCCAAGCTTCTGTTCACAACTTCAGTTTTTCCATCGGTCTGAGGATGGTAGGCTGAACTAAAACTAAGTTTAGTTCCCAGCTTCTTCCAAAGTGTTCTCCAGAAATTCCCTACAAATTTTGTATCCCGATCTGATACAATGCTCACAAGTAAACCATGCAATCTTACAATCTCAGAAAAGAACAAATTGGCTATGTGTGTGGCATCGCTAGTCTTCTTACAAGCAATAAAATGGGCCATTTTTGAAAATCTGTCTACAATAACATATATAGAATCATTTCCTCTCTGAGTTTTTGGTAAACCCATAACAAATTCCATACTCACTGCATCCCATGGTCGATCTGGTATGGGAAATGGCTGATATAGACCTGTATTTTGACTCCTTCCTTTGGCATACTGACATACCCTGCATTTCTCAACAAAGTTTTTAACATTAGTTTGTATTTTAGGCCAATAATAAAAAGCATTCACCTGAGTGAAAGTTTTTTCTTGTCCAAAATGACCAGACAATCCTCCACTGTGCTTTTCTTTAATGATGTTTTCTCTCATTAAACATTTAGGAATGCATAATTTGTTGCTCTTAAATAACAGGCCTCCTTGAATAAGGTAGTCCATCCATTGACTTCTGTTATGGCTCATTGGATTATGCACTGTCGTGTAGATATCCCTAAAATCCTCATCATCATGATACATTTCTATCATCTCATCAAAACCTACAACACCCACTTTGAATTCTTGCAAAAGAAAACTTACCGTGCTCAACGCATCTGCCACTTTATTAGACTTACTGCTTTTTTGCTTTATTACAAAAGTGAAACTTTGTAGAAATTCTACCCACTTGGCATGCTTCTGATTTAACTTTGGCTGATTATTAATGAACTGCAAAGCATGATTATCTGAATATAAAATGAATTCCTTTGGAAGTAAGTAATGCCTCCACTTTTTCAACGCCTACACAATAGCGTAGAATTCTTTGTCATATGAATAATATCTCCTTTTCGCATCATTTAATTTCTCGCTGAAATACGCTATCGGTCTTTGCTCTTGGCTCAAAACCGCCCCAATTTCTTCTCCACTTGCATCAGTTTCCACTTGAAAAACTTTCTCGAAATTTGGCAATGCTAGAATAGGCTTTTCTGTTATCTTTCTTTTCAACAAATTAAAATTCATGTCGACTACTTCTGTCCATTGAAATGACTGATTGACCTCCCTGATTGTCTCAAGGATTGGTGCACAAACTTGACTGAACCCTTTTATAAACTTCCTGTAAAAACTAGCAAGTCCATGGAAACTTCTTACCTCAAATACACTCCTGGGAGTAGGCCAGTTTCTGATTGCTTGTACCTTTTCTGGATCCATTTTTAAACCTTCTATGGAAATCACAAACCCAAAATATACCAGCTCCTCTTTCATGAAACTACATTTCTTCAAGTTAATTAGTAGTTTTTCCTTCTGCAGTGTTTTCAAGACTAACTTCAAATGTTCCAAATGTTCCTCTTTACTTTTGTTGAAAACTAGAGTAACATCAAGGTAAAAAACAACAAATTTACCTGTATATTCTTTCAGGACCTCGTTCATTAGTCTCATGAATGTGCTGGGTGCATTAGTGAGCCCAAAAGGCATCACTAACCACTCATACAGTCCACTATTTGTTTTGAACGTTGTCTTCCATTCATCGCCTTTCCGAATTCTAATCTGATGATACCCGCTTTTTAAATCTATCTTTGTAAAATACTTGGATTGTTATAGAAATTTTTGTGCCTTACAGCTCTAAGCATGAAATGTCCATAAACCAAGGGATCCAAAGTCCCTAAAAGTGTTGTTCCGACCCCTAAAGGAACAAGGTCAACAAATTACAGCTTCTCCCAGAAGTTCTCCACCCGAAACTGCACAGAATCAGTCAAATCAGGATCATTTCAGCTGCTCCACTGGCTAGTTGCGTTGCATAGCACCCAAATACACTAGCTAGGTGCGTTGCAACGCACTTGAATGAACTACCAGGGTGAATTGAGCGGGAAATGAAAAATGGCAGTGCCATTCCGCGAGGTGGAAAGACAATGGAAGCTTCCAGAATCTTCCCCAATGACACTTGCCTCACTGAGTTCAACCAAGGATGAGTAAGAGGCTCTCAATCTCCAAGTGGAGGTAAGAACTGACAGAGAGAAGCCACTAGTCAAATCATAAGCTGACTCATCTTCCTTGCATACATCTATATATGGATCCCTCATCCCAGAGATCCAAAGGCTGGAATTTTGATATTGCAAATAATTGTTGTTGGTTTTGAGAGAGATAATCAGGCTATTAGGTGATTTATGCTTTGTTGGAGGTGAAGAGGGGCTTCATTGATGATCGTCCGGTTTCACCATTACGACTCCATCCTGGATATAAAAAACTCTTGCCGAGTCCGTCGCTAGTCGAGAATCCGGCTGGCCCGCTCAAGTGGTCGGTCGAAGCACCTATCATTGAGGATGAACCATCTGAATCCATACCAAACGAAAGTCAAAAGGTCGAGGCGGCAGTTGACCCGGTCTTGCCTTCGGAGGTTTTATCTTCTGATGATACAGTCACTGAAGAGAACAAGGATGACACCATCCAAATTCTCTTCATCAACACAGACTCCAACAAAAATGGAGGCAATATACCCGTTCCTTTACCACAGGAAGGAAGTTCGTCAGAGTCATACCCGGCCGTCTATTCGGTCCCACCTCTAAGCAACCTAGTTGTCTCCTTCGACTGGAATCAACTAGGCAGACCCTGTTTACCAGCAAGCATACCATTCAGAATTATCGTTCAAATATATAGAATGGTCATGGCTGGTACCATCATAGATGAGGGGGCTTCTGTGAGTATCCTTTCCTCTACTGCTTGAAAAGCGCTTGGTTCGCCATCGCTTTTGCCTGAGATGAGAAATTTGATAGGCTTTGATAAAGGAACCAGTCGACGTTTAGGGATCCTTCCCAATGTGCCCATAACATTGAAAAGGAAGACAGTTCAAATGAACGTAATGGTCGTTCAAGGACCCTTGGATTATAACCTACTCCTTGGACGAGACTATATTTATTGCATGGGAGCAATTGTCTCCTCACTCTTTAGAGTAATGTGTTTTCCGCACGAAGGAAGAGTGGTCAAGCTCGTGGACCAACTTTCATTTCCCGAATCACGCATAGCAAATAGTCATATACCATCCCTAAATGGTCAGTTCACGCAAGAAATGTCTCAATCCCCAATCCGTCCTCCCGATGAGTGCGTGTAATTCGGAGGGATATGACTGAAACCCAGGGGGCATGCCTCCTGGTCTGCTTCGGTAGGAAAACTTTGGGTATAGGGTAGGTTTCCGCAGGAGAATATGACTAGTCTGTACCCCGTCTGTGATTGGAAGAGGGGTTATTCTAGAACAAGATTATGTTGTCAAAGTTATGTGAGTTGGCAGAACTGAGTCACTCGCCTTTGTCTATTTCGGTAGACATCGCCGAAGAAATGTTATGTTTGAAAGATTAATAGAACAATATTTGGTAACCTGTAAGAGGTAGGCCTTTCCTGATAAAACAAATGTTTTGTCTACAAATTGAGGGGTAACCTTGAAACCATATTTTATACCTGGGGGCATGAAAACCTTTTGGAGTGCAAGCAAAGAGCGATTATTTATCTGTTTTTTGGATTGGTCATTTCCTAACTTGCATAAAGAAAGGATGTGGGGCAAAACTCAGAAAATTGCCATTTTTATATGAGACTTTCTTATCATATGACTGGATTAATCGAGCAGTTTTAGCACATAGTTCAAGCTTGTTAAAAAATGATCGACCAAGTGTTTCAACTCGCGTTTAAGCTCGTTAAAAAATGAACTATTCCCCGGTAAATAACCACAGCGAATGTAGTACTTCAGCCATTAAAGCCTTGGTCGTGTTTGCACCGTCACCTCCACTTTTTCATTGGCCGATCGTTCACCTCCATTTGATTGTTTACCCATTTTGAGGAACAGCTGCGAAGAGTGATTTCACTAGCCATCCTTGTGACACTGTCGTGATTGGAGAATTCCAAACCTTACCTGGAATCAGCTGCTACCCTGTTTATCACTCGTTCCTCAAAAGACGAGTCTTCTTTAAGCTCTTTTCATTTGACTCGTAAAATATGAAAAGATTGTCGAGTTTTGGCCTTCCAGCTCGTTAAAGCGACAGGAAGAGCTATCCCTCCTCTAGATTTTAATATTTTTGGACCTGAGGGATTATTGCACAAAAAGATCGAGCTCTTGTTTAGTTCGGCTCGTTAAAACTATCGAAAATTCATCCCTTCTGTATTGTTTTATACTTTTTCGGACTTAAGGGATTATATGATGAAAAATGAATTTCGAAGTTACCTTTACGTACCTTTTCAGACTCTCTAAAAATGAAAAGGACCGAGTTATCTTTGTCGTCTGACTCGTTAAAAAGATTAATAGTGACAAACTTGTCTTTAGACGAGAACGAGTTTCACTATCGCTAGGCTCGTTAAAACATAGCGATGGGTTTGCTCGAAGGGAAAATTATAGAACAAGCATATGTTATCCTCCTCAAGCTTGAAAAAAATAAAGAGGTACCGGTCCGCAATGACTGGGGAAAAATTGGGAAGAAAACTCAAAGAATCTTTATTGGTAGCAAGTCGCTCTTGAACATGACACTTCCACTCCGTGTCCGCATCGGTTTGGGTTGTTTCATTCACCGGTCACATCACCATGGTCACGCCATACCATCCACATTTGGGGTAAATGCTACCAATCCATCACATAAGTGTCGCCGACATGTTCAAGAGAAGTCATCCAGAGAAGTAACCTGTGTCCCATCCACTACCATACATTATACTTCATTCTTTCATGACCGCCATCCTGAACCGTATATCATCAGATTGTTTTCACCTCCATCAAAATCATTTGCTCCGTTCCATGTCATTTATGTGGGATTCATTAAGGCCCTCCTTTGATGGATCGCCTCTTGTCGACATCAGCTCATTATCCAAGAATTTGATCCAGGGACACCCCATTCAGTACTTTGAAGCTTGCATGCCTCAATGGCAAGTTTCTCACTTCCGGCGACAGGTATAGGTCAATGACCTTCGACCGAAAGATTTTGCGTGGTGTTCGACGCCAAGTCCTTTATTCACACCACGTGAATTGTACTGCAGTACCTTTAGGGTCATTATCATTATCGGTGATTCCTCTTGTGCTTGTTAACAGTTTACATCATTGACTGGTAATCAAGTGATGTCTTTCCATGTTCGACTACAAAACATTTCTCACATGGATCGACTTGTACTTCGAGTGAAGATTGGACGAGATTGAAGACCCCGGATCTAGTTTCATCCATCCATGCTGTGATATGTATTCAGGAAAATAAAGACATTGAAATGTATAACATTGCAGCACAGATAATCATCCTACCAAAAGGATGATGGCTCCATCAGAACCATCAGTCTACCATCAGATCATTTTCTGTCCTATGCACATGAAAATAAATTTATAAAGCTGAGCATGGGAATGCCCGCCTCAGATAGATCATGAAAACAGTATGAAGATAATGTATTGTATTGTATCTTCTTACAGGTCTCCTCCCAGCATTGAAAGAACTTCGGATCGTCCTAATAAATCATTTCACCCGATAAACGGCCTCATACATTAGGGGGCAACTGTTATAGACATTTTTGTGCCTTACAACTCTAAGCATGAAATTTCCATAAACCAAGGGATCCAAAGTCCCTAAAAGTTTTGTTCTGACCCCTAAAGGAACAAGGTCAACAAATTACAGCTTCTCCCAGAAGTTCTCCACCAGAAACTGCTCAGAATCAGTTAAATCAGGATCATTTCAGCTGCTCCACTGGCTAGCTGCGTTGCATAGCACCCAAATACACTAGCTAGGTGCGTTGCAATGCACTTGAATGAACTACCAGGGTGCGTTGAGCGGGAAATGACAAATGGCAGTGCCATTCCGCGAGGTGGAAAGACAATGGAAGCTTCCAGAATCTTCCCCAATGACACTTGCCTCACTGAGTTCGACCAAGGATGAGTAAGAGGCTCTTAGTCTCCAAGTGGAAGCAAGAATTGACAGAGAGAAGCCACTAGTCAAATCATAAGCTGACTCATATTCCTTGCATACATCTATATATGGATCCCTCATCCCAGAGATCCAAAGGCTGGAATTTTGATATTGCAAAGAATTGCTGTTGGTTTTGAGAGAGATATATCAGACTATTAGGTGATTTATGCTTTGTTGGAGGTGAAGAGGGGCTTCATTGCTGGGAGGTTGATGCTGGATCAGGAATCATTGGTTGTAACTCCTCTTGGATCTTCTTGTTATATCAATAAAACTATTTGAGTTTCTCCTACATGCTTGTGTATCATTGATGTTTGTTACATTTGTATGTTTAGCTTAAATCTGATCCTAAGCTTTTTATGAACATAAACCCATGTCTTTGTATAGTTTCTTTCTTCTGTGATCTTGCAGGTATTGTGAAGCTGGGCAAGTGAAGGAGCAAGTAGTGGGAAGCTATCAAAGAGGAGAGGAATTGGATCAAAGGACTAGCACAAGACACAGGTTGGTTCATCCTATTCATCTTCGTTTATAGTTCATAAAGAAGAATACACAAGTAGTTTTCTCTGTTTGTTTCTAAGGTCACTATCACACCTTAGTGGGATAGGGTCGTTCCGAATGGACACTTTTCCCGATAAAATGGATCCACTTAAACAGTCCATTAAATTATCCATTCTGGGCAAAGGAAATCTATACCTGACTGTTATCTTATTGATAGCTCTGGAATCAGTGCACATGCGCCATTCTCCTCCCTTTTTCGGACTAAGCACTGTTGGCACAACGCATGGACTCAGACTTTCTCGGATCAGTCCTTTGTCCATTAACTCTTGAACCTGTCTTGCAACCTCTGCATTTCCTGAGGAGTTAATCTATAGGCAGCTTTATTAGGTAGACTTGATCCTGGTATTAAGTCGATATGGTGACTTATACTCCTAATTGGTGGTAATTCATTTGGAAATTCATCCACAATGATATCCATGTAACTATTTAACACAGATTGAATTTCTTCAGGAAAATCATTTAAATTGGTGGAGGTTAAAATTACCTTTGGCCTTCTTACGATAGCGAAATGCACCTCTTCACTTTTATCAACCTCTTGTAGCAGTTCCTTGCCACTCATCAACATAATATTATTTTCGGGCAGCTCTTTGTCAACATCATTTTTTACTGGCAGCAACGTATGTTTAACTCTGTCCTTCTCTATAGTATATGTATTCCTTCTCCCATCATGAATCACCTTCCTGTCAAATTTCCACGGTCTTCCCAATAACACATGACATACATCCATGGGCATTATGTCACATAAGATCACGTCTTTGTATGTGCCGATCTGCATTTCCACATTACACTGCTATGTCACAATGACTTGATGACCCTTCTGTAGCCAAGATACTTTGTAAGGTGCACGATGCACTTTCCTTGTTAATCTGAGCTTTTCCACCATCTTTGTAGACACAAGATTGTCAGTCAAGGAAAATTTTAAGGAAGGAAAATTTTCTTGAAGTTTCAAACATTGGCAAATCTCACTAATCCCTAATATGCAAACTATAAAATGTTTATTGATATATTTGTAAAATTATTCAAATTTATAATGATTATATATGTAGCCTCTATATAATGTTGGCGATTTTTAAGGTAAAATAATTTTATATTCTAAAATCTGGGTGAATTGTCTTTTATAAAAATTGGAAATTGGCGAATCATTTTGTGGAAAAATCATGGAAAATTAGCCCACTGGGCGAAGATTAGCCCCTAAATTTTTCCATGTTGTCAGTACTCCCGCTATCAATTATAACCTTACAGCACTTACCCTTTGACTTGCACGTAGTCCTGAACAAGTTCTTCCTTTGCGCAGGTTCTCCAATCTCCTTTTCTAATCTTAACAAATTTCTTCTAAGCAGCAATGCTTCACCTTCTTCCGGTGGTTCTTCTACAAGTCGAGGTGGTTCCGGATCTGCCTCAGCCACATTTGCACCCCTCTGGCTTGCTGACTTGTTACGAGGACAGTCTCGTGACATATGTCCCCATTCGCCACAGGTATAACACTTAACATCTCTTCCTCGCCCTCTTCCTCTGGGCGCGAATCTCCCTCTACTAGATTCACCCATCTGTGGTGATCTGCTGCTTGAACTCCCTGTGTCAATTTGATGTTGTGTTCCTCTAGATCGGCTAGCTCCTCTACCTCTTGCTAAGCTCTTTCCTTTGTTCCTTTGACTTTGTTTTCTTAATATCTTCTCTTCTGCCTTCAATCCTTCTTGATAGGCATTCTCAATAGTTTTCATACTTAACAGACCAATCTCATCTTGGATCTCATACCTTAGCCCATTAACATATCTAGCTACTTTTTCCAAATCATCCTCTACATGCCTTGTTCTGATACTTAATCTGTAAAATTCTTCAGTATATTCTTTAACAAACATTCCTTTTTGCTTCAGATTTTGCATCTGCTTAAAAAGATTCAAATGATAATCTTTCGGCAAAAATATGGCTTTCAGTTTACTTACCATTTTATCCCATTGCTTGATCTTAGATTTCCCCTTTCTCGTTCTTGATGTCTGTACCTCGTCCCACCAGATGGCTGCATGATCTTTCAATCTAGTTACTGCAAATTTTACCTTCTTGTTCTCTTCAACCTCTTCATAATCGAAGTACTGATCTATGGATCTGATCAAATCCATGAGCTCCTCGGCATTCAGACTCCCTTCATACATAGGAATCTCCACTTTAGGTTTGCCTCCAACCTTTGCCAGCATCTTCATGATTTTGATATTTTCATTCTCTTCTTCTGCTTCCACATCTGTATCAGATTCTTCTGCAGGACTCTCAGCTCCCTCGTCAGGCGCTCTTCTTTGGCCTGTCTCCATTGCCTCCATTCATGTACGAAAAATCCTCACTTATTCTATCAAAACTACATTTGGTTCTCGTCTCCCTCGACCAATTCCTCTCCTTGGCGGAATCTTTACTGTAAACACTATCTCTTCTGCTCTGATACCAAAACGATGAAAAGGAGTCTTGGATATTACCCAAAATCCCCTTTTCAAATAAAAATCGGCCCTTGACCTGTGGTAACAACCTACAGGCTTTATCGGAAGCGCTTAAGGCTTTAAGCCTTTTATGACCATGGACATATGAGGAATCAAAGCCACCTTTTTATCGGTGCTCTTAATCACCCATCGGAAGCCACCACCCAAGCTTTAAAGCTCACAAGCACCATATTACATGAGTCGGGAATGATCCATCATAAATACATGGGAATCATATATATATATAAAGCCCCCTTTTATAACCGCGCCCACATACATATATAAATATATCGGAACAATACAAAACCCACTCTAATCAAAATACCGAACTTCAAATTATATATATACCTTTGCAATTTTCGGCAAGTCCGATATCGGCCGTCACCACCATAAACATTATACTGCGGACCCGATGACCCCGATGAGGTTGCGGACCCGATCTACAATTCACCACAGTTGATATTTCTATCGCATCCACCTCCGCCCAATAGTATTTCGTCGGCGATCGGCGATCGCTCGATGCGCTATACACATATATGCATCCGCCGATATAGAACCGGACCCGACTTGGGAATTCAACCCGATATATAAAATATCGCATCCACTTTCATTTCTAAGGTTTCTGATGCGATAGCGTTCCGCCGATATAGAACCAGACCCGACTTCGGAATTCAACTCGATATATAAAATATCGCGTCCTCTTTAATTTTTAAGGTTTCCGGTACGATATCGCTCTGCTATCGCCGATATTTCGATGCGATGATGTTACCCGGACCCGATAAGTTCAAAGGCAAACTTAATATTATTTCAAGTCCACCCAGTGCTCTGCTAAAGGTTTCGACGTCGATTCTCTATGTTAATGGCTTCTCCGCTCTCGGACTCTAGTTAACCCAGATTGGCTTTAAACACAAGATTGCTTACGGTTATGAATAAACGCACAGACAGATCGAATTGCATGAACTTTAAAAAGGTAATTTAAACACACAAGACCTCCACAGACCGCATTAACAAAACGCTGCACAAAGCACTGTAATTGTTTATAAATAAAACACAGAGTCTGGGCCTTTGGCCAGATTACACCATAAAATGACCTTTGTTGCCCAAATACAGTCCACAACACACTTTGAGCTCTCGCTCCACTCCAAAACCTCACACTCTTCTCTCCCCTCATCACATTTGTCCTCTTTTTTAACTCAATAATTTCTCTAACAATCTCTAGCAACAATATTCTATTTTTAAGAGATCTAACAACAATCGTCTATCTCTTAGCTCTCATGCACACCTAAGCTAACAAATATTATCCCTAATCTAAATAAAACAATGCCTTATTTATTACAATAACTAACAATTTGAGAAGTCATCCTTCTCGGTAATAGTCGATGAAATTTACTGTGATTAGCCACAACATGTGGAAAATCCTCCACATTGCTGGCTAATGTCGATGCTCCTACATCACCCGCGCTGCATCGTTGGTTGCCCAAAGCGAAGCAAACTTCACTACTTCATGAAGGTCGGGGTCTTGTGGAGGAAACGTACTGTCCTCTGACATCCTCCATGTGACCAAGACTATTAATGATAGTAACCAGGCATAATGAAAGGCCTTGCCCTCATCCTGGGCCTAGTGACAGTTCGTCAAGAACTCCTTGCACACGTACTAAGCCCAGTTGTATTGGACTCCTTTGGCACATTGTGCAGCTAATGACTCAGATGACATATCATGGAAAAAAGTACAAAGTGGAGCAGATGGGTAATAATGTGATCATAATGGCGATCATTTATTAGTTAATTATTTCCATAACAGGAAAAGATTCTATGGAAATTTACCTGACAGGGGTATTATTTCCTAATTATTATGGAAAGGACTCTAAGTACGATGAATAAGACTTGTGAAACATTCACTGACCTCCCTGACCATAGTCGGTTGTGGTGTGGTGGCATAGGTGCTACAACTTAACTAACACGTGGGTTTTATTGTATTAGAAGTAAATAAATAAATAGACTGATTGCTTGACTGAATTATTCCTACTTACTCTAAACCTACCTATGGGCCCTTTTCAGAGACCCCATCAATTAGAAAATTGGGTTTTGGGCTGGTGGAAAGGCTTCAGGCATGCACCATTCACCCATCTTGGTATCAATATTCCATCTAGTTGCATGAGCTTCACTGCTCTAGACTCCCTGATTTTCGCGAGTATGAATGGACCTAACCAATGCATCTGCAACTTGCCCGGGAACTTCTGGAACTTATTGTCATACAATAAAATTTTCCCTCCGATTGTGAAATATTTTTTCTTAATGTGTCTATCATGCCATGCTTTCTGTTTTCTTTTCTCAACGAACTGGTGGAATTCGGCTAGAAATTTGGCTTCATCTAATTCCATCAATTCCTCAAAACGCTTCTGTAGTGATGCATCATCTGTCATCTTTGTAGTTTGAGAAATGAAGATGCTCAGTACTGCAAATTCAGTTGGTACCACGACATCCCATCCATATACCAACTGGAAAGGTGTTTGCTTGTGTGATCTCTTCGTTGTCATTCTGTACGCCCATAGTGTGGTTGGTACACGCTCATCCCAATCATCTCGATTCGTTGAACATATCTTCAATAGTCCCTTTTCAAGTATCTTGTTGAAGGCTTCTACCGTCCCGTTAGCCTCAGGATGGTATGGGATTCTCTTATGATGTTGGAAAAGGAAATATTGCAGTAGATACACAACTGTTTCATTTATAAAATGAGTTCCTTGGTCACTCGTCAGTCTTTTTGTGCACCCAAACCTTGATATGATGTTTTAAACAATGAACCTCGTGGTTGTGTTTGTTGTACAGTCTTTCACTGGTGCCAGCTTGTTGGGTCCCTATAATACTAGTGATTACCCCATTACTATTGTAGTTATACCCCTTATTTATATTTTTGTGCCCCCATTGCCCCCATATTGTTATTAATGTGCCCATAGAATCCCTCTATTGTTATTTTTGTGGCTTTATATTATTATTGTTAGGTCATCTGGATTATATTGTGACTCCTTAGACTCCTATATATAAAAGGAGGTTTTGTCATTTGAATCATCCAAGAATTGTTCATTTATGTAATGTAAAGGAGGTTGCCCCCTCGAAGAGGCTGAATTCTAAGGCGTTGATCTATCTTTTCTATCTTTTCAAATGTTATGGAACCAGCTCACAAAAAGATAGAAAAGAGAGATCCACACCTTAGAATTCAGCCTCTTCGAGGGGGAAACCTCCTTTACATTGCATAAATGAACAATTCTTGGATGATACAAATGAAAAGAGCTCCTTTCTATATATAGGAGTCTAAGGGGTTATAACATAATCATAGCCGACATAACAATAATAATGTAAGGGCACAATAATAACAATAGTGGGCTTCTATGGGGCACAATAGTAACAATATGGGCACTACATGGGTACATCAATATAATAAGTGGGTTATACTAGTAACAATAAGGGGTTACACTAGTAGTTTAGGGGCCTAACATGCCCCTCTCCTTCAAAAAGCGTTGTCCTCAACGTTTGAGTAGTTCTTGATGCTTCTGTATAAAATTCGTGTCCTCCCATGTGGAATATTCAGCGAGTAAGTTCTTCCACTTGATGAGATACGCTGAAATTGATCGATTTCATAGCTGTCGGGTTCTTGTTTCTGTGACTGCTCCAGGTTCCAATATGATTTTTTCTTCCTCTTTAATTTCTGGAAATATTGCTTGAATTGGGATCTTTTGCAACTTTTGAGTAAGTGGCCATACTTCTTCATCCTTCTTCCATTCATCCCTTGCTTCGTTTATCCAATTTGGTTGGATAATATAAATAGCACAAAACAATGCTTCCATATCCTCATCCTTGAAGAGTCTTCCCATTCGGTAAGGTTGCCATTTTTTAAGTGCATGTAGTATTGCCAACGTTTCCTTCTCATAAATAGCTTGCTGGAGATGTAGTGGTAAAAATAACCAATCACCTACATCAAAACATTTTTCACTACGATGTTGATCTACCTGTTGTTTCGTTTGATTTTGCACCGAAGTGGCGTTATCCTTTAAAAGTTGGAGAACTTGTTGTTGATGCTCGATGTGATCTTTCACTGCTTGAACCTTTTTCTTCTTGATATGTCCTTCTATCTCTATAGGTTGAAGAGTGGTAATTTGTTCCAATCCTTTACAAGATATGGTCAAATTCATTTCTTGATGCTTGATGTGATCTTTCACTTCTTGAACATTTTTCTTCTTGATATGTCCTTCTATCTTGATAGTTTGAGGAGTGGTAATTTCGAACAATGAATTACAAGATATGTTTGGATTCATTTCTTCTTTATCGATGTGATCTTTCACTTCTTGCACCTTTTTCTTCTTGATATGTCCTTCCGTCTTGAGAGTTTGAGGAGTGGTAATTCTCGCCATTGCATTACAAGATATGGTTGGATTTATTTGTTCCTCATCTAGGCTTTGTTCCTGGAGCATATCCTATTCTTTTGACCTTTCTTGCTCCTTTTCTTCTTCCTCTTCACAATCTATGTAGAATAGTTTCTCCACAAGTCCTCCAACTCTTAAAGGATAACCTCGTGTTGGCACAGAATAGAATGAAACAACGGGCAGATCAACATCGCAGTGAAAGATGTTTTGATGTAGGTGATTGGGTATTCCTACGACTACAACCATATAAGCAAATGTCCCTCAAGCAAGCTAAGAAGGATAATAAATTATCACCAAAGTATTGTGGTCCGTAAAAGGTGTTTCAAAAGATTGGTACTATGGCATACAAATTGGAGCTTCCTGCAGCTTCTCGATTGCACCCAGTTTTCCATGTTTCATGCTTAAAGAAGGTTATAGGCGACAAGCTCCCAGTTCAAACAATATTACCAGAACTTGAAGAGGAAGGAAAAATTATATTGGAACCAGAAGCAGTTATAGAAACAAGAACTCGACAGCTACGAAATCGATCAATTTTAGAGTACCTTATCAAGTGGAAGAACTTATCCGTTGAAGATTCCACATGGGAGGATGAGAATTTTATGCAGAAATATCCAGAACTACTCAAGCGTTGAGGACAACACTTTTTTGAAGGAAAGGGGCATGTTGGGTACCTATAATACTAGTGATTACCCCATTACTATTGTAGTTATACCCCTTATTTATATTGTTGTGCCCCCATTGCCCCCATATTGTTATTAATGTGCCCATAGAATCCCTCTATTTTTATTTTTGTGGCTTTATATTATTATTGTTAGGTCGGCTGGATTATATTGTGACTCCTTAGACTCCTATATATAAAAGGAGGTTTTGTCATTTGAATCATCCAAGAATTGTTCATTTATGTAATGTAAAGGAGGTTGCCCCCTCGAAGAGGCTGAATTCTAAGGCGTTGATCTATCTTTTCTATCTTTTCTTGAGCTGGTTTCATAACACACCTCCTCCCATCATATGAGATACTCAGTAGCTGTGATAATATACCATGCTTGAGAATAACGTGCTGGTGGATTGATCAGACCGATGAAATCAACTACCCACTTCTCAAAGATCTATATTCACATACCGAATGTAATGGTAACTCATCATGATGCGACGATTTTCCAAGTCTCTAACATACACCACACCCTTTCTCATATTCTTTGGCATCATTATAGAGTGTAGGCCACCATAATCATGCTTGCAAAACCTTCCTCACCAGTTTTTTTCTTCTGACATGTCCTCTCACAACTCTAGAGTGGCACTCCCATAGGACATATTGCATTTCATGCTGGAGGAGACACTACCACAAGACCTGATTGAGGCCCAACTTATATAAATGTCATGCGATTAGCTGATAGCCAACCGCTCGCACCACCATGTATCTCTTCTGCTTCGCCATATATCCCCCCGGACATTTCCCTATGGCTAGGAAAGATGTGATTTCTTCCAAGTAATCTACTATTTCTTCTATGCGGAAGAAATGAGCATCTAGTAGTTGGGCATCCAGGGAGGCCCCACTTTCCCCCGATTCCAGTCATGAGAGGTGATCAGGTCCAACATTCAACCAACCTAGTTTAATAATGACCTAAAATGTAAGCTATTGGAACAACAATAGCCACCTGCAGATTCTTCCCTCTAAGACTGGCTTGTTGACCAAGTATTTTAATGCCGAGTGATCGGTGAAGAATTTGAATGGGGTTCCAATTAAATAGTGCTGAAAATTTTGCAAGGAGTACACCATGGTTAATGCTTCTCTCTTGGTCATGGTGTAGTTATTTTCTGTAGTTGACAACTTCCTACTTGCAAAGTATATCAGATGATCCAAGTTCCCTTCTCCTAGTTGCACCAACATTTCCCTTAGAGAAATGACCAATGCATCGATATGTGTTATCACTCAGGTTGTCCCTCTTTACTCCTAGAGGGATACGGCCGACGTAACAACAAACCAACTTTGGACTGCAGGTCCTAGCCTACCTGCAGTCAGAGAGGGCTCTCTCTTTATGATTTAGCTTTATTGAAAGGGATGATTTTAGGCTAGATATGATGCACAGGGGTTTTGATTGAGTTTTGGTGGGAAAACTAACAATTTCAGGTAGAGAGGCAGTGTATAGTCTGAATGTTTCAGACCATTGAGCGTGGAGTCGAGGAGGGGAACTGTCGGTGTAATTCCTTAATAACAGCGAGGGAACATGGAGCAAGATAGCCAAGGTTGAAGCAATTTTCAAGTTTCAGGGGTGAAATGAATGCTAAAGAAAGAGAGGCAGTTAAGAATCTCTCCAACAGATTAGTAGAGAAAAAAACAAGGCACTACCTAGGGGCAGTTAAGAATCCCTAGATAATTGGCCAATCACAGGTGAATTGGGGTAAACATGAGCCAGAAGGAATTCAATGTTCATAACCAATTATTTTGGAGGAAAACATCAAGAAACAACATAAATTGAGCATAGAGAGTATTTAAACTAATTCTAGGCTATTCTTTTTTTCTGCTATTTAGATAATGGCAAACACATAAACAGAGATAAGAGGCACTTATTGCTTCAGGCCACAGCACATGAATTCCATCTTCAACTCTTCAAACATTCATGAACAACAGATGGTTCGCTCTCCAAGCTTTAAAGCAATCTTTGATTACAGAAAAGTTCAGGTATACACAGCGAGTCTCTAGTGAAAATTCTCAATTAACCAACCCTTAAAACTATAAAGAGGGTGGTATATATAGGGAAAAACTCTCTGCAGAGTTATTTTATTACATCTCGACCTACTTAGGTCATAAAAAATGACTACTTGACCTAATCCTATCGTAAAATAAATGCAAAAAATATCTTTTGAGCGGTGCTGAGGGTCGCTGTGTCAAAATTGAATAAATGACGTTGTCCTTGGTGGCTTGCTGCAGTGTCTTTGCAATAAATGAGTATGGGTTTTTGCCTCCTTGCTGTCCTGGTGCTTTGAATGCCTTAATGGTGATTTGAAGGCAAGGATGGGCTGATGCTTATTGATTGTGACTTTCTGGGGGCTTCATCAATGTTCAGGTGCCTCGAGCCCCTAAAAAACTTGCCTGATACTCTCTGGCGTCCTTTCTTCAACTGATACTCTCTCACAAAATCTGGACTGCTGATCTAATGTGCTACAGGTATAATCACTAATAAATGGCTGTTGTTCGGCCTCTGCATCTTCCGAAATGGTCTTCTGATCCTTTTGGTATGCTTTGTGAAGAAAACAGATCATTTCTGCGCCTTTTCGGGCTTCCTGGGGCCGCATGGTGTAAAGGTTCCCTAAAGATTCCCTGAAGATTCTCCATTTTGGCCTAAAAAATCCTGCGGCACAGATCGGTCATCAAAAACTGCCTCAGAATTCGATTCTGGGGCTCCGAAGTGCGACTTTCGCGCCTCTGCGCCAAATAAAGGTGCTGATGATGTCAGCATTGTACGACGGGTGACGTCAGCAGGGCGATGTGGCGGGATGACGTCAGCATGACGTCATCATGTACGGACGATGACATGGCAGGTATGGTGGTGGGACACGTGGTAGTGACGTGGTAGGAGTCCACGCAGGCAGGTGACTAGGCATGGGTGACGTGGGTGGTCACGTCATAGGGTGGTAAGCGGTATTGTGGCGCATTGCTCATGGGCATAGTTGGTCTCGGGGGAGGGGGCTCCGCCACGCCTAAGAGCTTGACGCGTGGCGGGAGTACGGCGGCAAAACCGCCGAAATCCCGGACACTAAAGTCCGGGCATTTCGAGGATGAGGATGCCCGCCAGCCGTTGATCTGCGGGGCGGGGGATCCAACGGTCAACAACGATGGCGAGGTAATGGCGGGTTAGGGCAAGGAATGTTCACAGGAATATTCCTTTTTTAATATGCACGCGGGTGAGGGTTTAGACTTAGGAAAAAGGGTTTTGGGGTTAAAACGGGGCGCAGATTAATGTTTTGTACATAGAAGGGTGCCGAAAGTGGGTTTTTTACAATCTTTTGTGCGCTGAGTGAATATTTACATGGAGAACATTAGAATAAGGGAACAAACATGGGTTTTTCATGGTTTTTGGGGCTAGGGAAAAAGGTTACTAGTTGACCAGGTGTCAACTAGCTCCTTGATGACTCGAATGGGCTAACGACAGTGCCAGATGGACTGAGATTTCCCGGACTTAGTTAATAATATGGCTATAATGCCAGGGAGGGGATATTTACATAGGGGAATTTATATACATGGTTTTAGTAGGGGAAGGGGAAAATTGTTAGGGAGTTATACAATAAATTCAGTAGTTACTATGGAGATGGAAAGAGGGTGCTAAGGTATGAGACCTTCAGGCCATTTTGGGGAAGAGAAGACTCACAAACACTAAGTGAGCAATCCTTGAGTGAAGGAGATCCTCACCAAGGCACATGTCATGGAAATGGTGAAACTGAGAGGCTCAAGCAGATCTTGACCTCTTGGAGGATGTTAGTAAGTGACTTTGGGGTGATGATAAGAAGGGGGAGGTTAGTGAATTCCTGCCTGAGTACCTCCAACTGAAAAACTGCCTTAAACAAAAATGGATCACTTATCAAGATTTGGAACACAACAGTGGCACTTGGACTAGCACACTCTTATGGACATTTCTTTGGCCATTTGGAGCAAATATGGAGCATTGCAGCTTGCATAGTACGACATATTTGGCATGTGAAAATGTAGATCATGAAAGATGATTAACCTGCTGCAGCAGGAGGCTAACAGTGGCTCCACTTGGGGATGGCTTTTCCTTGTGAAAAGTCAAGAACAACAGGCCAGACTACCTTGTGTTCAATTGTTGTTGTGTTCTGTGAATTTCCCTTAGCTGGCTGCCTTATTGATCTTATCTACCTACCTGCCCTAACCAGTTCTTACTTTGCTGTTAGGTGAAGTGAAATAGCCAATGCAGCCACTTAAGCAATAATAACATGAGTGGGCTTTGCTGCTTGTGCTTGCTGGTGAGACCAACTAAGATTTTGCAATTTGTTATGTCTTTTTCAATCTTTGAGAAGATCATGAAGCTATTAACCCCCTTTGCGGTGTCTAAATACTATACAAAACTATCCTGCAACATATATACACAATTTCTAGGCTGAATTAAAGAACTGTACAAAGGTTCAGGATCACTACCATGCATTGGAGTCGGGAGATCATCGACATCTCGATACTCAGCCTTGCAGCCTTTTACTGGAGAAGAGCACTGATCTCTTTCATCATTCTGCCTGCCAACGGATAGGTCATTCGGAACTTGCAGAGGTGCTTGCAATTTATTACAATCTGGCTTAAATAGGACTTGACTAATCTCTGAAGGCTGCTGGTCTTCTTCTTCTTTAAACAACTCAGATGGCTGAAAACAAAGAGGCAGGGGATCCACATGGATCATTTGGTCATATGCTGCTGCTTCTGGGTCCTCCTCAATCTGATATTCAATGGCTCTTTGGGGCTGCAAAACTAGAGGCAATACCTTTGGAACAATATCTTGATTAACCTCCAGACGGTTAATGGCCACACGCGGTGACACTTGATCATATATAGCATGATAGTTATCCTTGATAAATTGAAAAGATTCAAAACAAAAGGGTAAAGTTCCTTCACTGAAATCAACACACTCTGCGTTTTCTTCCTTTTCTTCATAGCTGAGATGGGCATGCTGATCATTGGGTTCAGGTTGCTGAACCTGAACACTGCTTCCTGCCAAAATAAGATTTGATTCCTTTGCAAGGCTGATTTGGTCGTTAGGTTCATAATCATCATCATACAGATCATATTTGGGCAGACCGTTGAAAGAAGAGAAGCTATTATATTCACACAGTATATCAGGAGACTGCTCCATCATGTATGGCTGAATGAATATGTCATCTGTTTTGTGGCAGGTTTGTTCGTGAATGTCACTACTTTCCTGTTGCGAAACAAATTTGTTCTGGTGCTCTGAACATTCCACTTCCATTGTGATCAGCTGCATCGTTTCCTCTGTCTTTTGTAACACAATATGAAGTTTCTCTTCTTGCTCTGCTTTGCGCTGTTCTTCCATCCTTCTTAGATTTGCCTCCACGTCCACACCTATGTCCTGCATCTGTTTCAAAGTGGACGGGCATCTTTCTCTTAAACAGAATTCCATCTCTGCGTCAAATGCTCTAGGATATTGAAATAGAGCTAAATCAAGGGGAGGTCTTATACTGAAAGGCATGGACTGATAAACTTGATTGAATCTGTCTAAAAACTGCTGAACAGATTCGTCTAGATGCCTTTCTAAATGATTGTACTCTTCAATGAGCACGAAGAGATTACCTTTGATCATCGATTTATCAAGGAACAACTTGGCACATTGCTGAAACTTAGAGATGCTCACCTCAGGCAACGCTTTAAACCAAGTCCTAGCTTTGCCTTGCAAAGAAAGGGCAAATAGTCTAAGACTGACATCTTCATCTTCCACTTCAATTGTATTAAGATAATCTTCAAAAGCTTGGATATGTTTCTGGGCAGTAATACCATTCTCTCCATCAAATATAGGGAGATATTCAGGATGATTTGCAGGTAGAGGACCAAGCACAGGAGGCAAAATGAGCGGCTTATATCTTTCAGGAACTTTACGAGGCACGGGAATATGTACAGGAACTAGAAGAGTGGGCTCTATTTTTGGTTCCTCCTTGACTGTATGATGATATTCAACAACATTTGAAAGCTGCTGCTCTGATGTGCAAGGAGGCTTTTCAACAACCTTTTCCAAAGAAAAAACACGAAAATCTGACATAAAATCGTCTTTAAAGTACAATATGCACAACAAAATCTGGTGCAAGAGAAAGAACCTGATCTCTTGGATGATAGTCCAAGTCAAGAGCCTGATTTGCTTATATAATTCCTTCGGGTTCATTTCTCCAGCGGAGTCTTTATTATGAGGATGATGTGGAGTCGCCAGGTGGACGAATTAATCTTGAAGTGCCTGATCTCTGTCCACCGTCACAGATCAGAACTGATCATGAAAAACCCTGAAGAAAAGGAACACTTTCTCCAGGAAACGAGGTGAACTGGTCAAAATTGAGGATTTACACTAATAAACACATTATTCATTCCCCAGTGGAGTCGCCATTATGTTATCACTCAGGTTGTCCCTCTTGACTCCTAGAGGTATACGGCTGAGGTAACCACAAACCAACTTTGGACTGCACGTCCTAGCCTACCTGCAGTCAAAGAGGGCTCTCTCTTTATGATTTAGCTTTGTTGAAAGGGATGATTTTAGGCTAGATATGATGCACAGGGGTTTTGCTTGAGTTTTGGTGGGAAAACTGACAATTTCAGGTAGAGAGGCAGTGTATAGTCTGGATGTTTCAAACCATTGGGCGTGGAGTCGAGGAGGGGAACTGTCGGTGTAATTCCTTAATAACAGCGAGGGAACATGGAGCAAGATACCCGAGGTTGAAGCAATTTTCAGGTTTCAGGGATGAAATGAATGTTAAAGAAAGAGAGGCAGTTAAGAATCTCTCCAACAAATTAGCAGAGAAAAAAAACAAGGCGCTACCTAGGGGCAGTTAAGAATCCCTAGATAATTGGCCAATCACAGGTGAATTGGGGTAAACATGAGCTAGAAGGAATTCAATGTTCATAACCAATTCTTTTGGAGGAAAACATCAAGAAACAACAGAAATTGAGCATAGAGAGTATTTAAACTAATTCTAGGCTATTCTTTTTTTCTGCTATTTAGATAATGGCAAACACATAAACAGAGATAAGAGGCACTTATTGCTTCAGGCCGCAGCGCATGAATTCCATCTTCAACTCTTCAAACATTCATGAACAACGGACGGTTCACTCTCCAAGCTTTAAAGCAATCTTTGATTACATAAAAGTTCAGGTATACACAGCGAGTCTCTAGTGAAAATTCTCAATTACCCAACCCTTAAAATTATACAGAGGGTGGTATATATAGGGCAAAACTCTCTACAGATTTCTTTTACTACATATTGACCTAATTAGGTCATAAAAAATGACTACTTGACCTAATCCTATCCTAAAATAAATGCAAAAAATATCTTTTGAGTGGTGCTGAGGGCCGCTGTATCAAAACTGAATAAATGATGCTGTCCTTGGTGGCTTGCTGCAGTGTCTTTGCAATAAATGAGTATGGGCTTTTTCCTCCTTGCTGTCCTGTTGCTTTGAATGCCTTAATGGTGATTTGAAGGCAAGGATGGGCTGATGCTTATTGATTGTGACTTTCTGGGGGCTTCATCAATGTTCAGGTGCCTCGAGCCCCTAAAAACTTACCTGATACTCTCTGGCGTCCTTCCTTCAACTGATACTCTGACAAAATCTGGACTGCCGATCTGATGTGCTGTAGGTCTAATCACTAATAAATGGTCGTTTTTCGGCCTTTTCATCTTCCGAAATGGTCTTCTGATCCTTTTGGTATGCTCTGTGAAGAAAACGGATCATTTCTGCGCCTTTTCGGGCTTCCTAGGGCCGCATGGTGTAAAGATTCCTTAAAGATTCCCTGAAGATTCTCCATTTTGGCCTAAAAAATCCTGTGATGAGCGATTTGCGCTCATCAAAAACTGCCTCAGAATTCGATTCTGGGGCTCCGAAGTGCGACTTTCGCGCCTCTGCGGCAAAAAAATGTGTTGATGACGTCAGCATTGTATGGCGCGTGACGTCAGCATGACGTCAGTAGGGCGATGTGGCGGGATGACATCAACATGACGTCATCATGTACGGACGATGATGTGGCAGGTACGGTGGCGGGACACGTGGCAGGAGGCCACGCAGGCAGGTGACTGGGCATGGGTGACGTGGGTGGTGACGTCACAGGGCGGTAAGCGGTATTGTGGCACACCGCTCATGGGCATAAGTGGTTTAGGGGGAGGGGGCTCCGCCACGCCTCAGAGCTTGACGTGTGGTGGGAGTACGGCGGCAAAACCGCCGAACTCCCGGATGCTAAAGTCCGGGCATGTCGGGGATGAGGATGCCCACCAGCCGTTGATCTGCAGGGCAAGGGATCCAACGGTCGGCGACAACGACGAGGTAATGGCGGGTTAGGGCGAGGAATATTCGTAGGAATATTCCTTTTTTAATATGCGCGCGGGTGAGGGTTTAGACTTAGGAAAAAGGGTTTTGGGGTTAAAACGGGATGCGGATTAATGTTTTGTAGATAGAAGGGTGCCGAAAGTGGGTTTTTTACAATGTTTTGTGCGCTGAGTGAATATTTACATGGAGAACATTAGAATAAGGGAACAAACATGGGGTTTTCGGGGTTTTTGGGGCTAGGGAAAAAGGTTACTAGTTGACCAGGTGTCAACTAGCTCCTTGATGACTCGGATGGGCTAACGACAGTCCCAGATGGACTGAGATTTCCCGGACTTAGTTAATAATATGGCTATAATGCCAAGGAGGGGATATTTACATAGGGGAATTTATATACATGGTTTTAGTAGGGGAAGGGGAAAATTGTTAGGGAGTTATACAATAAAGTCAGTAGTTAATATGGAGATGGAAAGAGGGCGCTAAGGTATGAGACCTTTAGGCCATTTTGGGGAAGAGAAGACTCACAAACACTAAGTGAGCAATCCTTGAGTGAAGGAGATCCTCACCAAGGCACATGTCATGGAAATGGTGAAACTGAGAGGCTCAAGCAGATCTTGACCTCTTGGGGGATGTTAGTAAGTGACTTTGGGGTGATGATAAGAAGGGGGAGGTTAGTGAATTCCTGCCTGAGTACCTCCAACTGAAAAACTGCCTTAAACAAAAATGGATCGCTTATCAAGATTTGGAACACAACAGTGGCACTTGGACTAGCACACTCTTATGGACATTTCTTTGGCCATCTAGAGCAAATATGGAGCATTGCAGCCTGCATAGTACAACATATTTGCCATGTGAAAATGTAGATCATGAAAGATGATTAACCTGCTGCAGCAGGAGGCTAACAATATGTACGTGGAATTTCTTGTTCTAGTCTGGGTATACTAAGATGGAAGCACTTTCAAATTTTCCTTCAGGATGTTTAATGTCACTTGAAAAGTCTCCATCCATTTGAATGCTTTCGTCTCCTTGAGCAGCTTCTCTCTGGGAGCGGTGATGGACACTTAGCTGCGAATGAATCGGCGATAATACCCTATATGGCCCAGTGTCGATTGCAACTACTTCAAATTGGTCAGCAGGTCCATATTTACAATTGCCACAACTTTTGCAGGGTCCACACAAACACCCTCTTTGCAAACGATGTGGCCCAACAACGTACCAAATGGAACTGCAAAGATACACTTCTTTAGGTTCATAGATATTTGTAACTGTCTGCACCGATCAAACATCACTCTGAGTAAGTTGTCATGCTTCTTCAAAAGGATATAAATTGTCCAACCATCCATGTATACCTCAAAAAATCGGTGAGTGTAATCTCTGAAAGCAATGATAAAAATCTGTGCGAAATTAGCAGGCACATTCTTTAGGCCAAATGGCATGATGTGGTATGCATATGAGCCCCATTCTATGGTGAACGTTGTTTTATTCTTGTCCTCCTCTGCTATTTAACCTAATGGTACCCTGAGAACCCATATGTGAAGGAGTATGCTTCATTCCCCACAGCGTTATCCAAAATATCATCACTGAAAGGCATGGGGAATGGGTCATGTACATAGGTGTTGTTGAGGCTGTGGTAGCCTACATAGACCCTTATCTCCATGGCATCCTTTTTGTTTTGGATCACTATTGGGCTGACCCATTCTGCTTTGTTTACCGGAAAGATACCCTTATCTCCATGGCATCCTTTTTGTTCTCGATCGTTATTGGGATGACCCATTATGCTTTGTCTATCAGAAAGATGAGTCCTGCTTCTAGCATCTTATCTATCCCCTTCTTGACCTTTTCTTTTACTCTTGGATTCAGCATATATGATCTGTGCTTCACAAGCTTAGCGTCAGGCTTTAGCACAATTTTCATTTCTCTGATGTCTCCTTTGATTCATTTTAATTTAGAGACTAATGTTGGGAATAAGTCCTCATACTCCCGTAATAGATAAAAAAATTCCTTAGTCGTGTGCTCGTCCCAGTAGTCCCTGATTGATGTCCTCTTAGGTTTGTCCTTCATGCCAATGTTATGCTTCCACAATTTTACTATGAGCAAGTGAGGGGCATCTATTGCTGGTTCTTCTCAAATATCCCTCTCCTTTAGTCTCCTAAAATGCCAAGTGCCTAAATCCCTATAGATCATCCTCCTCTAGATCTGCGCTCACGTTCCCGCAAGCCATGGACTCTGGGTACCCTGACTCGTGAAAGTATTGCATGGATTTTTCGTCAATGCATCCTTCCCACAACTGTCCTGATGTGAAGATGATTCTTTTAATGGAATACAAGCCACGATTAGCCGTCTGTCACTATCTTTAAACAAGAAACTACTACCGAATTGTTTATCCAGTGCATCCCAGTCCCATGTTTGTCTTCAAATTTCTTCCTGTATGTACCACTCCTGAGGGAATGTACCCAAGGTGTGTATGAACATGTGTACACATAGTACCTTTGGGATCTATTCCCTGTTCCATCTGTTTGTGCAACTCTCCAGGTGTTGTTGGGGATCATAGTTCCCCCTGTATTTTACAATCTCTCGTAGCTGGTCCCCTTCTGGCTTGAACCTTTCGCTCATGGCCCACTTGATCTTATGCCAGTCACGAAGGGTGTTGTGGTGTGCTCCCCACCAGTGCGTTGGGATTTCTTGCATTGCAATGTCTAACAACAGTGCCTTGTGGCTTTCCCTTATGGTTTTATCAAACTTATTTAGAAATGCGTCTACGAAATCTATGCCATGGAAAGTGGGATAATCACTTACCTCCGTTCCAATCCAGTTGATGCAGCATATCGTAGCACAGCGTATGGTGTCAACTTCGTATGCTCCTTGCTGCCAAGCATCCCATGCAGCCTCAGAGTCAACCTCTGAGCTTTGTATACTCTTCTAACTGACTCATCCCTCCACCGTAGGATTGATGAAATCCTCCCTCCTTCCTGTTGTTAATTGGTAGAGTTGGTCCAGCATTCCGTGAATCTTGACCCCTGGTATGGATCCAGTGGCTATATCACCTGTATCCCCGCCACCTCAAAGATCATCAACTCCTCCTTGAGATCGATGACAACATAATTCTCATAAGCTTAGTCAATGCCTTGCAGTGTTGGGTAAGGATATTAGTCACCCATTATATCTATCACCTCAAAATATGTGTTTCTTCACTCTCGCTACATCTACTTCCACATCTTCCAACCTTCCGATGGGAAAAATGCAGTATTGGTTATCCATCTGTAGTTAGATTGGTGAATACTTCAACTGTGGTTTCCCCAATGTCTCCCATGTTTTCTTGGACTGAATGTTAACGTCTGAACCCAGGTCTCACATTATATCTTTGATCTGGAATCCTTCAACTTGTGTGTCAATTCTAAATTCCCTGCTTGTTCTCTTCTTATTTCTTCAAACTCTTCTCGTGTGCTCCTCCGACAAATTCACCAAAATTCTTTCTTCCCTAGTTTCTCCTTCTGGTAGAACTACTTTCAAAATCTTGCACAACTACCCTAACATTTGATCATTGTCGACAATATGCAAGAATAGTCTGAACCATTCCTCAATCGGGTGGGTGAAATACCTATGATCAATCCTAATCATTAGCCACCTATTGGAAACTAGCTATTAGAAACTAAATATTTCATTTTATCAAAGAAAAGTTTTCTTAGTGTGTTTGAGTTTTAACATTGTCAAAAGGTCAAAGGGTTAGAGTGTTTAGATCTTAATTTTTCTCTAAACATTTCCAAAAATAAGAACAAAATATTTTCTATTTTAATTATAAATTAAGCATAAAAAATATAATACTTTTACTTCTAATTATACACCAAACTTATTTATTACCATAAATATTACAAGAAATAACTATTATTAAACCAAAACTTTAATGGAAGAAAACAAAAACACATTCCATTATTGAATACCCAAACCAAAAAAACTAAAATAAATAACTAAAACGGTCCTTTTGGCCTAAATTAGGTTTTACTTTGTCTTATTATCTTAATAAAATCAGAAAGGAATGTAAATGTAGTCATTTTTGTGTTTTCTTAAAAAACTATACATTTTTTTTAATAGAATCATAAATATTTTTTATAAAGCCGTATTATCATTTCTATAATAAAACTTTTATATATGATTTTTATTAATATTTTTTAATCTATTTAAATACAACATTTAAACTTATATAGCAATTTCTATAACGGAATGTGATAAAAAAAAGGTAATTCGTTACTTTTATTCCGTTAAAAAAAAGGGCATTTCGTCACCAAATGATAAGGAGAAAGATTTTTTATTAATTGGATGGACTTTCGTTTACTGAGAGGCAAGGAGAAATATTTATGATTAATTTTATAGACCTTTATTTGTTAGATTTTTTATTAATTGGATGGACATTTTACTTTCGTTTACTGAGAGGCAAGGAGAGATTTATGATTAATTTTATTGACTTTTTTATTTATTTTAGGGTGTGTTAGATTTTTTCCAATTTATTTTGCCGTACATTGAAGTAATATTTACCTTAATGTTTTAAGTAATATTGACTCGCTGGGGACTCGGCAGTGCAAATGCCGTATTCCTTCCGTTGTTTTATGGTAAAAGTAAAACATCATCGTTCAATTTATTCAAACTTCAAATAGAAGAAACCTTTAATTTGCCTTTTGCGTTACGCCAGGGGTATGCAACTAATGATAATTTTATTGAAATGTGATATTCTTTTCTTACTTCTGTCGATGCATCAGCAGCTATATAGCTACTACACTACCAAACTCCATTTTCTCATCAGAAACCATTCTTTCTGTCACGCAAGAGATGCAGATTACCAGAACGCTTCTCCTCGCTGCCCTTTCTTTCATTCTCTTTCTCAATCCTCCTTTTGTCTTTTCCACACCCATCGCCCATTTCCCTCACCATCCTCCTCCTCTCACCAATGCGTCCGATCAACACGCTCTGCTTGCATTCAAGTCTGCAATCACATATGATCCCTCCCACTCCTTAGCCACGTCTTGGATGCCAAATGTTTCATTCTGCCACTGGACGGGCATCATATGCAGCAGGCGCAGGCAGAGAGTCGTTTCCCTAAATCTTTCAAGCATGGGATTACAAGGTACAATCTCTCCCCTTCTCGCCAATCTCTCCTTTCTTAGAGTACTCAGCCTTCGCAATAACAGTTTCCACGGTCAAATTCCCTATCAATTGGGAACCCTCTCTCGCTTAAAGCTGCTTCGCCTCTCTAAGAATCAACTCCAGGGTTCCATTCCACCCACTCTCGGTAGCTGCCACAGTTTAAGGAAATATATCCTCTTTGCAGCAGTTAGAGTTGGGGGAGAACAACCTTCATGGCAGTGTTCCTTCCGAATTGGGTATGCTAAGCCAGCTCAGTGTTCTTGTTCTTCATTATGGCCATCTGACGGGACGCATTCCGTCTTCGTTGTCCAACTGCACCAATCTTGAAGTATTGGATATAGGTGGTAACCAATTAGTTGGCCACATTCCGTCGGAGTTGTGTACCAAGAAGACCGCCCAGTTAAAGCACCTCTTTCTGGGTAATAATCAGCTAAGTGGCAGTGTTCCTTCATCCCTCTTCAATTGTACCAAGTTACAAACGGTTAGCTTAGAAGAGAACCAGCTCAGCGGAATAGTGCCTATGGAGTTGGGTAAATTGACACATCTCCGGCGGCTTGTGTTGGACGACAATTACCTTATTAGCGGCAACACCACGAGATGCCCCATTCTTACTGCTCTTAGTAACTGCTCCGATCTACAATTAGTAGACTTATCTGAGAATAACTTCACTGGGAAATTTCCGTTTTCTATAGGCCACCTCTCGACAAAACTCTCCTACTTAGCCTTGGGTATCAACGAATTCCCTGGGGAAATACCTCCGGTTAACCTTCCTTATTTTAGGAGGTAATTCTTTTACAGGGTCAATCCCATCTTCAGTTATTATGTTTCAGAAGTTGGAGAGGTTATATATGGATTCCAATCATTTACAAGGAAACATTCCAATGGAAATTGGGTAGCTAAAGAGCTTAGGTCTCTTATATCTATTTGGAAATAATTTGTGTGGAAAAATCCCTGATTTTATGGCCAACCTCCAACAATTAAGATATTTAGATCTTAATCATAATCAGTTATCAGGAAACATAACTGCAAGTTTAGGGAAATGTGTGAAGTTACTACTGCTAGATCTATCATACAACAAGCTTAGTGGGCACATCCCTGAAGAGCTTGCAGGCCTTGCAAATTTAGCCTTCTATTTCAACTTGTCAAACAATTTATTAAGTGGCAGTGTACCTTTAGAACTAGGAAAGTTCGATAAGCTTCAAGCCATAGATATTTCGGCAAATCAAATAACTAGCTATATTCCAAGTGTCGTCGGAAGCTGCAAAGAAGTAGCATATCTTAATCTTTCTTACAATGCACTTGAAGGTCCAATTCCAGTGTCAATCAGTGAACTTCTAAGTCTTCAAGACCTAGATCTCTCCTCCAACAATTTGTCAGGTGGAATACCTATATCACTAGCAAATCTCACAATGCTCCATCACTTGAATTTTTCTTTTAACAAGTTGTCAAGAGAAGTCCCTAAAGAAGGAGTTTTCAAAAAGATTAGTGCCACAACATTTATGGGAAATCTTGGTCTATGTGGACCTTGGGTAAATCTACCACCGTGCTATGCTCATAAACATAAAAGTGTTTTGAATCTCAAAAGAGTTATCATACTGGTTGTTGTTGTAGCAATTGTTGTATTGTGTTTGTTTCTTGCAATATTGTGGAGAAAGAATTGTAGGAGAAATATTCAGAGAGAGACTGGTCCATCATTAAATGTGGGGCATCGAAGAATCTCCTATGCAGAGCTCGTCATTGCAACAAATGAATTTAGTGATGCAAACTTGTTAGGAATTGGTAGTTTTGGAAAAGTGTACAAAGGGATTTTGAATGATGGCACAATGGTTGCTATCAAGCTTCTCAATCTACAAATGAAAGGGGCTCAAAATAGTTTTGATAGAGAATGAAAAGTTTTGGGTAGAGTTAGACACCGAAATTTGATTCGGGTCATAACTTGCTATTCAGATCTCCAAATCAAAGCTTTGATATTTCCATTAATGCCAAAAGGAAGCCTAGAAAAGTGGTTATATCCCAATGATGGAGAACAAAGTTGTTTGAATTTGATTCAAAGGTTGAATATAGCAATAGATATCACCCAAGGCATGACATATCTCCATCATCATTGCTTTGTGCAAGTGATTCATTGTGATTTGAAACCCAACAATGTGTTGTTGGGTGAAGATATGACTGCATATTTAATAGACTTTGGCATTGCTACTATATGTTTTGCAAATAATGAAGATGGAGCTCTCACTTCCACAAATGCACTCAAAGGATCTACCGGGTACATTCCTCCAGGTATTATTTAAACTATATCCCATATGAAGCAATCTTATGATTTTCTTATGTTTACTAAACATTTTCAATTAAATTAAAAAAACTTAAGATGAGGATCTATGAATGCAGAATATGGAGTGGGAGGACAAGTTACAACCAAAGGTGATGTTTATAGCTATGGAATAGTGCTATTGGAAATGCTCACTAGAAAGAAGCCCACCCATGACATGTTTGTAGAAGGAATGACATTGCACAAATGGGTGGGTAGTAGTTTTCCAAACCAAGTACAAGAAGTGGTGGACATGGGTCTATTAACGAGGACTAGTATATGCATTGAAGAAGATAAAGATCTCAATTGTCTCAGTGCACTGATAAATGTGGGTTTGCTTTGCACAAATGAATCTCCTCAAGGACGACCTACAATGATGGGCATTCTAGGCACATTGCAAAACATCAAAGACACTTTTTTGAGCACTACTTCCATTCCCAAATTCCAATCAAATCTAACACATTTGTTGGGTAGTACAAGTGCTACTATCAACAACATTTGTGAAGGTCAAAGTTCTTCCACATCTTAGTCTATTGCAACAAAGTAGTGGTTATATGCTTCTTTGTACATAAATCTTTGTTGTTGATTGCATATAAATGTTTTATAATTGATTGCATGTAAATGTGAACAATACAGTTATATCTACTCATGAGTGGTGTTTTGGAAATGTGTTTATGATTATAGTTTATTATTCTATCTTTAAAAAACAATTATATTCAATATCCTTTACATCTATATGAATGTGTGACACTCTTCTGGTACTAAATACAAGAAGAATTTTGTATTTGTTATGTTTTTTAGTTTTTATACCACTCTTTACGAGTAAGGGTAGAAAAGTCTATCTTTCACTTTTAAAACTTGTCATAACCAACATAAAAAATGATACTACGATCTAATTTAAAGGAACAAGAAAAGTTAATTAACACACATCTTTGACAATGAAACAAGAAAATTTAATTAACACACATCTTTGACAATTCAGACGAGCTTTAACTTTAAGTAATCATAGTTCACAAATTTTATCTTGCCCCATCTTGAGAACTTTATTGTCATAACAGCTACCAGGAAAACATATAGCTTTTCTATCTTTAAATAAATTAGTAAATCTCATTTCTTTTAAGAAGTCAGGATTTTGTATCTAAAAGCATAATCTCATTTCTTTTAAGAAGTCAGGGTTTTGTATCTAAAAGCATGGTGTAGAAGTTTACAACATTCTGTAGCTAAATGTTGCGATGATGTTTACAACAAGAAGAATTTTGAGTTTTTCAGAGGAGCATCTTTGTGACTAATAGGCAGCTATATCTACAATTCCCCTGCGATATTCTTTTAAGTGCAATTTCCAACCTTCATTTCGCCTTCAAAATCTCCAAGGTGGATAGGGGCAAAGAGGTCCATTTCTCTTTGCGCATTTCTGTAAACAGATTCTATTAATTAAGGAAGGGGAATGCAGCAATGGTGGTTATTGAAACGACTTGTTACTGAAAGCAGATTGTACAGAAAGTAGATTTTACATCAAATTTGATCTCAAATTCTCTGAGAATTTCACTTATCAAGATTTTCGACATCACTTATCCCACTCAGAAGCCCACCTGTGAAATCTCACTACTTCACAGGTGGTAAGTCATCACATGATTCGACGGGTCCTCTCCAGACTTACCTTCGAACTTGGGTATGTCACTGGGCAACTTATTCGGCATTGGCAGCCAAAACGGAAGATAATTGATTGGATCATTCGTCAGGCGCGACAAGTCTGGTAAATCCAAAGTTGCGATAAACGGCAATTGCCGGTTAGGATCCCTAAAACTCTGGGTCACTATACCAGCCCCAGGAGGAGGATATCGAGGATAACTTGGAATAGGAATCGCATTTGGGATATTGTATCCTCCTGGAAAACCAGGATTAACCGGACCGTACTGGGGTTGTTGAGGTCGTTGATAAGTGTACCCAGGATACGGTTGATACTGGTAAACTGGCTGCTGGACAGCTGGCCCATATTGGTACTCTCCCTGGTACGGTTGATAAGTGAATTGTGGTTGACTAGTGACAACTGTACTTAAACCAGGTTGGCCTACAGGCATCTGAACCGTAGTTTGAATCGTAGATCCAGACAAAGGTAAAGATGTCTGAGGAGTGGTTGCAGAGACAGTAGAAACCGGAGCTGTCGATACTCCAGAAGTAAGTGCGGTAGACGAAACAGATGTTGCGGTAGTTGCAGCAGTCGTTTGAGATGGAGTACTAGGCGCAATAGGCCCAGACTGAGAAACTACCAAAGGTACAGAAGTTTGAACATTTGACTAGACTGGTTGCTGGGTTGCACCAGAAACTAAGGGTTGTCCAGCTTGAGATGACAACTGTACGCTTGGTTGCAACACTTGTTGACCTTGCGAATGATCCCACACTACAGTCATTCCGAGGTATTGACCCATACCAGGTTGAGGATATTAACATCCATAACTGGATTGACGATAGGATTGATAATTGAAAGGCACATTTCCCGTACCTTGAACGTAAGATTGACCTTGGGGTGGTTGTTAACCTTGACTCGAGTACTGACCTTGAGGGAGATACCCTTGAGGTAAATACTGATACTGTGGTTGACCTTGGGGCATAAATTGATACTGAGGTTGACCTTGAGGTACATATTGAGGTTGGGGTTGACCTTGAGGAATGTACTGCACCATAGGTACATACTGTCCTTGAGGCTGCCCCCCAGCCACAACTTGTGTACCTTGAGGTTGCCCCCCAGGCGTTACTTGAGGCTGCCCCCCAGGCGGTAACTGACCACCTTGAGGTTGAGAACCGGGATTTGAACCTGACATCATATAAATGTCTCCTACACCCAACGGTTTATTACCATTGTTTCCAGCTAATAACCCATGTTCAATGGGTTGAGGAGATGCTCCCGCAAAAGTACCAGACAAAGACTGATACCCAGAGGGAACAGAAGGACCGCCGTACAAAAATGATTCAGGTGATTGAGTAAACATTGACGACTGACCAGACATATTTACAGGAGTAGTGAAACCTCCGGGTGGAAAAGGAGTACGAGGTGGAGAAAAACTTGACCCTGAGTTGTCTAAATAATTAGTTAACGAAAGATACCAAGTAGTACTTCTAGGAGGACTGTAAAATATGGATTCACGCTCTCTTAGATCAATAGTAGGTTGATCTTCAAGGTAAGAAACGCCTATTTCTTCTTCTGGAGCAAGTTCTTCAATAGCAATCAAACCAGAAGGAAGATTTTCGGTGATGACTCGTTCTACCCTAGGTGAATCAGGAACACTAGAAGTTGGAGTAACAGGTTCAGATATTTCAGGTTCTTCGCCTATATCACTAGTAGATGAAAAACTACTAGCAAGCTCGAAAACCGCAACAGCTTCAGGATTATAACCTGTTTCTAGACTTTGGTAATCTGGATGGACTACCAATGAAGACTCTCCTTCTTTAGGTGAACCTACTCTACTGCCACTAGGAGGAGTTACAAGGACTTTTAAACCTTCGTAATGACCCGGGACGTCTTCAGGAGGTTCACCCCGCAATCTACGGGATTTCCTCAACAAATCGGTCCTGGTAACAATCTCAGGTGACTTGCCCCAAAGTCTACGGGACTGTCTCGGTAATTCAGCCACAACTAAAACATTTTAACTACTGCACATGAAAACAAAGTAAAATCTCAAAGAAAACCACCTAAAGTCGCTAAAGAACCAATCAAATTTTGAAACACACGCCTAAAGAATCTAGGGCGTCAAACCACACACAAACAATAAGCTCTCCGGACCGAAAACACTAGTTGGTGATTAAGCCCAACCTCGTAGAGTTCAGTATAGAAATAGTGGGTGGAACAGTTACCCCGACAACCTTCTTAATGAATAGACTGGACCAAGTTCCTCCACTTTAACCGTCTCGAGTGAAGTGAACCCCCTAGAAAATCCAAGTGAGTCCAGCCGACGTCTGCTCTAGGTACAGTGGGATCTTCCCTCCACCGTCACCTTGGGTGGAATCCTAAGATAATGGTTACTAAGGTTACCAACAGGAACAAATACACCTGGGGGAAGAGTCTACGCTCCGACAGCACGCAAGGGCAGAGTATCAAGCTCAATCCCCTTACCGGCTCCCTGATAATAATCCAAGGTTTACCGATAAGTGACCCCAGGCTCCTCGACAATGGTTAATCCGAGGTTTACTGTTTGTAATACGTGCGTGTCTGGTGTCATTCCCAACGAGGGAGGATTGATCCCCTCACTAGTTCGGACACGAGCTCGTGCTTCTCCTTTAAGAGGAGCTTTCCCAGAGTATAAATGCAACAGTTGGATTTATCCCACCATAAGATAAGCTACTTGTTTGGTTTTACTGTCTTGGAGAGTTAATTACTCTCCTACTCCAAGACACTAGCCTAATCTATATTGGTGTTTCAGAGCCCTAGTAAAAGAAAAAGTTACTAAGTTGATTTTACTTTAAGCGTTAATTTTTATGGTTTTTCTTTAAGACAAAAGGTAGCGGAGATGAAACTGATGGTGTGTAGACTCGACTCAAATCCACTAAAAAGATGCACTTAGGATCATTTACACTACTTTTCTTTTTCAATGAATTTCCTAGCTAAGAGAGTTGGAAAATGCAAAATTTATATAAAAACAACTTTCTTGGCAACGAAAATCAAAGAAATAAACTCTTTATCTTTTCCAAGCATGCAACACATGACCACTCATTACGTGCACGAAAATTCCTTTCTCTTTCAAAATACTTCAAATTCTACTTAAAACAAACTTTTTCAAAGGAGATGTTTTTGTATTTTTTCTATTTAACAAAGCATATAAAACTATTTTAACAAAAATCAATCTCAAAATTTATAAAAATCTATGAAAAACTCACTCAAAAGCAAATCAAAAGGAAATTTACCCTAAAGCAAATCTAACGAGGCAAAAGCCTACAAAGATGATTCTAAGTTGTTTTACTCTGTAACAATCAAACCAAGGATCAGCTCATGCAGAATCATAAACCAATCAAAAACAAAAATCAAACTCTTTTGTTCTTTTTCTCAAGAATGAAATTCACAACTCAATCAACAAGCTTTGTCGAAATTCCGCAAAGAGACAACACAAAGGTAGGTTGCTCACACAGGTAGACTTTATGACAGGTCCGACTCCTAAGAAGACTGATAAAACCAGAGAGATCCAAGGTTTCACAACTTCTAAAGCCAAAGTCACTACAGGACCAATGCAAAAATCAAACCCTAGGGCTAGAACTTCTATGAATTCCACTAAAACTCTTGACGCTAACGAAACAAGTTCAGGTGAAGATCTCTGACAGGTAACCAGTGGATCTGGGCAGTAAAAACTAATTAAAGACAAAATCTAAGAGAAAAAATGGAAAAATTGGAATTTTCTCAATTTTTGACAGGGTACGCAGGCAACCTGTTAAGATAGGTGCGGACCCGCTCTGTGCACAAAGTGATAGTGCATAGAGGTACGCACTGTGCTCAACTCAGAGGGTGCGTACTACTGGAAAAAACCAAGAAAATAAAAATCTAACTTAACCCTAAGCTAGCCCACCCAAATACACAGTCAAACAGCCAAAAACTAGAAAACAAACAACTTTTCTCAGATCAAAGTTTCATACAAAGGAAAAATCATTCACATTCATGGATTCCCCAGTGGAGTCGCCATTTTGTCATGCGGAAAGAGTCAATTTTGCGGACAAAACCGACCTCCCTAGAAGCTAAGGCTTTCTAGTGACAAACAAGACAATTTAATCCTATCTCTCTCTAAACATGCATTAAAAGACAAGCAATCAGGTGTCTCGAAACATACCTTAAGTCCAACGCTTGATTGTTGTAGTCTAGCCTCGTCGATCCAGATGAGCTCCTCCTTCTCTTCGAAACCTGCGTTCACCAACAAGCAAACAATTAAATAATACCTGAATAACTCATAAAACAATACATGTTCATCATACAGACCAAGGAACATATGAAACAAACCATATAGAATAATTCATTGAGAGAAATGGACTGAATTGTATTAAAGTGGAAACAAAGAAACCATTACAACCAGGCCTTGGTGTTGTGCAGGTCCCTCCTAGGGTCCAGCAAGAGTTCTCCTTTACTTTGATAAGCTCACCCACTTCCAAATGAAGTCAAGAAAGGATGGATATCTCTCCTCTCAAGCTCTAAATGGGAGTCCTAATTCCAGCAGCATCTACCCTTAGAAATGTTTAGCTTTCAACCTCCCTCCCTTCTGGCCCAATGCCTGTATTTATAGTGCTCTAGAGGAAGTTAATCAGGTCCACCATCAATGGGATAAGCCCCTCTTTGGATGGGATAGCTCCCCTCTTGATGGGATAAGTTCCTCTTTCATAGGGATACATGAACCATCTGGAGGCGCTCAATACACGTTGAAAAAGCTTCTAGAATGCTCTAGAAATGACCACAAGTAACTTTTTTAAGATGAAACTCGTGCCTTTTGACCTTTACAGGGGTACGCACCCACCCCTTTACATATAGAGCGTACAAGTACGCAGGTATTGTGAACTTGGGTTGCGTACACGCAGGTAAGGCTGAGAGAAACTGCGTACCCAAAGATAAATAGATTTTTAAAGACTTTCTCTCTTTCTTGGAGTTTGACATGGAGAGCAGAGATATTAGACTTGCCAAGGAGGATAGTATGACAGTTGATGGAGCCATACTAACTGCAAATAGTCATGGTGACAAATTTTAGTGTAACACCATGATAGATGTGTGAAGACTCAAAATAGGATGAGAGGACACATCTTGTCATCTAGCCCTCCTTCTAGCGCCAGAATGTTGATAGTGTTGCACCTGCCAACATGTCAGCGGATATCCTCGGTAAGAAGTCCCAACTAGATCTCAAACCGTTTGGTGTAGGAGTCCCAACAGTGGGTCGTATGGTATCACCTTGATTACAGTTGCACGTAGAGGCAAGTAAGATATCCCTGTTGGTAGCAATGGTGTGACATATGCACCAAGTCAAGGAAGGTGCATGAAAAGTTCTAACACACAGAGGGTGATGTGAGTGCACCCCTTAGAAACCTGTGAAAGCACGTGGCTAACAAGGGAACACATGAGAAAATATGCATCACAAACTAGAATGAAAGTAAGCTGACAATCCAAGTGATGGTTAAACCAATAGCACATTTCAGTAAGATTCATACATACTTATATAGAAAATGTCCATACATGCATGCGTAAGAAAACAAATACATATATCACTTAGAGTAAACAAGATAGCTGAAACACCATAACAACATATGCATGAAACGTGTTAGCTCCATTATATTAAGAAGTGAAAGTTCCAATCACATAGTACAACCATGACCAACCACTAGATCTGACATCAGAACGTTACAGTCACTGTCGCTTGCTCCTACAAAGAGATATACTAGCTCTGCACAATGGAGAAGCCAAGGCTCGTTACAATACCATTCAAGCTTTCTCTAAGCTACTCCTATCGGAAGCTTGGCTGACCGAAATCCTCTATAATGAGGTATGAGGGATTATTTATAGCAAAGGGTGGGGTGACCATTGACATTCCCCTTTGTGACTGTTCATCTACCCTCATGACCCTTCAACTACTCTATGACTATTACATTTAACTATCAACACTTGAACTTCCACCTGACAAGACGTTACATACAATCTTCACATGTACCCATGTGAGAAAAAATGGCTTGAGTAAGCCATGTAAGACATCACTAACACTTACAGCACTGTGGTAAGACCAAATCTTCGACATGCTTGTGATGGTCAATGGTGGAAAACTGATGCCAAGCTTGGTCATCCATGATGGTGTCCATGCACTCAATTGTGACATTCAAGTACACTGATATGGCTCCTCTATCCAAATCATCTGATAACATATACATCATTGTCTTGAGTGCAGATGGACCAACAACATACTAATGCATAGTGTCTGTGTTGATCTCCAAGTGTGTGTTGGTGACCATGCACATCAACTTGTCAAAATACATGTTCAGCTCCAGTCAGACTTGCTTCGTGTCTTCATCTCAATGAGTGTGCCAACTGGGTGAGATCGCATGTATTCGCACAATAACATCCATGCTTTTGAATGCCCTTGCATGTGATCGAAAACACTACTCACCCTGTTTGCTCCATGCTAGCTACTGGATGGATCCATAACCTATATGGGTGCAGTTTCATTGGTCTGTATATGTTGTGCCTCTTCCTATGCCTATTCTCGCTGTAACTCCTTCACTTGTCCATGCAGCTCATGTTCTTTCTTGAGTTACCACTTGAGCACCTGCAACTCCTTCTATATTTCTCTCTATTTTACCACGCGTGACTCCTTTGTCGTGCCATAGCCTCAGAGCCTCAGTCTCCAAAGTTGTTCTCCTAAGAAGCCGATCTGCTTGAGGTTGCAATTTTTTTCTGATTATGTTGTCAACAACCTTCCTCTTGCACTTGTCGCATGTAGGTGTGCTTCCTTCTACTGCTGCTGATGGTGCTACTCGTTGTGACTCTTTTGCCATTTTATCTTGATATCCTTGTCCATGAACAACTTGATGTCTTCATAGATAGGCAAGTTCATAGACACTTGATCTACTGCATCCCCAGTTGTGCTTTGAACGGTGTCTTCATGTCTACTCTCTTGTAAGCCATTGTACCTGTGCTACTGAGAGGCAAATGAATACCTATGATACATGGAGACATAACAACACTCATGACAAGAAATCTGTCAGTTGAAAAATGAAATGAATAGGAGGACTGGTATGCAACATACCTGTGTGACTGTATGTGAAGATTATGTAATTTTCATCGAGAGGCTAGGAGACTGACAGCCAAAGCTACACAAGGCATAGTCCAAGCTGCCGGGAGGCTGATTGACTGCTGGAATTGTACAATGCACAGTCCAGCTAGGCTTGCTCAAGGACTGAAACTGCATAATGCACAATTTCAGTTAGCAGTGACTTGCAAACAAGAAAACTGCATTGCATAGTTTCTAGGGTCAGCAAGGCACTACCTACCAGAATTGTGCAATGCAATCCTAGAGGTTAGTGCTGGGCTAGAATTTCACAATTTCTGGAGGGAAGGCAGAGCCTTCGCTTCCAAAAATGTGCAATGCTAGCCGGGAAAGGCAAGGTCTAGGCTAAGGCAGCCAAGACCCGCCGACGTGCGACTGGAAGCATGAGAAGTTTGAATTCATGGTGATACTAATTATAAACAAGACTGAAAGATCATGCATGTAAACAATATGTGCGAGATTCAGAAAATGGAAAAGCATGCATTTGTGTGAAGCGAGTTTCCATGACGATGCCCGTCGATGCAAAAACAATGTTATGCATGCGATAACTGTGAGACGCAAATGAAAACTGAAACGAGTCTTCTACAACCTAACATACATCAAAACTACATCAAGGGCTCACTGAAATGAAGAAGACATCACTCACACAAGCTGAAACACAAAAAGAAAAAGAAACGCAGTGCAAGAGATGCAAAGAGGGATTACCCCAAAACAACTGAGTTGAATGTGTTGACGACTCCTAAATGTGATGTGGGATGTCAAAGCTGCAAGATCAATGTGAGCAGTGAGCTCTTCAGCATCTGGTTCATAAGTTTTGATAAAATTGAGGTTATGACACTCATACCACAAATCTAGGAAAAGCGACACTTGGCGGGAGGTTTCTTAAATGAGCATTGCATGTATCCTCCAGTTGCTAAAAATATATCCTAAATCTAGGGATGCCTTTACATGTTGCCTTGGTAAAAGCAGTCCATGCATGCAAATCAATTTTCCTCTGTCCCAGAGGGAGCAATCAACTTGAAGTCACATGCACCAGCTTGCGGGCCTGGGATGGAAACTTGCTTAGTTCCCGGGCTGAGCTGGGCTAGCTATCCCAAAGGGATTATGCAATTTCTCGGATGAGCAGGTGATTGTCTCCAAAAATTGTGCAATTTCTAGGCTGAGCTGCTGTGCCAAGTCAAATTGCAAAGTTTTGGGAGGGAAGCCAGTTTGACTACTCTACGCAATTCTGGAGCCTACCAGGTTGCCAAGCTGATTTGTGCAATTTCTGGAGGTAAGTTTGGTTCCCCTCCAAAATTGCGCAATCTTCTGAGGGAGGCCTAAAAAACTGATTTGTGCAATTCTTAGGCTGAGCAGCTATCTTGGGATGAATTGTGAAAATTTTCAGAGGAAGCTTGATGGGCAGCATTACACAATTTTTGAGCTTAGCAAGATGGCCAGTTGATTTGCACAATTTCTGGAGGGAAGGTTGGTTTCCCTATAGAGTTGCCGAAATTTCTAGGGGAGTTGCTTGGCAAGCACATGGTCTAAGTCTAGAAAGATAGCCTATGAGGGGAGTGAAGCAAACTGACATGCACAAGCTAACAAGATAATGAGAAATAGCTGAAGCCCATATGCTTGATGGTGCAAGACATGCTATTGAGGATGGCTGGTAGGGAGGTTCCAAAACGAAGTTGAGGTAAAATTTTAGAGGGTGTTTGTAGCTGCTACAACAAGTGTCAAATACATAAGTTTGATAAGATCGAGGCTTATGACACGCATGCCACAAATTTAGGAAAAAACGACACTTGATGGGTGGCTTCTAAAATGGCTTTAACATGTAACCCCCAGCTGCTAAAAATGGATCTCTAAAATCTAGGGATGTTTTTTTCTTTTTTGCCTTTTTTATTTTTCGGGAAAAAGAAACCTATGCATGCAAATAAAGATTTCTTGGTCCTGGAGGGGGACAATTAATGTTGGAGCACATGCAACAGTCTACATGCCTAGGGACGAAATTCGCATAGTTTGTGGGCTGAGTAAGACTAGTTGTCCCTCATGCATTGCATAATTTCTGGACTGAAGCCCTAATTGTTAGTCAGAATTATGCAATTTTTGAGCTAAATCCTAGTGTTGGGTTGAATTGTCCATTTTCTAGAGGGAATGTTGCATGGCTGGATTGCACATTTTTGGAGTCCAACACACAACCCAGTCAGATTGTGCAATTTTTGGAGAGAAGGTCAGTTCCCCTCCAGAATTGTGCAATTTTTTAGGTGAGCACCTCAGCCAAAATATGCTTAAGTCCATAATTTCATCCTGTGGGTGGGAGGTAAACAAGATGTACAACACAGGTTGGTAAGCCACTGAAACTCAGCTGAAGCCTATATACTTAGACAGTGCAAGACGTGCTACTAACAATGGTTGGTAGGGAGGCCCCAAAACGAGGCTAAAGAAAAAATTTGGAGGGTGGTTGTAGCCGTTACAACACTTGGCGACACACTGGTAGAACTCCATCTCTCTGAATGGACCTTGTTTTGTGACTAGCAAGTCTAACTCCTCTGGAAGTATTGTTCAATTCTTAGATCATGTTGGTTTCGACACTAGCTTGATTGAAAGATGTAGCACCTTGCATGCTCTTGGTTGGTCAACACACATTCCAAGCCAAATCAAAACAGTTGTTTCGATTGGGGATGAGGGGTATATTGGTAAATAACAAATATGATAGTCGGAGTTTAAGTTTTGCTCCACTTTTCGCAGGCCTGGACAGTACCCAAATAGTGTCATGTAGGAATAGAAGCATTGCTCTGCTGCCAGCGAGCCTAGTGAGTACCACAACGAAGTTACTTGCATCACCTCTCTACATAGGAAGCCTTTCTCTTCCTTTTCCTTACTCATTTTTAAAAAATTTTCATATTTTCATTTTCATTTTCAATTTTCTTTTTCAAGGACTATGCATAGCGCTTATTCATTTCAGAGGTGGAAGAGGGATCCTGACTTTCTGAGAGCAGAAGAGGTTGTTCCTTCAGAGAAGTATTTTGTATATACCTCTGACATACTTCTTAAGGTTTTCCTCCTCACCTTACTCTACTTGACAGAGCTGATAAGGGTTAACCCAAAAACAAACGACTAGATTAGGTGATACTAGTTAACATGAAAACGTTGTGTTTTCATCAAGGTTCACTTCGAATAGAATGTATTTTCCATTGGTGTATCATGTACTTAAGAAAAAAATTCCACATAAAGAGACAGGAAAATAGATAACCAAGTATTTATAACTACACAAGTCCTCTTGTACCTTACCCTTGCTTGTTTCAAGAGTCGAGCATGGTTTCGTGTGAAACTAACCTATGAACGTAAATAAGCAAACAAAAAAACAAAAGAGAGCAGAATAAAATGCGAAAGCAAAGAAAGTGAGAAAAGAAAGTAGGAAAGAAAACAAACAATAAGGCAAGCAAGCAAACATGCATGAAAGAAAGAAAGACAAAAGGAAACACTACTCCTCCTAAACTAATAGTGGATGGGTCCACTTACGTAAATTCATACTTCCATTGCAGACACTAATGCATTGGGTGACCCATGTTGGTGAAGACATGGTTCATGAATAGCATATTCAGGAGAACCAACAAACATGAAAGATATAACAGTGAAGACAAATACACTCTGATTTTAAATGCATCCATAGAAAAGAAAAAAGTGAAAGTGTATGACATGCACTCTGTGGACTTACCATGTTGTTTTGCTACACTGCATGCAGATGTTAAGCATATGCACTCCCTTGAATGTGGCATGCAAGAAATCGTGAGAAACATAGACAACCTACGCCGTGCAAGTGTGCTTGCTATGTAAGATTCCTCCAATGCATGAGTGATGGGATCACGCAGTCTGAGTGGAGGAAGCGAAATATGTGTGTTGGATTCATCTTGAATGCATACAGACGAGTGATCAAGAGCCTTAGGTGTTTCAACAATTTCTTGGTCGGATGTAAAACCAACCTCAGGACAGCGAGGGCTTGACATAACCATCATCTTGGGCTAAAGTGCCTTGACAGCGTGCGAGTTTTCGACTCTGTTGAAAGATAGATCATCATAAATTGGTGGCTTTGAAAGACCAACAATGATAGAATCATCATCGTGATCAAATACGGGAATAAATGGAGCACAACAACTACGATCAGAAAAATCAAAGATTTCATTGGCATCCTCACGATCAGATGAATCAAATAGATGGGTGGATGAGAAGCAAGAATGTTTACCCTTTTTATTTCTAAAAAAGGTAAATGAAAAATCAAGTGAATTTTCAATGAAGAATTTTTCCTTTCCACTGTCGAATGATGGATTGACATGGGGTGTGTTCTTCGAGCGATCAACAATATATGCATTCAGGGATGGATTTACACAAGGGAAACTAGAGATAGAAGAATCACCAAATATGTCAGGAAAAAGTGGAGGAGTCGTGGACGGAAGGAGATCATCCTTCAATGTGGGTTTATGTTTAGGTTCAATGTCACACTCATCTTGAATGAAAACACAGGTTGGTTGTGTAACGCCAACTCCGTCGGTGGCTTGATCCTCATTCACAATAGGTGTAGAGTTCAAAACAGAAGAACACAAGACAGTACAATCAAGAGGATCGATAGAGCATGAAGATGGAGGATGAGGTAACCAATGCATGTGACAACCCATGAGCTTCACAAACAAATTTGTGCGAAAATTGAGAGAAGTGATGCTAGGAGTATATGACAGTTAAACAGAGGTGTGTGCATGCTCTCCCACATCACTTTGCGGTGGTGGAGATATTTGATGAGGGGCAAGCAGATAGTCACCTATGATAGTGACTATGTCCACTTGTGATTGCATAGCTCCATCACTAAAGAATGTTGAGCGGGGTGTGAACTTCAACTTCATCTTGGGATAGAATGATTTTTGAAGGAAATATAAAAATCTGTCCCAAAGATATTGGAATTTCATCAGCTTTTTTGGAGCTTCAAACTGAAGTACATGGAAGTGCTACCAAAAATTCATAGGTGAGTCATGCAGTGTTATAGACATTTTTGTGCCTTACATCTCTAAGCATGAAATGTCCATAAACCAAGGGCTCCTAAGTCCCTAAAATTGTTGTTCTAACTCCTAAAGGAACAAGGTCAACAAATTATAGCTTCTCCCAGAAGTTCTTCACCAGAAACTGCTCAGAATAAGTCAAATCAGGATCATTTCAGCTGCTCCGCTAGCCAAGTGCGTTGCATAGCACCTAAGTCCACTAGCTAGGTGTGTTGCAACGCACCTAAATGCACTACCAGGGTGCGTTGAGCGGGAAATGACAAGTGGCAGAGTCATTCCGCGAGGTGGAGAGACAATGGAAGCTTCCAGAATCTTCTCCAATGACACTTGCCTCACTGAATTCGACCAAGGATGAGTAAGAGGCTTTCAGTCTCCAAGTGGAAGCAAGAACTGACAGAGAGAAGCCACTAATCAATTCATGAGCTGACTCATCCTCCTTGCATACATCTATATATGGATCCCTCATCCCAGAGATCCGGAGGCTGGAATTAGGCACATTGTAAGGAATTGTTGTTGGTTTTGAGATACATATCAGAGAATTGGGTGATCTATGCTTTGTTGGGGTTGAAGAAGGGACTTCTTTGCTGGGAGGTTGATGCTGGGTCAGGAATCATCGGTTGTAACTCCTCTTGGATCTTTTTGTATATCAATAAAACTATTTGAGTTTCTTCTCCATGCTTGTGTTTCATTGATGCTTGTTACATTTGTATGGTTAACTTAAATCTGATCCTAAGTTATTTATGAATATAAACCCAGGTATTTGTATAGTTTCCTTCTTTTGTGATCTTACAGGCACTTGGTGAAGCTGGGCAAGTGAGGGAGCAGGTAGCTGGAAGCTGTCAAAGAGAAGAGAGATTAGATCGAAGGACTAGTGCAAGACACATGTTGGTTCATCCTATTCCTCTTTGTTTATAATTCATAAAGAAGAATAAAAAAGTAGTTTTCTCTGTTTGTTTCTAAGGTAGCTGTCACACCTTAGTGGGATAGAGTAGTTCTAAATAGACACTTTTCCCGATAACAAAATGGCAACTCCGCTGGGGATCGTGTCTAGTTAGTTTGTTTGTGTTTCTCTTGTTGTTTGTTTCATAAACTTAGAAGTAGCAATCAAACTGCATTTGCCATTAACAAATGCAAAGTAGACATCTGCTGCTTCAATCCATTCACTGGATCTGTTTATGATTTGAATAGTTGATTCATAAACTAACTGATTTCCCTTGTGATAGCTCTTAGAACCCCCCTTAGATCTACCTCTGATTGTGCATTACTGATTGCTTTTACTCGGCCAAAAACCAAAGATTAAACTGCAAACCGTGACCCAGAACCTGGATAGAATTCTCGTTTCTGCCCCAGCGCAGGCTCTGTGAAGAGGTTCTACATTTCAACGCACTTCCCGAGACGGCTACCTGCGCTGCAATGCAGTTTCTCTGTGTAACAAGTGCGCTGATCAGCCTAGCCTTGTGCAGCTAAGGTTCTTTGCTTCATTTTTTCCAGTTTTGTCTCTGATTTTTGCAGCCTGTGATCAGTATTTCACTGTTTCAAACCCCTTTTCCTTACTGATATTCCGCCTCAGTTGTACAAAAGAAACTGTAGATGTTTTTATGTGTTTTCTGCGTCGTTTACAGTTTTCCATTGCAAAAGTATAATAGTCGTACTGTCGTCCTTTGATTTGGATCTGTCGCAAGTGTTGATTTTTGATCATAGGAGAAAGTTTATTTGCTGTTGATAGTTGATTATGCTTTTACTTTTGCCTTTGGTTTGAATTTTTGACTTTCTAGTGTCGAAACGAGTATTTATTTCAAAATCATAAAGCGTCGTAAACATCTCTACCTTTTGATTTCGAAAAGAAGCTTGTTTATGTTTGTCGCTTGAAAGCAAAATCAGATTTGTACAACAACTTTATTTTTAGGCATCAATATTAAGAAAGTGAAAAAAAAAACACATGCATGTGCATTTGCATATTGGCAGTCTGTTTGGCTTGATTTAGGAAAGTGCATTTACAGTGTGCTCTTTGTTCTTTGCGAAAAGATTGTGTCTTTCTTTTCCCCTAGTAGCTAGGATTTTCATTGCTGAAAAGAGATAAAAGTTTGTTTATCATCTTTAGATTTCATTTTAGGAATTACATCTACATCTCGTGGTGATCCCAAAAGGAAAACTTCATAAGAAATATCAACTTAAAATAAATTCAATGAACCTAACAACGCTTTGGAACTTAACGCACAACATTTAGAGGTTTAGGCTAGAGACGTATTCCGGCGTCGTAAAGCCTGGTAACTGTTGTCCTCATTGATGGTTGGGTGATTCCTCCACTTTGAGACGATAAGTGCCAGTACGGAGTTGTGCTCCCACGTACCGTCGAGTATATATTGGGAGACCCCTATAGGCTTAAATCCTTTATCCATAGGAAGCCGTGTCGGCCGCCCTACTAATCGCAATGCACCGAACACAGCATTCGGGAAGATTGACTGCCGTACCGTAAAAAGTATTCTGCAGTTTTGCGATTGGTTTGGTACTCCCTCTACCTAGACCTCCAGAGAAGTCCCTTTCGTTCCTTTTCAGACTCCTTAACGGAAAAGGCCCATCTGAGCACTTGTCACTTCAGGCTCATTAAAAATCGAAGGAGACTAGAGTCATCTTTTGTTTTTTCTCGATTCTTAAAAACTGAAAAAACAAGTTGTGTCAAAGCGTGTTAAAATTTATTTTAAATGGAATATTCATACCCTTTTCCTACGTTGATCTTGCGTTGATAAAATGGAGCCTACCAACCAAGGAATTACCCTTGGTGGAAATCCTAGTCCCTTATCCTCTTGGGGACATGTTGGTGCGCCCCATATAGCCACATTGTCGCTTCCAGGACTGAAAATTGGCTTGCCAGTATGGCTCTTCTCAACCAATGTCGTTCAGAACACCACCATTCCTGAACAATCGAATCAGGAATTAGACGAGTCCAGAGTTGCCCACCAGCCTTCTACTTCCTCTAATTCTTCCTCTCCTCCTTCCTCTTCGCTTGATGGAAGTGGTAAAGCTAAAAGCCATGTTCCTAAGGAGAAGAAGGAAAAGAAGAAGAAGGAGCCAAAGGCGAATGGGGGAAAATGAGTGTCGTCTAACGAAAATCCACACACTGCACCGACCAAGCCTAAATCGCCATGTGTCATTTGCAAAGGAGACCACTTTCACAGAGATTGTCCTTGCATCCCCCGGATACTAAGGGACTAGTCTCCTCGTTTGCACAACCCGGTGTCGCCAACCTCTGATAATCATGCTGAAAGCACACCGTCAACTAGCGAAAGTGAAGCCCCAGGACAAAAAGGGAAAGCTAGATTTCCTTGTAAACTGTGCGAAGGCAATTATACCCTCCACCGTTGTCCCTTCTTAGACGAAGCTAAAAGAGTTTTGGATGATCGTCCGGTTTCACCGTTACGACTCCCTCCTAGATATAAAAAAACTCTTGCCGAGTCCGTCACTAGTTGAGAATCCAGCTGGCCCGCTCAGGTGGTCGGCTGAAGCGCCTATCATTGAAGATAAACCAACTGAATCCATACCAGAATAAAGTCAAAACGTCGAGGCGGCAGTTGACCCGGTCTTGCCTTCAGAGGTTTTATCTTCAGACGATACAATCACTGAAGAGAACAAGGATGACACCGTCCAAATTCTCTTCATAAACACAGACTCCGACGAACATGGGGGCAATCCACCCGTTCCTTTATCGCAGGAAGGAAGTTCGTCAGAGCCATACCCGACCGTCTATTCGGTCCCACCTCCAAGCAACCTAGTTGTCTCCTTCGACTAGAATCAACTAGGCAGACCTCGTTTACCAGCAAGCATACCATTCCGAATTATCGCTCAAATATATAGAATGGTCATGGCTGGTACCATCATAGATGAGGGGGCTTCTTTGAGTATCCTTTCCTCTACTGCTTGGTTCGCCATCGCTTTTGCCTGAGATGAGAAATCTGACAGGCTTTGATAAAGGAACCAGTCGACCTTTAGGGATCCTTCCCGATGTGCCCATAACATTAAGAACGAAGACAGTTCGCATGAACGTAATGGTAGTTCAAGGACCCTTGGATTATAACCTACTCTTGGACGAGACTATATTTATTGCATGGGAGCCATTGTCTCCTCACTCTTTAGAGTAATGTGTTTTCCGCACGAAGGAAGAGTGGTCAAGCTCGTGGACCAACTTTCATTTCCCGGATCACGCATAGAAAATAGTCATATACCATCCCTAAATGGTCTTTTCACGCAAGAAATATCTCAATCCCCAGTCCGTCCTCCCGATGAGCGCGAGTAATTCGAAGGGATATGACTGAAACCCAGGGGGCATGCGTCCTGGTTTGCTTCAGCAGGAAAAATTCGGGTATAGAGTAGGTTTCCGCAGGAGAATATGCCTAGTCTGTACCCCCGTCCGTGGTTGGAATAGGGGGTTATTCTAGTACATGATTCTCTTGTCAAAGTTATGTGAGTTGGCGAGCGCCGCCACTCACCTTTGTTTATCTCGGTAGACATCGCCGAAGAAGTGTTTTGTTTGCTGTGTGAATAGAACAATCTTTGGGTAACCTGTAAGAGGTAGGCCTCTCTCGGTAAAACAAATGTTTTGGCGGAAGTGAAGTAGAGGTAACTTTGAAGCTCTGTTTTATACCTGGGGGCATGCAAACCTTTTGGAGTGCAAGCGATGGGCGGCTATTTATTTTTAAAATTTTTAGGACCTCTAACCCTTTAAACTCGTAGGATTAGTCGTCACCTAACTTGCATAAAGAAAGGATGTGGGGAAAAAATCTAAAAGTTGCCATTTTTATATGAGACATTCTTATCATATGACTGGATTAATCGAGCAGTGTTTACCACGAGGTTCAAGCTCGTTAAAAAATAAACCCGGACCGAGCAAATGTTTCCACCCGCGTTTAAGCTCGTTAAAAAATGAACTATTCCCTGGTAAATAACCACCGTGAATGTAGCACTTCAGCCATTAAAGCCTTGGTCGTGTTTGCATCGTCACCTCCACTTTTCCATTGGCCGATCATTCACCTCCATTTGATTGTTTACCCATTTTGAGGAACAGCTGCGAAGAGTGATTTCACTAGCCATCCTTGTGACACTGCCGTGATTGGAAAATTCCAAACCTTACCTGGAATCAGCTGCTACCCATTTCATCACTCGTTCCTCACAAGACGAGTCTTCTTTAAGCTCTTTTCTGACTCGTAAAATATGAAAAGATTGCCGAGTTCTGGCCTTCCAGCTCGTTAAAGCGACGAGAATTGATATCCCTCCTCTAGATTTTAATCTTTTTGGACCTGAGGGATTATTGCACAAAACGATCGAGCGCTTGTTTTGTTCGGCTCGTTAAAGTGATCGAAAATTCATCCCTTCTGTATTGTTTTATACTTTTTCGGACTTAAGGGATTAGATGACGAAAAAGGAATTTTGGAGTTACCTTTACGTACCTTTTCAGACTCTCTAAAAATGAAAAGGACCGAGTTATCTTTGTCGTTAGACTCGTTAAAAAGATTAATAGCGACAAACTTGTCTTTAGACGAGAACGAGTTTCACTATCGCTAGGCTCGTTAAAATATAGCGATGGGTTTGCCCGAAGGGAAAATTATAGAACAAGCATATGTTATCCTCCTCAAGCTTGACAAAAATAAAGAAGTACTGGTCAACAATGACTGGGGAAAAATTGGGAAGAAAACTCAAAGAATCTTTATTGGTAGCAAGTCGCTCTTGAACATGACACTTCCACTCCGTGCCCGAGTCGGGTTGGGTTGTTTCATTCACCGGTCACATCACCATGGTCTCGCCATACCATCCACATTTGGGGTTAATGCTACCAATCCATCACATGAGTGTCGCCGACATGTTCAAGAAAAGTCATCCAGAAAGGCCACCTGTGTCCCGCCCACTACCATACATTATACTCCATTCTTTCATGACCGCCACCCTGAACCATATATCATCAGATCGTTTTCACCTCCATCAAAATCATTTGCTCCGTTCTGTGTCATTGATGTGGGATTCATTAAGGCCCTCCTATGACGGATCACTTCTTGTCGACATCAGCTCATTATCCAAGAAGTTGATCTAGGAACACCCCATTCAGTACTTTGAAGCTTGCATGCCTCAATGGCAAGTTTCTCACTTCCGGCGATAGGTATACATCAATGACCTTCGACCCAAAGCTTTTGCGTGGTGTTCGACGCCAAGTCCTTTATTCACACCACGTGAATTGTACTGCAGTACCTTGAGGGTCATTATCATTATCGGTGATTCCTCTCGCGCTTGTTAACAGTTTACATCATTGACTGGTAATCAAGCGATGTCTTTCCATGTTCGACTTCAAAACATTTCTCGCATGGATCGACTTGTACTTCGAGTGAAGATCGGACGAGATTGAAGACCCCGGATCTAGCTTCACCCATCCGGGCTGCGATATATATTCAGGAAAATAAAGACATTGAAATGTATAGCATTGCAGCACAGATAATCATCCTACCAAAAGGATGATGGCTCTATCAAAATCATCAGTCTACAATCAGAAGATTGTCTGTCCTATGTACATGAAAATGAATTTATAAAGCTGAGCATGGGAATGCCCGCCTCAGCTAGATCATGAAAACAGTATGAAGATAATGTATTGTATTGTATCTTATTACAGGTCTCCTCCCAGCATTGAAAGAACTTTGGATCCTCCTAATAAAGCATTTCACTCGATAAACGGCCTCATACTTTAGGGGGCAACTGTTATAGACATTTTTGTGCCTTACAACTCTAAGAATGAAATGTCCATAAACCAAGGGCTCCTAAGTCCCTAAAAGTGTTGTTCTAACTCCTAAAGGAACAAGGTCAACAAATTATAGCTTCTCCCGGAAACTCTTCACCAGAAACTGCTCAGAATAAGTCAAATCAGGATCATTTCAGCTGCTCCACTAGCCAAGTGTGTTGCATAGCACCTAAGTCCACTAGATAGGTGCATTGCAACACACCTAAATGCACTACGAGGGTGCGCTGAGCGGGAAATGACAAGTGGAAGAGTCATTCTGCGAGGTGGAGAGACAATGGAAGCTTCAAGAATCTTCTCCAATGACACTTGCCTCACTGAATTCGACCAAGGATGAGTAAGAGGCTCTTAGTCTCCAAGTGGAAGCAAGAACTGACAGAGAGAAGCCACTAATCAATTCATGAGCTGACTCATCCTCCTTGCATACATCTACATATGGATCCCTCATCCCAGAGATTCAGAGGCTGGAATTAGGCACATTGTAAGGAACTGCTGTTGGTTTTGAGATACATATCAGAGAATTGGGTGATCTATGCTTTGTTGGGGTTGAAGAAGGGACTTCTTTGCTGGGAGGTTGATGCTGGGTCAGGAATCATCGATTGTAACTCCTCTTGGATCTTTTTGTATATCAATAAAACTATTTGAGTTTATTCTCCATGCTTGTGTTTCATTGATTCTTGTTACATTTGTATGGTTAACTTAAATCTGATCCTAAGTTATTTATGAATATAAACCCATGTATTTGTATAGTTTCCTTCTTCTGTGATCTTACAGGCACGTGGTGAAGCTGGGCAAGTGAGGGAGCAGGTAGCTGGAAGCTGTCAAAGAGAAGAGAGATTGGATCAAAGGACTAGCGCAAGACACAGGTTGGATCATCCTATTCCTCTTTGTTTATAGTTCATAAAGAAGAATACAAAAGTAGTTTTCTCTGTTTGTTTCTAAGCTAGCTGTCACACCTTAGTGGGATAGAGTAGTTCTAAATAGACACTTTTCCCGATAACATGCAGAGTCTTCTATTGTTCTAACACTTTTTTATCAAGAGGTTCAAGATCAAAATTATGGAAAGTAGATTCAATTATATCATGAAATTTCTTAAGTGAGTTCACACAACTATGAGGCAAGTGGTGGCACCATTGTTGTGGGGATTCACGAAGTGTGTGTGAAAGAAACACACTGACCTTGACTTCATCGAACTCATCTGCATCATCAAGGAATGTAAGGAAGTCATGTAAATACTCAGGGCAAGCCACTTCACCTTCACCATTGTACGTGAATTTCGACAAGAGATCATAAAACTCCCTCATGATATCGATAGATTCAACATGGGATAATGATCCAGGTTATCTTTTGTTTCTAGACGCATTAAAAGAATCACATATACGGTTTGTAGCTTAACCAAAGAGAAACTTTAAATGTGCACATGTGAGAGAAAGAAGAAGGATAGCATGAGAAGGCAAGAAGACAAGAACTTGATAATGGAGTTCGTCCCTCCTAGACTACGTCTCCGGCCCCTACTCGATCAATGGGGAGGCCTTCATTCATTAAAATGGCATCAAAAGAAGTTACATTCATCAATTTACAAAATGGAGCATTATACCTCCATGCTGAAAAGTTCCCGAAAGTTGGAGAGCTCTGTTGTAGAAACTGACACCACCAATGGATTCCTGTCACCGAGAGGTGCAAAATCCATATAAAACTTGCCCAATTCTGAGTCTGGGCCAAAATCACCTTCCTACAAAAATGTTGCTCAAGCAAGGTTCCACCAGTGTTTCTCAGCTGCTCAGGGTTCTGCCACTTGGTCTCAAACTCCGTGTTGGTTTATCTCTCCCTTACAAATAGTAAAAAAATGAGTTTAAATAACTCTAGGCAGACTTAGCCATAATATGGTTATGGGTTATATTTATCAAAACCCATTTTTACATAACCATTTACCAACTTTAATAAACCGTATGCCATAATATATAAAATATATATTTGTTTGTCTTTGATTGGGGAGTGGGCCCGTACTCCACGGGACAACACTTACCCACCCCAACCTACGACATCCTTTTTTAAACTTAGGTTGTACGTTGAAGCTTTATGTGGGGCGGTGGGACCACCACGTGGCTGCCCCCAAGCCATGCGTATCTTACCATATCCTGTTTACCATGATACGTTGGTTCAACCATAATCTGCGTTGGGCTTTGTTTGGTTTATGTGCCATACATGGTTTGGCATGGTTTAATATGTATAGTATATGATTATGACTTTTACTATATTATGATATGGTTTTGATCTTTATATATATATATATATATATTTTTAGATTTTGGTTATTTTTCCTTTTGATTTGATTTTTCAATTATAACCAAAATGTTTTCTTGTGCAGGTTTAGGAGGCTAATGACGAGCTGCCATGTGTCAGCGTCTAATGGGTTGCCATGTGGGTCCCACGTGCTGACTGCGATGCCATGTGGCACACTGTGGGCCCCATTTTTCCCTTACCATACCAAACTTTGAAGGGCTCTATCTTTTGCATACGAGCTCAGATTGACAAACTGTTTGTGTCATCGCAATCAAGAAGACGAGCCCTCTCAACTGATGCCATCAACTTCTCCTTTCTGCCATTTTGAATTTCAAGCCTTTATCCATCCCCTTGGTGTCTCGAGATCCTCCTGGATCAGATAAACATCGCGAAGGGAGGAGTCTAATGATATTATTGACAGATGTTCAAAGGTTTGAAACAGGATGTGAGGACTCAGCTTGTCGTCTGAACCTCCTTCTAGCGCAAGAAATGTTAACGGTGCTAGACCGACCAACATGTTTGGGGATCTCCCCAATAAGAAGTCCCAACTAGACTTCAAACCATTTGGTGTAGGAGTCCCAACAGTGGGTAGCATGGTATCGCCTTGACTATGGTTGCGCACAGAGGTAAGATGTCCATGTTGGTAGAAAGGGTGTGACATATGCAATATGTCAAGGAAGGTGCATGAATGGCTCTAACACACAGAATGGGGGTATGAGTGCACCCATTAGAAACATGTGGTATCATGCAGCTTGAAAGGGAACACACGAACAACACAACATCACAAGCTGGAAAGTAGGTTAGCCAATGATCCAAGTGATGGTTAAACTAACAATACATTTCGATAAGATTCATACAAACATATACAGAAAAAATCCATAGATCCATGTATAAACAACAACTACATATATCATTAGAGTAATCAGGAAAGTTGAACTATAATAACAACATATTCATGAAACGTGTTGGCTCTATTATATTAAGAAATTGAAAGACCCAATCATACATACAATTATGACCAACTACTAGTCTTGACAACAGAACGTTATAGTCACTACTGCCTGCTCCTCCAAAGAGATATACCAGCTCTGCACTATGGAGAAGCCAAGGCTCATTATGATACACTCCAATATTTCTCTAAGATACACCTATAGGAAGCTTGGCTCCTAAAAGCCTTTACAATGAGTTATTAGGTTCTATAAATAGAAAAGTGTGGGGTGACCCTTGACATTCCACTTTGTGACTCTTCACCTACCCTCATGACTCTTCAACTACTACATGACTATTACACTCTAATATCAACACTTGGTCTTTCACATTTACAAGATGTTACATTTTCATCTGCACATGTACCCATGTTAGACAAAACAGGTTTGAGAAATCCATGCAAGATATCACTAAGACTCAGATAGTTGTGGGAAGACCAACTCTTCGACATCCTCGCGATAATCGACGATGGAACACTAATGCCAAGATTGGTAGTTCATTATGGTGTCTAGGTGCTAAATGGTGACATCCTGCTGAAAGTGCGCTCTTGCCTCCGTTGCATCTGGGTACACTGGTTTGGCACCTCTGTCAAACTCGTCTAATAAGATGCAGGTCATAGTCTTGATTGCAGTCGGAACAACAACATACTAATGCATATTGCCTGCATTGATCTCCAGGTGTGCGTTGGTGGTTACGCACATCAAATCATTAAAGTACATGTCCAGATCCAGTCAGACTTGGTTCTTTGACTTCACCTCAATGAGTGAGCCAATGGATGGGATCACATGCATATGCACAATGACATCCATGCTTCTGAATACCCGTGCATGTGAATCCTGCAAATTGGTGATGAGCTGCAAGAGTTCTTCATAGTTCCAGATCTGACTCTGGATGCATGCATTCAACTCAACTGCCTTTTGCTTCATCATCTTTGGAAAGTGTAATGGTGATCCTTTGTACCTCATTGTCCATGTTTTCATGCAATCGACATCAGTTTTCAGATTTGACAAGATGTGTTCTCTCTTAGCACAACGTTGCTGCCAACCATTGATATGGACAACTGACTTATCCACAGTGACGAATCTGGAATACAACGTTTGCATGTCTTCTTCGAGAGATGATACTTCATCCACTATTTCTCTCCTTAACTCTGCTCTAGCAGATGTCGTAACCTATTCTCCTCCCTGCTTGGCTACTTGTAACTCCTTAGCCATATGCTCATTCTCAGCTATCAAGAATCTAACACTTCAACTGGTGGCTTTGGCATATGATTTGGTAGCATCAGCCAATGTTGCTGGATGCTTGCGCACATTAGATGCTATCACTCGTTCTTCAAACTACGTAGGAGATATGTCAACATCTAGAGTGGGAACTCTATGTGACTGCACAACTCCGTGTTGTGATTCATCAAAAAGATATGTTGTGCATCTCCACTTCTAGATTGTCTTCAAGGATCTTTGTGTCTCCTTGATCGCTTAGGACTTTCTCTACTTCTGGATCTGTTGAAGCCATTGGGGTGACCTCTTTTTTTCGAGGCATGAAATCAATATCCTGCTCTGACTCTAGCTGAACCATATGTGTGTCCATCTGCTCTAGGATGTGTTCAATCTCTTGAGCTAAGTCCTGCTCCTGCGATGTCTCACCCTGTCTACTTTGTGCTAGCTGCTTGGATGAGTCTATAACCTGTATGGGCACAAGTCCATAAATATGTGCATGTTGCACCTCCCATTGTACCTGTTCCTGTTGTGCTTACTTTTCTCTTCTCTGTAGCTCCTATTCTTCCTAGAGTTGGTGCTTCAACTCCTGCAACTCCTTTTCTATTTTATCCATCTTTTGTTTCTCTCTTAGCCTTTGCGTGATCCTCTGTCGCATTGTAGTCTCTTAGCCTCAATCTCAAAAGTTTCTTTCAACACAAGTGGATCTTCTTTGAACTTGCAACTTTTCTCTACCTCTGTGTTGTCAACAACCTTTCTCTTGTCTTTGTCACATGCAGGTTTTCTACCCTTTGTTGTTGTTGATGATGTTGTTCTCTAAGATGTTGCTCCCCTATGCTTTTCTAACCACTCTACAGCTATGCCGACCGGTTCATTGAGCCTAGAGGAGTGATAAAAATATCTCCATGGGTCTTCCTCAAGCCAATGACACCCCCCATGGATCCAAGGAAATTGCACTCTCACACAGTGGTCCTTCACTAAGTAATGTGTGTCATATGGATTGAAACTTCTCGTGCTGAAGGTGAATCTTTTCAATTCCTCCATCTCGGCCTGAGCATGCTCGAGATTATGTATCTCATACAACCCGAACTGAAAAGGGAGAGCGGGCCAAGGTGCCTTCTTCTTCCTATGTGGTCCCACTGAAAACCTTGTTTAGATGAGATATGACACATATTGCATGACGAGCTTGTACATGGAAAACTTTGGTAAAACATGAGAAGATTTATCCATGTTGTACATCCATACAAAGGTGCCAACTGGTGAGGCATACGAATATGCTATGTTGATCAATGCCTCCATCACTGTCTGTGACATGCAAGGTGGATCCTGCTCAAATATCATTTTTTACACTGGGGTGACGAAGTGGTCTAACAATTGTATGATACCTCCACTGAAGCTGCATTTAGAGAACGATCTACAATAAGTGTGCACAAAGGTTTCCGAAGCTGTCCATGCCCAACCCAATCCTGGGAACTTCTGACGAGCACAAATTACATCCAGTATGTAAGCGGGCATGTATATCTCTGCTTGTTGACCATTTGGCAGATATCGGGCTTCTGTGACCTGACCCTTCAACCTGAGAGCCAACATGTTAGACCAGTTGAAAGGTCTTCCTTCACTGCATAACTGGTCCAACATGATCACCCAGCTCTACAGGAAGGTCTTTGTACTCTCCTGGTCATCTAAGTGGCATGAAAATATGACCAAGTACTTATATGCCTTCCACGGTATCTTCATCTTGTAAATCTGGCTGGATGTTGTCCTGAACTTAGCTGGAACTTTCGCAAAGCTCTTCAAGATATCTCTTAAGCTTGCACTGCTATTATATCTGCTGAAGGGTTTCTCCATTGCGATCATTAGCTGTGGCAAGATACATTTCCTGAAAGTCGTTCACCCTGAAGGTAGCACACTGTGTTCCACTAGCACTGCTTAACACCATTGTCTCAGGATCAGTATCCAAGACAATCTAGTGGATCATTTCCGTGCATGGAAACTTGACATACCTGTATGAAATCTGGTATAAGGCAGACTTGTGAATGTTGACATAGACCCTTCGGTTTGCACATTTTCCTCAAATGTGCCAAAGAATGTATCATTGATTTCTTTCCATTTCATCTTTATATCTTTGTCTATGGACAACTTGGTGTCTTCGTAGATAGGTAAGCTCATAGACACTTTCTCAACTACATATCCAATTGCACTCTTAACGGTGTCCTTTGACCCTACTCTCTTGGAGGCCATTATACCTATAGTTCTAAAATAAATATGGAGACCGGCGATACGTGGAGACATAGAAACACTAGTGGCAAGAAATATATCAATTGAAAACGAAAAAATATTAAGGGCTGGCATGAAACATACCTAGGTGAATTACTGACAATATTGTGCAATTTTCACTAGGAGGCTTGGAGACTGACTGCGAAAACTGTACAAGGCACAGTTCAATGCACAGTCTAGCCTAGCCATCTAGGGGCTGAACCTGCACAATGTGTAGTTTTAGTCAATAATGACATGCAAACCCAGCGACTACATTGTGTAATTTCTGGGGCTAGTAAGGCACTGCCTCCTAGAATTACGCAAAGAAAGCGTGGAGGCTAGTTTTTGGGCCAACTTTGTGTAGTTTTTTGAGAGAAGGCAGAGCCTTTACTATCAGAAATGAGCATTGCTAGCCGGGGAAGGTAAGGACTGAGCCAAGGCAGCTTAGACTCGCCGACGGGTGACTAGAAACACGAAAATTTTGAATGCAGGGCGAAGCTAAGGGGAAAAAAGAGTGAAGGATCATGCATGAAAATAATGAGTGCAAGATTTTAAAAAGGGGAAGACAAGCATGTGTGTGAAGTGGGTTGCTGCAATGGTGGCCGTTAGTACAGAAACAGTGTCATGCATGCGACAATAGTGAGATGCAATGAAAAACATAAAACACCATTTCTGCAAGCTACATACATTAAAAGGGCAATAGGAATTCAACAAAACCAAGAAAACAACATTCATACAAAGTGAAATACAAAAATCAACAGAAAAGCAACGAAAGACATGAAAAGCAGAATTACCTGGAAGAAACTGAGTTGAATGTATAGAAGACTCCTAAATGCAATGTGGGATGTGAGATCTCCAATATCAATTTGAGGAATGAGATCTGAAGTGTCGAATAAATAAGTTTGATAAGGTCAAGGCTTCTGATGCACGTGCCACAAATATAGGAAAAAGCAATACTTGGCGGGAGGTTTCTAAAATGAATTTTGCATGTAACATCGAGCTGCTAAAAATGGATTCGTAAAATCGAGGGATGATTTTTGCTTTTTCTCTTTTTCTTTTTCGAGAAAAATAAGCCTATGCATGAAAATCAATATTTCTCAGTTCTGGAGGGGACTGGTCTCTTCTCGTGATGAAATTTGACAGTTTCTAGAATGAGCAAGACTAGTTGTCCCTCATGTATTGCGCAATTCCTGGACTGAAGCCCTCGCTGTCAATCAAAATTACGCAATGTTTAAGTTGAAGCCCAGTGTTGGGATGAATTGCGCATTTTCCAGAGGGAACCTCAGCTGGATAAATTGCACATTTTGGGAGCCCAGCAGGCAACCCATTTGGATTAAGCAATTTCTGGAGGGAAGGTTGGTTCCCCTCTAGAATTATAAAATTTTCTAGGTGAACACCTCAGCCAAACAATGGTTAATTCTGGAATGTCAACTTGCGGGTTGGAGACAAACAAGATGACCAAGATAGGCTGGTAAGCCAATGAAAATCATCTGAAGCCTATGTACTTGGACAGTGCAAGACATGCTGCTAAAGATGTTTGGTAGGGAGGCTCCAAAATGAGGCTAAGGAAAAATTTTGGAGGGTGGTTGTAGTTGTTACAACACCGCCATAACCAAACCAAAAAGTTGGAAATCTAAACTTGAATAAAGAACTAGGAAATAGAAATAATGAAATTGATTTATGCTTCACAACTTTGAGATCACTGATATATGATCTCCAAAATACGAAAAAGTTGTCAAATTGTCTATTGCAATTTCATTAAATTCAAATGTATCATCCAACCCCAATGACTAAATCCAGCTAGGTCATATTCTCAATTACAAGGTGAGAATGTATGATAATTTTAGAACTAGTCTAAATATAGACCAAATCAAAGGCAACAACATTACTAAATATTTATTATCTTTGTTCTTTGACCGAGGAAACAATAATTCCTTTGTTTGTTGACCCAAGAAACAATCAACCTTTACCAGTCAAAAAACAATGTATTTCTATGAATTGGTTCACCTACCAACCATTTCAAGACAATTGGATGGATAGATGGTTTATTTAATAGATTATAATGTAACAATAGGGAGGTACCATTATATTTCTTTAGGAATTTATGGGTGAAGTTTTAGCTAGGACTGAATGTCAACTTCTTTAACATGGGAGAATTCAAAGGGGTGGGTTCCGCCTCTACAAAAGAAAGAAAAAATGATTGATGCAACACAATATTAGGTCTTCATCCACCTAGATGAATTCCTAAACACCTTGTCAAACATACTCTAGTAATGGATGTAATTATGGAAATCTAGATGGTAATAGGCACATTGAATCAAACTCTAGTGCAACACGGTGACATCATCGCACAAGGAGTAACCAAAAATTGATGTTGGAAGAAGGGTTAGATGATCTGAATTTGTAGCAAAATTTGACTAGAAGAAGCCACATGGAGGCTCATTTGAGCCTCATAGATATAGTTGGTGTAGATAATGTTGCTCTAGGAAGCTAGAGGGTAGTAAGCAATAGAGTTTTATGGAGGAGATTATTGCCTTTGTTATACTTCAACCTTTATTTTATACACATATAAATTTGCTGTATTATTTCTGTATATATCTAATTGTATGTTGTTTGTAGTTGATACACCTCATAACACTCCCCCCACCCTTACAAATTCATCAGTGGCAATATCAACCACTGATGTTGCAGTTGACATTTCTTGCTAATTAGTTGTATTCCATAGTTAGGTATGGTGAATTAAAACTATCCCTCCCAAAATATTTCATATGTTTTTATTTTGTAATATAAATGATTTTCGTTTTCGTGTAAGTGTAGTTTTCGTTTAATGTTTTTAGAGATTGTGATGATAGTAGACAAGGATCTAGGCCCAGTTGGGGTGGAAATATGTTCCCCTTCTAAGTATCATGTGTCAGGTTATTATTTATGTAAATTTTTATTTCATTGTATTATTTTGGTTTACTAATTGAAATATTATAAATGTGTATGCAAGTTTGTTCATTTTCTTAGTTTTCCAGTCTTAAGGCTAGCTATTGTTCACCACCAACTACTATCTATCCATCGATTCTCCATCATTACAACCAAATATAACTACACTACTGATATCTCCTCCAACTTCCTTCAAAGACTTCAATAATACACATATTTTTAAACAAGCTCACTAACTTATGTTGCACTTTTCATTTTCTAAGTTGATTGCATTATTGCATAAGGCACCTCAAAGACATATATATACTAACTTTGTAATGAAAATACATCATCTATATCCCCTCTATATACTCATCATGGTTGTAACTTATCTACATTATGACAATCTATGGAGGTGAAGCCGCAAATGTTATGGCTTTTGTCAAATTAAACTTGCAAGTGATTCTTATAATTCCAAATAAATATAAGTACTATGCATACTTACACAAAGTGTATATATATATAAATGAGACAACAATTACATATATTAATTTCCACGAATATATCAAATTACCTAAATTCATGACTCTACTCTCTAAATGCACTATCTAATATTCTATCGCTAAACTAAACTTGTAAGAAAAAATTCCAAAAAGGAGTTACAAGATCCCAAGGAAGAGTTATAGGTGCTTTAACAACAAAGAAAAAAAGCAATTTGTAAAGTATGTAAAATATATAGTTATGAAAGAGCATAAAATCCATTTTTTTTATTCAAACCCTTGAGCTAGGACTTATAGCAACCATTATGGATGGATAAGCACAAAGGAACTCAGTGAATTGTAATCAACCACAAAAAATATTATGCCAAACATGCAAGTGAAATAAGCATTTTAGATTATTTTTTTAATGTGCTTGTTTGTAACATATGTGATGTTTATGTTTATTAAATAATATATTTATAACTATTGGAGAGTTGGGTGAAAGTACACCGAGAAAAACTTCTCATACACTCACAAAGTGGTCACTAGATTGAGGACCACGTTCACCATGCAAAACTAGTAATCTCCTTGAAAATGGCCTTTATAATGCTCACTGCTTCTAGAATACTGGGAAGATCACAAATTTGACTTCGTAATTGGCAAATATGAACCAGAAGGAATTGTGTAGTAGTTATAAACCGATCTTGACAAAACAAATACCTTATAAGTGGTCCATGGCTTGTGATGCTAAAAGTTTACAACCACGGAGCATGGGTTAGCTGGTTGGTCATCGGTTGTTTTATATAACCTATGTGTACTTTTAAAGCTATAGTTAACTGAATTAATTTTAAGCCATAAAATTTTCTAACGTGAAAGCAAAATCTCTTCAATCCTGAAAATTCATTGTCACTCAAACCTACCTCTCGACACACATGTTTAAGATATTTTGTGGAATGGACATTAAGGATCGAGCTGGAGTACTCAGTTTACAATATTTTCTTAAAATAATGTGAAGATGTCACTATATCGTAGATTTTAAATAACAAGATATTCCAAAAGACTGAGATTCAAGAGTTGTTTAATCCCTTTGGAGCAAAAATGGTGAAATCTACACTCAAAAAATATTTAGAGATTTTATTATGATAATTTTCTTTTATTAAATCTTTAGGAACACAATAGATTTCTACAGTTAAATAGTTTATATTAATATTTATAATAATAAGTATTAATACTCAATATTAATAGCTTGGTTTACATTGATAGTGTAAATTAGCATTCAATAGTTTATATTATATTAATATTTATAATCATAAATATTAATAGTCATTTTAACATTTTAATAGTTTATATTAATAGCTCGCATTAACAATTTAATAGTTTATATTGATAGTTTAAAATAACATTCAATAGTTTACATTCAAAGATTGTGTAATCTGGTCAGCTTTTCTTTTGTTAAAAAGATATTTTAAAAAGTATTTATATTTTAAAAAGTATTTACGAACTAATAAAATTTTATAGTTCAATAGTTTATATTAAAAATTATATTAATAAATGTTAATATTCAATTTACATTATTTGATTAATAGTTCACCTTATGATTTTAATAGTTTATGTGAACACTTCAAGAGGTTACATTGAAGAGGTGTTTAATCCCGCGAAAAGGAAAATGATGAGACATATACTCAAAAATGATTTTTTAAAGGATTCTCCTATGATTAAAAAGAATATTTTGAAATATCTTTGGGAACATATATAGAGATTGAGATTTCAATAGAATTCTTTAGTTAAATAGTTTATATTATTAATATTTATAATGATAAGTATTAATACTCATTTTAATATCTATAATGATAAATATTAATATTCATTTTACTAATTTAATAGTTGACATTAATAGCTTGCATTAACCGTTTAATAGTTTATATTGATAGTTCAAATTATCATTGAATAGTTTATATTCCATGATTTTTTAATCATTTGGGAAGAAAAATGGAAAGATATACACTCAAAAAAATATTTTTAGGGATTTTCTTGTTATACAAAAATATTTAAAAGATTTTAAGGAAGAGATGTAAAGATTGGGAGTTCGATATAAATCTATATTTCCATAGTTTATATTAATATTTATATTAATAAAATTTATACTAAAAAAAATTAATACTCCATTTAAGGTAATACTTAGTTTACTAAGTTTAAGAGAGTTTAATAAGGTAATACTTAGTTTACTAAGTTTAAGAGAGTTTAATAATTTACATTAATACTTAGTTTAATATTGAATTTATTAATAAATATTAATATTTAGAGAATTCAAATTCTCATTTTATTATATGTGTATAAAATAGTTTACGTTAATGACTTAATAGTTTATATTAAAGGTTGTTTTTCTGGTAGCAAGAAAAATGGAGATCTATATCTAAAAAATATTTATAATAATTTTCTTATGATAAAAAAACATTTTAAAAAGTTTTTTATAAACATATATAGAGATAGTGTTCTCAATAGAGTTTTATAATTAAATAGTTTATATTGATTAATAAATATCAATATTTATTATTCAAGGGATGAAAAATGATAATAATAGCTGGGCATTGGATAATCTGATACTTCCTTTACTAATACTCATAGTTTTTGGTGTAATGGCAATCGTGATTCCAGTGGTATGAAAGTTAAAGATCTTGAGTTCAAATCACACCGACTCATATTGGGGGATATTGTTGGGGATCTCTTAATTGTAACAATAAGTTTGTTTACTAATACTTGTGAGTTTTAATAATGGGAATCACGATTAAAACAAAAAAAAATCCTCCCACGATAATATATATAAACGTTTTCAAGAAAAGAGTTCAATATTACTTTACAATTTAATAGTTTATATTAATATTTATATGGATAAACGTTAACAATTAATTCACTGAGTTTAACAGTTTAGTATGAATATTTATATTTATGTTTTAATACTTAATCTATTAATGTTAATATATTTTTTTCTAAGTAAGGTTAATATATTAATATGATACAAAAAAGGGTAGTTACAGTGATTTTTGGCCACAAGGGAACCCGGCCTCAATCAGCACGCATCCATGATAGTTGTCTATGACTGCCCCAACAGAGGGAAACCAGTCCAAAGATATGTCCAAAATATATCCAAAAATTAACCGACTCAGGGGTGGCAAATTTTAAACAGATCATTACCAAGACCAACAATTTATCCTGACTAGACCAACAAACTAGCAGTTTATCCTGAGGACACATAAGACTGGACAAAAAACTAAACCAAGACCAAGACAGAAGCAAGAACGACACGCGATGCTTAGTCTTTTGGAGCGGGCTCCTCCACAATTGGACACGCCCAGTCATCCGGGTTGTCTAACTCACCACGTCCCAACGCCTAATGGTTTTCCTCCATTCAAGCCTCAACATGCGGGCCTGATGTGTCACCTGGATGGCTATCTGAGGCTTGCGTGTAGCTGTGAATGCCAGTCTCAACATGCTGACTGCTAGCAATGGCTTTGCCATGCCTTTTGTTCTGACCTTCATTAGCTTCCTGCTCGTCACTGTTGCCCCTATTCCTGCTGCTTGGGCTAGCTCTGTTCGCCTCCTCCATGAAATTATCCAGGGGAACATGCTACTTGGTCTCTTCTGTAATGGTGATTGAGACAGTAGCTACTATAACTGAGCGGTTCAAAGAGCTGCGAAATCGAAAGTGGGTGGTGTGAGGAGCAGGATGTGGAGGCAGGTGAAAGGTTACGGTGCAAATAGCAGAAGCTTCATGTCTTGAGCTATGGAGGCCTACTCTGCCTCTGCCACTTCTTGTATCTGGGTACTGGCATGCAAAACTATGCTGGGGAATTTTCAGCAGAGGAGGTAGGGGAAGCAGAGTTGGGGCTAGGCAAAGCAGGGGAACAAGAACTTCTGCCATGCGTGCCACCACGTTGACTGTGCATACGATGGTTGACCATGGTGGCTATGGGAATAGGGAGTAAGTCAGCAGGAACAGAAGATGAATTGACAGAAGAGCTATGTGAGGAAATTACAGGGGGTTGGAAGTTGTGAGCTTAATTGCAGAGGTTGGTGTGGGAATGGTGGAATCCATTACCCAAATCAATCTAGTGCACAAGCCAACATCTGCAGCTAGTGTTGGTGCATTCATTCGGCTCTCCTGCTTGCGGAGGGCAGACACAGTGAATCAAGGGCAAAATAACAGGAAAGTTCTCCGGCTCCATGGTTAAGTGTGTAATGGCCCTGCCTCGACTAGTGCAAGCATTAAATGGCTCTTACGAGGTGCCATGAATGCCATTCAAGGTGGCATTGGAAAGGTTGCAGAGGGTCATGTGGCCGCACCGTCTGCTGCCATTCATTCTAATCAACTTAACTGCCGTAGTTAACACCCACATCTGGGACTATTAATGTTAATATTAGTATTAGCACTAACATTAGATTACTCTATTACATTGATATGCTACTTATTTTGATTTTAATATATTAATGTTACATCAATATATTAAGTTAATGTTAAATTAATATATTAATTTAACATTAATTAATATATTTTGTAAATTAAAGAATATAAATTTTATATTGTTTATGATATATATTATAGGAGTATAGTTTTATGGTATAACTTTACGTTCCAAATCATATAATTTGTAATACTTTTTGATAATATATTTTTTTGATAAAAATAATCATTTAATTATTAATTGTTTTTTGTTTATTTTTTAATTAATTTGATAAATTCATTATAATCATAATTTATATGTTTTAGTGGTTTTATATGACTATTTTAACCGTAGTTCTTATAATCATATAAAATATAATGTAAATTTTCAATTTTAATTTCAAGTTAGTACATTACTTCGCGTATATTTTTTTGTAATTGGATTATCATGAAATTAAATAGTTTTTTGTGCTAACTACTCAAGTCTTAAGAATGCACAAGCATTGGAAAAATCTATGAAAAAATATAAAAATTCTCTTAGGCCCCATTAGGAAAATAAAATGATGCATATTCTTGTGGTGTTGGTAATTGTAATCTACACAGAGCCACATGGATTTATTCTGCAAGGTTATAAATAGATCAAAATACTTTAGAGAAAATTTATAATATTTAATCATTAATAAAGAAATATGTTTAACAAAATTAATCATACCCTTCAAAGGATTTAACATAGTTAAATTATCTTCCTAGACATAAAAATCATGTATTCTTTTTCAAGAAAATAACATCATTAGCATATTCTCTTACACACAAGAATCATAGGAAATATTTTTCAAAAAAATAATATGGTCAAATTACTTGCAGAAGAATCATATGCTAATTTTTTCCAAGAAAATAACATAATTAGCTTTTCCTTTTACACACAAGAACCATGCAGCCTTTTTGAAAATGTTATCACATAAGAACTAAATAGTCTTTTTCAAGGAGATTAGCATAATAGATTGTCTTTTTCAAAGAGATTAGCATAATAGATTTATCTTTTTACTCATAGAACCATGTAATCATTTCAATAAAAATAGACATAATTAACCTATATACACAATAATTCATCCATCTTTTTACTCATAAAACCATGCAATCATTTCTATAAAAATAGACATAATTAACCTATATACACAATAATTCATCCAATCTTTTCAGGAAAGTGAAACTACTTTACCTTTGTCTCTACACCAGAATTCATGAAATGTTTTCAAGAAAGTAAAACTACCAGAATTCATGAAATGTTTTCAAGAAAGTGAAACTAGTCTACCTTTGTCACTTATTTTCGTTTTACTTGGAGTTAAAGCTTTTTATCGAAGTAACCAATTTATGCACGGTAGGAAATGACATCTCTCAACATGATGGAGTATTTTCTAGAAAATAAAGTGACCATTCACAACATGACGGAGAATTGTTTTACCATATTCACTCATTGAATTTACTAACATAGAAAACCATTCTCTCCTTCTAGTATAACATAGTCAAGCTCACCTGGTTAAGTGTAGAAACTCGTAGGCATAAGATAATCAATTCCATGAGAATAGTTTTCCTTTTGTGCACAAATTTGGGTTAATAGCCAAATAGATCCAAATAGATCATAATAATTGAACATCTGGTAGAACTTTATGGTGCAAGACTTCATATATCCTTTTATGGTGCTTCATTCTCACGAAAAGATAAATACATTCCCGTACATTAACATTGATTGGGGGGCCAAATATAGTGAACAAAAGTGGAAAATGGTTATCCCAAGAACTTAACATAAACCATGCACGACATCCATATGCCAGTTTGCGTAGAGTACTTGAGTCGAGAAGTCAAGCTTTATAAGTCTAACCACTTACAGTTTTCTTTTTAGCGCCCCTCTTACATACACAATCATAGAAATATAAATGGAGTAGTCTACTGAGGCAGAGTAATTATCTAGACGGTTAAAAGTGGTTGGTGAATTTTTTTTCAAAAAATCTTGTAATCTTGTAAAGGCAGGTTTTGAATCATGTTTTTATGGTGGAAATGGATTCAACACCATCAAAAAAGTCCAAGACATCTAAAATTTTGAATTTTAATAACTATAACTTGGATTTACAAAAATCTTTGCTAGATATTCTCTAAATATAACGGAAATTTCCATAACTTTCCAGACAATTCCTCCTGCTAGTTAAACTACAACAATACAAACAGTATTAAACCATTCAAACCATTAAAAAATTTATATTGCGCTCTTAATTGGTTCATAACTCTCTCTTGAATTAGTTACAAACTGATTTAAGAATGTGTTTTGATTTCGCTACTCAAACTTTATTATCATCGTAATATTTTCATATTATTAGAATAGTCATTGTCAAATACAGATTCTAAGGATAATACATTATACCCCTTAAAAATAACATCGTATTTGGTGTTCATCTCATCATCATTATATTTTTGTCCAGTGTTTAATTTTCACTTGCAGTTTTATCTCTTTGTTTAGATTTTTGGTGTTCATCTCATCATTATTATATTTTTGTCCCGTGTTTATTTTTCACTGCAGTTGTATCTCTTGTATCCTTCGCAATCTTTTTTTAAGATCATTTTTCACTCAGACATCTATCTTTATCTCTCGTCATGATAATTTTGTAATGAGAACAACCAAAATGGGATCCTTTCCCTATAAAATGAAGGATTTTATTTTCAAGAAAATACCAATAAGTAAAAAATAATGTTTTATTAATAATAAAAAATATTTACAGTTACCAAAATATTCTATTTTTACTTTCAATCTTTAGCTATTACTGAATTTCATAAAAGAAAAAAATGAAGATATTTATAAAAACTTATTGTTACTTGTCACTACTCTTGGAAACCATGGTCATTTCACACAATATATCAACTAAAGGTGGTTTATCAATTGTGGAAATCACTCTAAAAGTGTTTTACTAGCCTAACAACAAGCACCTTGGTCATTTATCTGTCTCCTTGGAAAGGACCTCATGACATATGGAATCTAGTAAGTATTTCTTGTTCATAATAATATTATTTTTAATCATAACATTTCGACTTTCAATATTTTATGATAGTACCTCTGCAAGTACTCAGAGAGCACATAGCTTTCTAATTACTGAAATGGTCAAAGTAATCATAACCATACAAAGTGCATACTATCTTAGCCCTTGCTAACTACATCCACAAGTCTAGTATCATGAATCCTTAGAAATACAATAGAGGTCCCCTTTGAACTATAGTTCTTGTAGTTCCTCCCCAAGTGCCAGGTTCCTTTCCTACCAAGAAAGTAATGAGAAACATTTCATAGATTTACACCTCCACAACCCAAGTAGTGTCCTGCTAATTTTGGGAACAGGTCGAGTCATTATCTCCCACGGATACCTTTAAATTTGTACTTCCTTTATCTCCCACAATATTTTTCATACATATTCCACCTATGAAATTTATCTCTAGTCTTGTTAGCTTTTGGTGGTTTTTCGACCCATGACATTTATATCCAGTCACGTTAGATCTTGGTGGTTAGATCAGTGAAAAAAGGTCATCCCCTTGGCAAAATGGATGATTTTTCCTATCCCTTCCTGGATCTGACTGATTTTCATTATTTCCTTACATTTATCAGTCTAAGCTGCCTTGGGGTGGCTCCTCTAATATTTCCAAAAATAATAGTAAGTAAAACACTTTCATTTCATCAAGACAATTAATATTCACTTTCTCATAAATAATATTTAATTTGTAATTTTTGGATTTTTAGCCACTTGTCATCTTAGAAAATGATAAAATTCAATTTAATGTGGATTTACCATTTTTCCTTGATGTTGTTTGTCAATCTATATAAAATATTAACTATAAAAGTTAGAGATGGATTTCCACTATCATCAAATGTTTCCTTGAAACCTTTTCCAATCATCGTTGATGATTCCTATGAGGTCATGATTCCTTGAAAGGTCCTATCTCCTACTATATGAGTGTCCTGGCAGTTTTGGCCTTCAATCAAGGCATCCCCTAAAATCCAAAAATTTATAGTAATCATGACTGAGAATATGATGTAGCATTAGTGTTTTTCATTTCAAATTTCCATATAATGATCAACATGAATTTTAGATAAGACACCATTATATATTCTATGCACACATATTCCATGTCATTTTTGCATAGCAGTGAACTTTATAACTTTGCAACTCACATGTAGCATTCTTATGTTTCATTGGTTCTTATGTTTTGTGTTGTCATAATCATAGTGATGTCACTATGTTGCCATTAAGCTATCACTAGATGCAACCAATTGTTAGCCTTTAGATCATACTAAACATCCCTTACTCGATAAGACCTACCACTTGACTTGTTTTTTATTCTCAACATTCAATAGGTTTCTCTTACTGTCCTTTAGAACATGTTAATAAAAACCCATGCCTTCCTTCTTTCACTATCACTTAAACAATGCATGCATTCATTTTTTCCAAAACCCATAAACATTACATTGCAACTCCAAGAATTTTTCTTTTAATGCACCATTAAAATTATAAAAGTGTGCCTACAAATGTTGGTCGTTAATCCCCAGTATCACTGTTTACTATGTGAGTATTTATGATTTTCCATAAAAAAAAAACTATACTCAAATGTACATAATTTATAACTATATTTGATCAACATAAGGACCCAAATGCCATATGCATTTTTATTCTTTAATAAGTCATTAACACTAATATTCTTCAATGCATTCGTTAGCACTATCATGCAACTCATATTAAATGAAATATATTGCATACATTACCATGTGATTTCATTAGTATCATACCTAAACATATATCCAATAGAGTCATAAATATACTCCCTCTTGTTCTCATACAACTCAAACTGTGCCAATATTGCAACCTTTTCTCTAATACCACTTGTAACATCCCTTACTATATCTCATGCAAAATACATAGTGTCAGAATTTTTTATCAGTTTCACTAGCATATAATATTTCCAGTAACTTATCTTATAGTTCTTAAATGATAATTAAATGATACAATCATTATCATTAAAGGGAGTAACCTTTTATAAAAGGAATAGTAAATATTGTAAAGTAATAACCATTAATGCAAGTTGTTAACATAATCCTTTCTGCTATGACTTTGCATGATTGACATATTTCATTTAATTAAGTTTTTTAATAACACTTTGAATGATGTGTCATGTAAGGTAACATTATCATCATGATAAAAGAAATATGAAACACATAAATGGACACCAATATATCCTGGAAACCCTAAAGGGAAAAGCTAGCAAACATTTATTTTATTAAACCTTTTGTGAGGGAGTTCACCCATCACTCAACGATAGCAAGGGAGTCCATCTCGTGTCCATTGTTGAAAATTTATAAGAGGTACATAGTCTTAAATCAAGCATAATTAACTAGAGACCATTACATTAAACATAATGTCATGTTTTCAACCAATTTACACCACACTTCTTCAGGCACAATGTCTTCATGGCATGGTTGTTTCCTTCACTAAGTTACCCTTGGTAAACTACATTTGATGATCCTTCACTCTGCATGTAACAAAAATTATGCATAATGAACTCATTACCTACAATTAATATTAGTCTTAGTCCATCTTTTATGTGTTGCAAAAGAGGTTAGTTTAGAAAACTATCACTCCATCCTTTGCAAAAATCTTGATTCTTTCCTACGATCACTTTCATTAGTAAACTCTAATATCAAGATTATCAAAACCCATAATATTATGACATTTTGATCAAATATAATGTGAGATAATAAGAATACCTATATCCCCAACATTCACTTCTTATTAGTTATCCTTTCAGAATCTTCGATGCATTATACCTCTTTTTAAAAAACACTTTCCTGCACGTGCCTTAATAAAAGTGGAATTCATCTCCATATCTAATCATTTACTTTAACATGTATAATCATAACTAGTTAAAACATAGTATACCTTAACTATTATATGCAATACCATAATTTTAATGGATTTAATCCAATATGCCGACTATGGGAATATGTAACATCCCTCATGCATAAAGATTATAAAAGCATGCATATTCATCGTCAATTTCACATGCATTTGAATAAATGGTTAAGTATTATAAAATTATAACTTTCATTCATAACTCACATGTGTGGGTACAATTATAAAAACATGCATTATTATCATATTTCAAATGAAATACAGTTATAAAATGGAAATTGCATTTTCAGGGGTGAACTTTATTTATGAATGCAAAAATGTTCACATCATCACTATGGTATTACACTAATGCAATTTTATTACAATATGAAACCCACATTTATGTTATCAACCTTCAATAAAAAGTGTTCATATTAGGTAATAATTCTTCATTCTAAGGTTTAAAATGAACATACAAAAACATTCCAAGAGGCATTAATGCACACCACAAATTTCCACAATGGGATTTACACCATAATTTCAACTTAGTGGATTGCTTGATGGTATTTTTTTGTGATTGGATTATCATGAAATTAAGTAGTTCTTGTTCTAACTACCCAACTCTTAAGCATGCACAAATGTTGCAAAATTCTATGATTAAAATGAAAATATATGCATTTTCTTGGGGTGTTGGTAGTTGTAGTCTACACATAGCTAGATTGATTTATTCTTCAAGGTTATAAATAAACCATAATACCTTAGAGACAATTTATAATATTTAACCATTAATGATGGAATACATTTAAAGAAATTAACCATGAGGTCCTTTTAAATAATTTAACATTGTTAACTAATCTTCCTATGCATAAGAATCACACAATTTTTTTCATGAAAATAACATGGTTAACTTATCATCACAAGAATCATATGCAAATCCTTTAAAAAATAACATGGTTGACTTTTCTTTTATTCACAAGAACCATGTAACCCTTTTCAAGAGGTTAACCCACAAGAACCATGCAATCTTTCTTAAAGAGATTTACACAGTAAATTTATCTTTCTATGCATAGAACCATGCAATATTTTCAAGCAATCTTTCTTAAAGAGATTTACACAGTAAATTTATCTTTCTACCCATAGAACCATGCTATATTTTCAAGAAAAATATACATAGTTAACCTATATCTTTTTGTACAAGAATTCATCAAATATTTTCAACAAAGTAAACCTAGTTTATAATTTTTCTCTATTCATGTGAATTCATGAAGGCCTTTCAATAATCTAAAACTATTTTACATTTATCTCTTTTTTTTCTTTGACTCGGAGTTCGAGAATGCTTTTGGATTAACCAATTTATGCATTGTAGGAAACGACATCCATCAATATGATACAATATTTTCTAGCACAGAAAGTGACCATATGCAACGTGATGGAGCATTGATTTACCTATTCACTCATAGAATTTACCAACATAGAAAACCAATCTCTACTTCAAGTACATAGAGTCAAGCTCGCATGCTAAAGTGCAAAAGTTGTAGGAATAATATAATCAATTATGTGAGAATAATTTTCCTTGTTGATGCAGGAGCATCTGGCTGACAGGACAAAGACAAAATGAAGGCGGTATGGTCTCTGAAGGGGACGGAGGAGTTAACTCACTGAATGGATAACGTGCTTGTGTTTTTTTTACTTTTATTTCATTAAGTTGTCTAAGTTAATTTAGTGAACAGTAATTAGGAACAGTAGGATTAGTTAGTGTCACTGTTCTAAACAGTTAATTTACCTTTGTTAAAAAATGTTGAACGACAATGAAAAGTTCTGTACAAGAAATAACTGATGTAACTGATCGAACATAACTAACAACAGTTAGTAACAGTTTCCTAACAATGTTTTTAAAAGAGAAATAGAACACAATGTAGAGGGTTCGGTTGTGAGAGAAAGAAAAAAAAAGGAATTATAATTTTTCTGCACATTTTTCTATGCAACGTCCAAAAGATTGTCTATGTTGTATGAAAATGCATTTGTCTATATACAGGATAGTTTGTTGGTGATTTTACTCACAGGCATATGATGCGATCGATGTTATAACGAATTTATAAACTCAATGTAAGCAAACAGGTTACGAACAAGTCAACAAAACGTGCAGTGGAAGCCAAAGATACGGTCCCCAAGACCACGTACATAACTGAACAACAAAGTGATAGAACGAGCGAGCCCAAACAAGCAACCAAAATTTCAAAATCGCCAGGTATGTGAATGAACAACCAATAACAGTCCCACATTTAATTTAATCCAGACAGGAAATTAGTATTCTGGTTCACTTATATATCTATATATCTATATATATATATATATATATATATATATATATATATATATATATATATATATTCCATTTGGAACAAAAGAGAAACGAGCTAGTTCCACAATTACATTGTCCATGCCTATGACCAAACAGAATTGAGCACGACAGAGGGTTAGAACCCTCGACCCATTACGGAGACCAGACAGAGAAAGAGCCCAGCGGCAACCTGCAGCGAAAGGCTAGAAAATCATAACTACACAGACCCTAACAATCATAGCCTAAGGCCGAATAGAAGAAACCAGAAAACAAGCGACACTAGCCGTGTCCAGTTGAAGCAGCCAGATTGCCGGACGCAGAGACCCTCGAGCAGTCATACCTACAACAATGAAAAGAAAGCAATATAAGTATCGACAGTGTAAAGAAACGAGGGCGCACAAAAAAGAAAAACAAACAAATTCCAGTTCTTACCTAACGAGGGCAAGCCGCAGCCGTAACAGTTCCTCAAGGTTCCCCTGCTCACGAGGAGCCGAAACATCAATTAATTGTGGAAAAAGGAACAGGTAATGATAGCAGGGAACTGGCGAACTTACCTTGTGAGTGACGGAGAAATCGAAAAAGAATGACACTGCATTCTGCCAGACCCGTGGAAAGTTGATTTTGGAACCAGAGGTCTCTCTCCAGAAGTAGCACAACCAATAAACGACTGTAACAACTATGGAAAGCACAGGCACTAGAACTGCATACCATGTGGAAAGGAACGCAGAGACGCAATAGCTAGTTACCATCACATAACAACAACTGAAACTTGGCACAAACAGGAAAAGAACCGAACCTACCAAACAGTACAACCCTTGATGGACGAGTGGGAGAGATTTCCAGGTCGAAGTCCTGAACCAGTGGAACACAACCACAGAGTTCCATATCGAAACCGCGAAGTACCGGAGAGAGCACACTGCTCGCAGAACCAGGAGAATGACAGAGTTAATGACTTGGGCGCGAGTTTGAAAACACCCATATCAAGGTAGGCTCGAGGAATCCCAAGGAGAGACAGTTGTCAAACAACCAGAGATAGGCGTACCAATCACAACCCCATCATTAATTCAGCGCCGATTTATCGATTTGTGTTGGAGAGGTAAATCCCCTCTACGGATAGAGGCGATCCCTACTAGCCCAATAGGGGTCTAGCAACAATCACACAATGCTGCCACGCATGTTCCTAGTTACAATTAAACAAGAAGTAAAGAGCACCTACTTGGATTCCTGCGCTGTCGTTTGTCGAAGAGATGTTGCCTTCGTTCCTTCGCTTCGGCTGGTCACAGTCCTCCGCGATCCCCGCGAACGAACACCTGCACACACGAAGAGAGAGCAAACGCAAGCGTGAAATCTAGTAAAGTAACCATATGTCAGTCAGAAAAGACATAATTCACATTTACCCATTGCGTAGACAAACGAGAATGGAACAATAATAGCAGTCATCTATTATTAATCAGAATAGAGAAGAGTACAACCAAATGTTCTGACGTCGATAACCTTCTCCAGAGGGATCAGTCAGCATGTATCTCAAGCATTCACCTTTGAGGATGGTTCTCCCAAGACAAATAACTCTCTCTCTCTCACACAAATGTCACAAACAACCTTCCCCAAGCAATCAATCACTTCCACACCTAGCACACCAAACCTATAGCAGCAATCTGAGCACTACAAGCTCTGTACAATCCAAGCTATTCACAGCTAAGTCTAACTAGTTCCAACTAGCTGCTCATGGTAATGGTGAGAGTTTATATAGGAGAAGGAGTCTCCTAAAAAGGTGGAAGGATGAGCTTATCTTCAAGGGGAGCTGTTGCAAAGAGTCGAACAGACATGCCATAGAAGGGAGTCGACATTCACAAAGCTAACAACCAGGCCTGGAGTGATCTGGAAGGCTGGCTGTTTGAACAAATTCGCCTAAACTGGATCAGCGCGGATTATAGAGAAACTGTCGCGCTGGCAGCGCCTATCAATAACTGAAGCGGTCATGTCAGCGCGGAAGAACACAAGAAAGGCGCGCTGTGAACCATCACGGAAAAGTGATGTTCTTCCGCGATGGCAGCGCACAGAATACACTGGGAAGCGCCTGTCATCGCGGTTATTTTAGAAACAAACGCGCTGATGAAGGAAACTTTGGAAAAATGGGTTTTTGAGCCAGTTCAGGGATCAGAACACTCTTTGTGATTGTGAGTTCTGGGCACAGCAGGGTGACTGACAGGAAGGCAGTGATAAATTACTGTGTAACAGATGCCCCCTAAAGGATGAAGACCGAGAGAGTGGGAGGGGTGAAATGCTTTACGACACACGCCGAACTGGAACACCACTGAGAAGTACCGAAAATCTCTGACAATCAAGTACATGCAGTCTAGGCATGGGCGCAGCCATCCAAAAGACATGCGAAAATGGTCTATGGTATGGACGCAGCCACCCAGTCAAAGAGACCAAAAACTGACAAGGTATGGTCGCAGCCATCCATGAGGACTCAGGTATGGGCGCAGCCATCCATCAATGAGTCATGTAATGATTATCCACAAAATCGCAACCTGGACCGTCATGAGCAAGGATCCAGGGTCTTGCGCTCCATCTCGACCCGAACAGAGTACAAGTCCAAGCATGTGAATACATGGGTTGAAGTCGAACATGCATGAACATCGTCTGATTACCAGTCAATGATGAAAACTGTTAACAGACGCGAGAGGTACCACCAATAATGACAATGGCCCTCAAGGTACTATAGGTACAATCCGTGACGTGTGAATCAATGAGTTGGTGTCGAACACTCACGGAATCATTCGATCGAAGGCCAATGATGTAAACCTTGCGTCGAACACGAAGAACCTGCCATTGAGGCATGCAGGCTCCAAGGCACCTGAAAGGAGTCTCTGAGTCACTTTCTCAGATAATGAGTTGGAGTCGACGAGAAAGGACCTTGATCGAAGGTGGGCCATGATGATTCCCACATCATCGACACGAGACAGAGGTATAATAGTTTTGTGATGAGATAGCGAACAAGGTTGCATAGTGGCAGAGGACAACTTCTCTTGAACACATAACGGCACTGTGACGGGTTTGGCAGTACTTGACATCGAATGAGCAGCGGGTAAAAATAACGACGGCCATGACGATGAGAGGTCAAAATAGGATATCCAAACCCATGGAGGCTAGTGAAAACGAGATGAGATGACCCCACCCAGACACGAAACAGTGGAGTGCCGTGTTCAAGAGCGATGTACTGCCGAGGCGACTGTAATCATAGTTCCATTTTCCCCGCCTTTGCAGGCAGGTACCCCGATTATTTTTGGATGACAAGCTTGACGGGGATCACATATGCTTGATGCGTGTCATGTCGACAATATCCGATGTCATTGAGTGTTTAACGAGCCTGACAAAGGAGAAACTCGGCTTCTTTTCTTGTTTCGAGAGTCTGAAAAGAAAGCGGAAAAGAAGACTGCAGGGGGGTCCTTTTTCGTACAGTTGTGTCTCTCGAGCCCGAAAAAGTATAAAACTATGCTCGAAAGAACCGCCCGGCCATTACGACCGAGGAGTACTTTTCGTAAGTAGTGCCTTCGACCCGAAAAAGTAAAAAAGCGGTCGAAAACACGTCGTTTTAGAGCCGATATCGAGCGCGAAACGACAAACGCCCGGCAATCTCTTTGGTTCAACGGTCGAAAAAGAGCTTAAAACGACCGCCTTTCATTCCTTTTAACGAGCTGAAAGGAAGCTCGGCTATCTTCTCTTGTTTTAACGTCGGAAAAGAGCTTAGAGACGACACTTTGGGGATCTCATGAATGGCGGACCGTCATAACCAAGCTGCTGTACTTGCACCTGCACAAGGGCACTACCCGCATAAATCCATTCAACATGTGTAAAAACATATTAAAATAAGCCATTAACAAAGTCAGGGCTAGAATTATGGTTAAAAATGGTAAAAACCCAAAAAATATGACAATTTAGGAGTTTTTACTATAAATAGGGGGGGTAATAAGTCATTTTTACCATTTTACTATTCTGGAACGTGAAGGACGTGGAGGAGCCAAAAAGTTGACGGAGTGATTTCCAGCCCGTACAGAGACCGTTTTCAGATCCGCTTCTTCCAGGTAGGTTCTCGTTCCCTTGCCCTGTATTCTAGTTCATTTTAGTAAGTTTTTAACGGTTGAATTGGCCCAATTGGGCATTTTTTATTTGCATGGGTGCGCCCTCGGTCAGCGCGGATATCGCCCACGGGGTCGCGCTGACCGAAAAATTACAAACGTGGCCAACTTCGGGTCAGCGCGGAAAAGCCGTGTTCTTCCGCGCTGACCTCGAATTTTTTACACAGAGCTGCCATTGTCAGCGCGGCTGTTTCTAAAACAGCCGCGCTGGCGCAGAGAAATTTTTGTTTTTGAAAATTGAACGTGAATTTTTCTATGGAAGCACTTCTAATTTATTTTTATGGTTTGTGCAGGACATCATGGCCTTTCAATGGCAAGAGAGAGTTCACGATGTCGAAGATGTAGCTGCTTGGGGAGATGTGAATTGCTGCAACGCCATGCGGGCTTGCGGATTCATGAAATTCTTCCTTACGCCGCGTTTGAGGGCCCAGCATGATCTTCTGGAGCTGCTGATCAGGGCATGGAATCCAGTGGACCAGAAGTTCACGATCCGTGGTCACGACATTGAGTTTGACCACATGGATATCTTCTTCTTGACCGGGTTGTCGCGCCGAGGTGCGAGGCCCATCTTGGAGGGGCAGCGACCTAGCGGTGGTACTCTGGATACCTTGATGGAGCAGGTTTGCCCAGGAGCGGTGAAAACACGGAGTGGGAAGTGCTCGATCCCCTCAGTGAGAGACATTGTGCTGCGCACCATCCTGTTCATGGTGACCCGGGCAGCGGGCAGCATGGCGAACCATGAGGCCTCGAAGACCCACCTGCTATTAGCTCTCGAATGCCTCGAACCTACAGTGTTCGATTGGTGCACAGCAGTGTGCAACAATATGAAGAGGCAATTGAGCAACTGCCGTCGTGGAGAGACGAAGCAGTTCGGCTATGGGTCGATCCTGGTCCCGCTCATTCTGGAGCGAGTGCCAGCCATGCGGCTGCAGTCGATGGGTGTGGATGCCCCCAGGGATCCTCGAGAGACGAGGGCTTCACGATGGGCTCGGATCATGCCACGTGGGGGTGGCGGCCGTCCACATAGCTGGGGAGCATTCTTCAGAGACTGGCTGGACCAGCAGGAGATCTTCGTACAGGATTGGCCATATGCGGGGATGGATTTCCGCAATGATCCTGACTTGGTGCTGCCTCCGGGTGAGCAGTGGGACGATGCAGGTATGACACTTTTTGTCTTTTGAGTTTTGTATTGTTTTTTAATTTTTTATGTACATGTCCTAATAAATGTCTTGTCATGCAGATGTGGGGCCCACTAGACCGATTGGACTGGCTGTCACGGCACGGAGAGAGGGCCCGGGAGCCGGAGCTTTGGCCTTAGCCCCTCCAGGGGCCAACACATCGGAGACCGTGGCTCGCAACCTTGAGGGGTTGCTGGAGGGGGTGCCGGACTACCAGGGGGTCGAGGAGGTCCCTGTAGAGCATCAGATCCACACAGTGGGGGTGGAACCTAGGGTGCACCGCCTTCTGAGGCGGGTGGCACGAGCAGCTGTGTACTACAGAGAGCACCACCCAGCTGACTAGTCGCCTAGGTTTTATTACCACTGCTGTTTTGAGACATATGACTCAGATGTGTTGAGATTTTTGGACATGCACTTGTATTTTTGAGCGCCTCAGTGCGCCACACGATATATATATATATATACATACCGATTTTTTGGATGAGTCGTTGTTACATATGATGATGTGTTCTTTATGTTATGCGTTTATTCAATACAATTTGTGATCTTATGTATGAATTTGCACGACACTCGACTCATGGATTTTATATTTTTGATGCAAGCTTGAAAGCACACACATGCAAACTATGCTTGAAATGATTTATTTACATATGCTTATGGTTTTACTATGCTATCTATGCTTTCCTATATGATGTTTATCTGTTACGCAAATGTCTATCTAATACATGATTTGCCAATGCATCAGTCAACGTATTTAATCGTCTCGGAATGTGTTGATAAGTAATGTAATCAAAACTCCGTTCTAACAATCTTACACGTAGGTACAACCTTAATATGCGCTGGTCTCTGACGGAATATCGCCCGTTGAGTTGATGGACAACCAGCTGGGAGTCCAGGTTCACCACTAGCTCTCGGATGCCGAGCTCAACTGCTTCGGCCAGTAATTCGATTACAGCGCTATACTCGGCAACGTTGTTAGTGGTACGACCTAGGCAGACACCCTGAAGGTCTAGCAACTCTCCGTGAGGATCGTAGATCACCCACGCTGCCGAAGACAAATTACAAGTACTACGGCAGGCACCATCAGCGAAACCAACATAAGGGGTACGAGACATCTGCGCAGGAAAGACAAAGCACAATAAGGGGCAAAACACGCCTTCACACCAAAGCAAAAGAAACTTACGCACTAAAAACTCAAAAACACACGTATGTACAAAGTGAATGTGAGCAGCTATGCATAATATTTCTTCAAATACAGCCCATTACGGGGCTTGTCAAGAGGATTTCCCTCATAGTCAACCAGCTCATATGCGCCCTTTTGTAAAACACGCTTCACGATGTAGGGACCTAACCACATGGATTCGAGTTTTCCTGCCCCCAGCTTATCCTTAGCTTGATCGTAGAGCAGTACTAAGTCTCCCACAACAAAGGAACGAGGATGAATATTCTGATCAAAGTGAGCTTTGACTCTCTTTTTCTGTGCTTCGATATCCAGAGAAGCCAAACGACGGGTCTCGTCTAACCATTCTAGGTAAAGAAGCCGTTCCTCCACCGGAGTGGTGTTGGGAAGCAACTCGAAAACTAATTTTAATGAAGGAATCTCGCATTCGACAGGAAGGGTAGCCTCCAGTCCATAGACCAGTTGAAACGGGGTGAAACCGGTGGCATCCTTCACAGAAGTCCGGTAGGCCTACAAGGCCGGGAAAAGCATCAGATGCCAGTTTGACTTGTGTGTGTTGACGGTGCGTTGAAGCATGGTGATCAGAACTTTGTTCACGGCTTCGACTTGACCGTTAGATTGAGGATAGTACGGTGACGAACTATCTTGGCGCAAGCCTAGCTGGGTCGTTAATTCTGCCATCATATGATTTCGGAAATGCTTTCCGTGATCTGTAACAATAGCCTGAGGGACTCCGAAGCGAGTGATGATGTGATTGAACAAAAACTGCGCCGCTGTGTGACCGTCCTCGTTTAATGTAGGCATCGCTTCGGCCCACTTGGTGAAATAATCCACGGCAACGATAATGTACCCATGCCCCCCGGCCGAACGAGGGTTACAGGACGTAAAATCAATGCCCCATTTGGCAAATGGACCTACGGTTACGACAGGGTGCAGTGGCGCGACAGGTGCACGCATCTTCCGGTGGTAAACCTGGCACTCATGGCATGCGCGTACAGCAAGGATGCAATCCTTGAATATAGAAGGCCAGAAATAACCAGCGCGGAGGATCTTTTGAGCGGTAGCGTATCCGGACATATGACCGCCACAAGCGCCGGAGTGGCAGTCATTTAAGACTCTCTCAGCTTCCTCGAGGGTTAAGCATCGGCGAAGAATAGAATCGATGCCGAGGCGGTACAGGGTGTCGCCCAAAATGCGATACGGTTGAGCTTGGTGACGAATTCGTCGCCGAGCGTCCTTCGATGTGTTGGGACGAAACGAAGACGTTTGTAAGTATACAATGATGTCCCCGTACCATGGGTCGAGAGTGCTGATGAGGAATAACGTTTCATCCGGAATCTGCTCCTCTGAATGAGATGGTGCAGACGGAGATGGTAAGGAACAGAGCAATTCAGCGAAGACCAGTGATTTCTTAGACTTGGCGGCAGTGAATTCCAAGTCGAACTCTTGGAGGATGACGATCCACTTCGAGTATTTGCCCCCCAGCAACTGACGTGACAAAATATAGGTCATGGGGTTGCAGTCAGAGATCACAGTCGTTGTGCGCAATAGGATGTAATGACGGAAACGTTGGACGGCGCAGACAGCGGCCAGTGCCAACTTCTCAACGTATGCATAGCGAGTTTCCGTATCCAGAAGGTTGCGACTAAGATAGTATACAACGTGCTCAGTACCATCGTCGTCGTCTTGTACCAAAACCATGCCGATGGTGGTATCGACAGCGGCCAGATAAAGGGTGTAGTCACGATGATAATTCGGAGGTCTTAGGAGCGGAGCTGAGACCAGAAGGTCTTTAAGACGCTCAAAAGATTGTTGAGCGATAGCGTCCCAACGAAAGGGTGTGTCTCGCTTTAGTAATCGGGTGAAACCCTTGGCCACCTCGGCATAATTGGGGATGAATCGTCTAAGAAAATTAGGTTTTCCCTGCAAGCTTTGTAACTGTTGTAGAGTGGCAGGGGGAGGAAGATTCAAGATGGCCTCGACTTTAAGGGGATCTAGACGGATGCCCTCCCGGGAGACGATAAACCCGAGAAGTCGGCCAGATTCCACGCAGAAGACACACTTATGCGGATTGAGTCGAATACGGTAGTGTCGACAGCGAAGAAAGATTTCGCGTAAATGAGATGGATGGTCTTGGCGTTTAGCTGAATGAGCAAGTAGGTCATCCAGGTAAGGCTGTACGATGTGTCGGCTATCATGAAAAGCATACGACATCGCACGCTGGAAAGTGGCGCCGGCATTTTTGAGACCGAAAGGTAGCTTCTTGTAAGCGAAGGTGCCCCAAGGACGAATGAAAGCAGTTTTGTGCTGGTCTGCGGGGGCTATGTTGATCTGGTTGTAACCAGAGAAGCCGTCCATGAACGAATAGATTTCGCTTCCTGCGCAATCGTCGATAAGCTGATCAATAAAAGGCGTAGGAAAATTATCTTTTGGACAGGCGCGATTGATATCGCGATAGTCAACACAAACCCTAATAGTGCCCTGTTTTTTATTGACAGGAACTATATTAGATACCCACTCTGTGAGGGGAATGGCGTAAATGAAACCAGCTCTAAGGAGTTTTTCAACTTCGGCCTTGATGGCTGCAGCCTTTCGAGGGTGCACTGGGCGTAAACGCTGATGAACAGGTTTAGTGCCGGGATAGGTAGGGATTTCGTGCTCCACGATACTAGGGTCAATGCCGGGCATTTTCTCATAAGACCATGCGAAAACATCACGAAATTCACGAAATAGATCTTTATAAAGTTGAATTTCCTTGGGAGTGCATGTGACTCCAATGTGAATATTCTCGACAACCCCTGTTTTGACAGAGATGTCGATAGCCAAAGTCTGCGTAATGTTACCCATGTTTCCCTCCGAAGACACTTGATATAACTGAATAGGCGTTTGGAGAGGGATAGATGGGAGACATGAAGCAAACCGTCCGAGACACGTGGCCATTTCCGAATGAGGAGGGAGAAACGAAGAGCGATGGTGGTGATCTGACCAAGGGAGCTCTTCGGGAGACATAGTCTCGATGATAGCCTCATCGGAGGGAAATGATTCCTTCAGGGGATCCGAAGTGGCCTTTTCTCCCAACCAAGGGAAGGTGTCAGGTGAATCGGGAACGCTGCTTGAATGAGCAGGTTCAGGGGTTGAAGCCGATGCAGCGACTATCTCGATGTAGTTGAGTTCGGCGGGACTCAACGGCATCATCTCGCCCCAGGAGTCTTCCTGATTCACGGGAGGGAGAACCCATGGGTCAGAATGTGCTGTGATCATGTTTACAGAGGCGAGATTTGGAGGTGGGAGGGGAAAGACTCCCATTAAGGAGGGGTCTTTAAACAATCCGGCACCCACACTCACTAACGATTTGGAGGTATGCTCCACGAATGGTACATTCCCTTCAGAAGAGGAAGCAAAAAAGGACAGCTAGTCCACAGTGACGATTTTCCCTTGATGGGGAAAACGAATGACACGGAATAAAGAGGAAGCCACGGCTTGCATGGCGTAAGTCCAGCTTCGTCCTAGGAGGAGGTTGTAAGTGAGATTAGCGTCAATGACTTCGACCTCGACTTCTACTGTTTTCCCTTCTAAAGAGATAGGTAAACGCGGGAGGATACCATGTGGACAAGATTCTCTTCCATCGAAAGCCTCTAGGGTGGTGGGAGACTGGCTCAGAGCAGGCGAAACAATAGCCTTCCAACAAGCAAGCGACATAATGCAGGTTGAGGCTCCTTCATCAATGACAGTACGATGAATCGTCTTGCCTTTGATGAGGACTTGTATAAGGAAAGCCACCTGATGAGGCAATCTCTGCGTGAAACCTTCGAGGTCAAAAGAAATTAGATCCGAATCTGCCGAGTCGATGCCACCAATCGCTGATAGCAGGGACTTCCTCTGGGAGGGGCAGCTCTGGAGGACTTCTAACGCGGACATAGCAGACGGAGCCTGAGCTAAGTCCTCGACAATGCTATAATGCTGAGCGGCATGAGCATTGGGGTTATAAGATGACTTCCTGAGTACACCTTTGGGAGGGGGTCGGGGGATCGTCTCGGTGCTGGGCCGTTCAATGTGAAGAGGGCCAGAACTGGACGTGGGAGCGCTGGAGGGGACCTCCGGCTCCTTCCCGGCTGAAGATGGATAATCTTTTGTTCGAGTCGTGACATGGACGGGAATGGTTCCAGCCATGAACACTTGAGAACCGAAGGAAGAGGATTGTGAAGGGTCTGCCACCTGATGCGTCTGCTGGGATGGGAAAGGCTCTTTGAGCACGGCAGGGGACCCCGAAGCACCTTTCAAAAGCCGACTAACCTCGGACCACCTAGGGCAATCCTTGGTGTAGTGATCCTCCTCGCAAATGAGACAAGGATACTTAGGCTTCCATTTGGCTCCTTCCTCGGAGGGAGGTTTAGGAGGGTTCTGCTTAGGTTGGCCGGATTTCTCTTTGGCCTTTCCTTTCTTTTTGCCTTTTGAGGATTTGTCTGCCGCGGTGGACTGGACGGCATTTACCTCAGAGGTATTCCCAGGAATGGGTGGGCTCTGAGAAGCATTCTCGTTAGAGGAGTTTTGTTTCTGCTTCCCAGAGTTCGCGGTTGATTTCTTACTTGATGAATTCACGGAGCCAATAACTCCATCAACAGAGGGTTTTGGTGGAGCTTTGGTTTGTCCGGGCCTCGGGGCATCTGGCAAATAGTCATACAAAGTACCTGACTGAGAATATACTAAGTCAAGGTATTGAGCTCGCGCGATTGCTTGCTCTTCAGTTACACACGCCCCCATTGCAATGTCTTTGGCAATTTTAGGAACAAAGGACGTGGTAAACCAGTCGGTCAGGAGTTGATCGGGAATCCAAAATTTAATCAAACGACGGCGCCTTCTCCATTCATGTATATGATCGGAGATGTGCGTTGCCGTATCCTGTTTTAGAGACGTGAGCAAATTGGTCCCAGTCTCGTACCGAATGGGTAACTGAAAGTGAGTCAGAAAGGCCATAGCCAACGAGTTAAAGTCTGAAAACATGCCGCGGTTAAGTTCAATGTACCATTTTGCGGCCGAGCCAGTGAGAGTCCTCTGGAAGAGGCGAAGTCGGATAGAATCATCAAGCCAAGAGTTGGATGAGCACCAAAGGTGATAAGTCATTACGTGGGCCTGAGGATCTTCTCCGGCTTTGCCGTCGAACTTTGGACAGTCTCCTGGTATCTTGGTTGGAACCGGTGGCCAATATGAGTTATGCAAGATAGGATCGTTTGTTAACTTGGACACATCGGGCAGTTCCAACGTAGCCAAAAATGGTAGCTGCGGGTTGAAGGACATCTGTGGCTGAGGGTTGGAGGCGGTATTAGGGTTCCATCCAGATTGAGGTTGCCCCCATGAACTTTGTCCGGACGGGCCCGGCCCGAAGGGACCTGGCGCGTAGGAATTTTGTCCTGATGGACCTGGTCCGAAGGGACCTGGCGCATAGGAGGTTTGTCCATGAGGGGATGACTGTCCCTGTGTTTGCCCCCCAGCTCCCCATGAGTTAGCAGCTTGTCCACCAGGTTGACCATATTGATAATTTTGATAGGGAGTGACCTGTGGTTGCTGATAATTTTGATACGGAGCGTACTGATTTTGCCCCTGGGGTTGCTGGTAGCCATGCGACTGCTGGGTCCCATACGGAGCTTGGTAGGCAGGCTGCGTTTGGTACGAGGGTTGATAACCTGTTTGAGTCTGAGGCCCAGAGTAGTGTCCTTGAACCGGCTGAGGTTGGGCCATACGTCCCGAAGGTTGACTTGGTCGGATTCGAGGTGGACCTGGTTGGCCAGCAGGATATCCTTGCTGGGCGCCAGGTTGTCCATGTGCCACCAAGGGTTGTCTTCGTGGAACGGGTGGTCGAATTGGTTGGATAGCTGGTTGACGTCGAGGTTGACCAGCTTGTCCAGGTTGACGATGAGGGTAAACTCCGGGTTGATTTGGCTGTATAGACGGTTGGCCCGTTCGTCCCCCACCGTAACCGGGTTGGGAAGAGGGTTGGGCTTGCTGTACGGCAGGCTGCCCTCCTTGGTATATGGGCTGAGCAGAGGGTTGGCCTTGCTGAAAAGCAGGTTGCCCCCCTTGCCCAGAAGGATTCGTGATTTGAGGGGCAGGTCGGCCCTGTTGAACATAGGGTTGTCCACCCTGCCCAAGGGGATACCCTTGCTGGACGGCTGGTTGATTTGAAGGATTGTAAACTGAGCCAGTTTGTCCAGAGGGGTACCCTTGCTGGAAATCAAGTTGGTCTTGTTGAAAAGACGGTTGCTCTGGTTGCCCAATAGGTTGATTCTGATACGGATATGGCGGACCTCCAATACCCATCGGTTGTTCCTGGTAAGGTTGACCTTGTGGGTGCCCAGATGGTCCTGGGTCAGGCGGGCCATACAGTGGTTGCCCCTGGGGGTTTTGCACGTGAAATGGCGGGCCTTGATTGGATGGTCCTATGGGCTGCCGAGGAGGATCTCGATTTCCAAAGTACTTAGTAGTATCATTATACATGACATTCAAGGATTCCTCGTTTTCTTCGAAAGGGCGATGAGGGAGACTCGAGATTTCCTTGAGGAACTCACCATTTTCATCATAGTAGAAGACGGGACCGTCGTAATCCGGGTCCGTTATGGGTTCCCCATAAGCATCATACGGTCCTGATCCTGGAATTCCTCCAACAAAAGAACCGGCTTGAGGGATTTCAAACGAGGAAACCGGTACAGCACTGACGACCGGAGTCGAACGTGCTATACAAACAGTAGGTTGAGTGGGAACTGAGGTGACGGTCGGGTTGAGTTCTGACGTGAGGGGTGGAAAAAGAGGCTGCGAAACAAAAGGGCGGATAGAGGCAGCGAGACTAGGATCCCATATAGTGGTAGAAGTTGTTCTAGCATCATACCTATCCCTCAGCGATTGATATCGTGGAGGGAGGGGAGAGGAAGACGGGATCGGGGTCTCAATGTTTGTGACCGCGGGTGTCTCGATGTCCGTGACTGCGGGTGTCTCACCCGTGCTGGAAGCTGCCCCCTCAATTGGAGATGACATATTCAAAGGGGTACAAGGGGTCTGGGGGGTATCCCAATCCTCCTCCCAGATGGGATTCCAATCCTCTAGGTAATCTGGATTGCCTGGGGCACGTACGTTGATAGGCTGGATACTCGGAACAATGGGAAGAGTACCACTTACAACTGGTACCTCGGGGGCAACAGAGGATGGAGAACCTTGATCACTTAGACCAGGGGTTGATGGGTCAGCCAGGATGACCAGACCCCTTAGAACTCCTAAAGGAAACTGCCGATAAAACTCTACTCAAAACTATCGCACACAAGACGTAGAAAGGGTAATGTTATCGAGGCCAAATTAATTTTAAGATGCAAGAACCAAACTTGACCTTTTCATATTTCAGGAGTCGAGAAAAGGACGAAAGATGACTCCAGTCTCCTTCGAATGTTTAATGAGCACGAAGTGACAAGACGCTCACAGGCACCTTTTCGTTTAGGGAGTCCGAAAAGGATCAAAAGTGACTACTCTGGAACTCTAGGTAGAGGGTGTGCCAAACTCTTCGCAAAACCACAGAATACTTTTTAGGGTACGGGTGGTCAATATTCGTGAATGCTGTGTTCACTGCATTGCGAATCGTAGGGCGGCCGACTCGGCTTCCTATGGATAAAGGATAAAAGCCTAGTGGGGTCTCCCTATATACTCGACGGTACGTGGGAGCACAGTCCGTATTAGACCACTATCGAGTCACAGAAGGAGGAATCACCCAACCTAATGTGAAACAACAGTGACTATGTTTTAAGACGCCGGAACACGTCTCTAACCTAGACCTCTAAATATTTGCGTTTAGTTCCAATGCGTTTTTAGATTCATTTGGTTCATTTTATAGTTGATCTTGAGATTAGGTTTCGATTTCAAGCTCTATCGTATGTTCGCTCACAATTACTTAGATGCAATCTATATGCAAAAGAATTCCGTTTCGTTCGATGAATTTCTAGCTATGAGAGAGCAAAGGATTTCAAACGAAACAAACAAACAAGTAGCTGAATGCAATTAAGGCAAGGAAAGGAAACTTTTCTTTTGAAAATGCAAGCCAACGAAATGTTCTTTTCCTTTTCGAAATTTTAAAACAAGCTACCAATTCGATTTCTTTTCAAAGACATAAAGCATCTAAAGGACTTTGGAGGAACCTGAACACCAAGTAAACTACTCAATGAGAGCACACAAAGTTCCCAAAACATTCAACCAAAGTTTTGAAATCAAAAGAGACAAAGCAATGCACGAGCCATGTGATCTAAGCTCTGCAAGCAAGGATCGCAAGCAAGGAGGAAGCGAAAAAGACCGCTTGGAAACACAATACAAAACACTCTAACAATCACTAAACCAATGCGAAAACAAGCCTTGAACGAGCTGGTCAATCAAGCAAACAGAGATCCTAACGGTAGGCTTGACACACACACGGCCACTAGATGTCCTAGGGTTCAGAGTGCGAAATCAAGAGAGAAAGGCAAACATCCGATGGACCAAAGTTAGGGCCAGTCGATTGGAGACTCAACACAATTTAGTAATTGCGAAAGTGATGATGGAAGCACAGACCAAGCAGCGAAAGCAAGAGACGGGAAAGGTGTTTGCAAACTTAAACTGAGTAAAAAACGAAACCCTGTAAAGCTAAGCTCCGTAATCAAACAATTCAAGGCTCAGACAGTGAAAAACCAGTCATAAGACAGATGAGGAGAAGAAGGGACAGTCACTGCAAGAGGTTCAGGAGGCTAATTTGGTGAAAAATGAGTTTTTCAGGCTCAGCGCGGGTAGCCTTCAGCAACTTGGCGCTGATAGGGGGAGCCCTTCAGCAACTTTGCGACGTCAGCGCGGAAGGACAGGGAAAAAGCGCGCTGTCTCGGAAAAACGAGGTCAGCGCAGAAATTAAACGTACAGACGCGATGACGGGAAGCACAAAGAAGATAGGGCGCGCTGTCAGCGCGGAAGAACACGAATAAATCGCGCTGCCCTTGAAAACGAAGTCAACGCGGCTGTTTTAATCGTAACTAGGAACATGCGTGGTAGCATTGTGTGATTGTTGCTAGACCCCTATTGGGCTAGTAGGGATCGCCTCTATCCATAGAGGGGATTTACCTCTCCAACAATTTGGCGACCATACTGGGGAGTCGACATTCACAAAGCTAACAACCAGGCCTGGAGTGATCTGGAAGGCTGGCTGTTTGAACAAATTCGCATAAACTGGATCAGCGCGGATTATAGAGAAACTACCGCGCTGGCAGCGCCTATCAATAACTGAAGCGGTCATGTCAGCGCGGAAGAACACGGGAAAGGCGCGCTGTGAACCATCACGGAAAAGTGATGTTCTTCCGCGATGACAGCGCACAAAATACACTGCGAAGCGCCTGTCATCGCGGTTATTTTAGAAACAGACGCGCTGATGAAGGAAACTTTGGAAAAATGGGTTTTTGAGCCAGTTCAGGGATTAGAACACTCTTTGTGATTGTGAGTTCTGGGCACAGCAGGGTGACTGACAGGAAGGTAGTGATAAATTACTGTGTAACAATTTGTATAAACAAAAATCTTTGTTTTTTATTAATTGCCCTGTACTCCAGCATCAAAATACGTTGGAGGTGTATTATGTGGGCTGGCCCCATCAAGTGGTATCAGTGAAAGGTTGTTGAAGAAATCAGGATATGGAGGTTCAAAGACGAGGACGTGGAAGAGGTGTGCACAAAGCAGCAGATGAGGGCCTGAGAGAAGAATTAAGGGCCTTTACTGCTCGCTTAGAAGCAGTGGAGGCAGGAAGGAGAAGGGACCCAGAACTTGGGGATGACAGTGAGGAGGAGGCAGTAGCTGCTACAGACGGATCGAATGAAGAAGCCCCAGAGTTAAGACTATTGAGATCGGTATTACTAGCCAGCAACAAACCCAAACCAGAGATTCCTAACTATGATGGCAGTCTGTCCGCAGATGTTTTGCTGGACTGAGTAAGTGAGTTAGATAAGTATTTTGAGAACGAAGAGATCATTGAGGACAAAAGAGTCAGATTTGTTGCAACCAAGTTAAAGGGACACGCCGCTTTGTGGTGGGATAGTGTCTGGTAGACAGGAGAAGAATGAACAAGCTACCGATAAAGAAGTGGCCAAGGATGGTTGAAAAGCTGAAAGGCAAATTCCTGCCTAAATATTATCAGGTTGAGCTTTACCGACGGGTACAGAATTTAAGACATAAGGTTATGACCGTAAAGGAATACACAGAAGAGTTTTATCGTGTAAACTTGAGGGCTGGTTATACTGATGATACTCTAGAGAAGACAGCGAGATACGTGAACGGTTTGAGGCTGGAAATACTGGATGAGATCAGTATTCTCTCTCCGCGGAATATAGAAGAAGCCTTTCAGATTGCTGTGAAGGCTAAGGAAAAGATTAATAGAAAACAAAATAACAGGAGAGGACGAGGAAATGGCAGAGGACAAGGACAGTCCTATAGCAGAGGGAGAATTTCCACTAACAGCGAAGATGGCAGCAGCTCCAGGACATTAGGAATAGTAGAGAAGGGAGATAGCATGAGAGGAGGTCGGACATATCAGCAAGGAAGAAGGAATGACTGAGGAAGGGGAGTTAATGTCCAATGCTACATGTGCCACAAGTGGGGGCACAAATCCTTCGAATGCCCAGAAGCAGAGCACGCTGGCCAGAGGGGAACATTTGTTGCACATCCTGAGGAAGCTGAGGCATTGCCCCAGGAGGTGGAAAATGTGGCAGAAACAGGAGAGGCTTTGGTTTTAAATAAAGTGTTGTTCAAGCCAGCCAAGGATACGGCTGAGCATACCCAACGGAAGGCACTGTTCCGAATAGTTTTCAAATCACATGGAAAGTGCTGTAAATTGATCATAGACAATGGGAGTACAAACAATTTGGTTGCCACCGAGATGGTGGAGAAGTTGGGATTGAAGCGACTTAAGCATCCCCCACCTTACAAGGTGTCGTGGTTGCAGAAGGGCCACCAGCTATTAGTTGATGAACAGTGCGAGGTTGAATTTCACATTGGCAAGTACCAGGACAAGGTTGTCTGCGATATCATGCCAATGGATGTGTGCCATATATTGCTGGGAGACCGTGGCAGTATGATCGGAAAGTGATGCACGACGAGAAGACGAATTGTTATAAATTTGTGAAGGATGGAGTCAAGCATACGCTTGTACCCATCAAAGAAGACGATACAGCAGAAGCAAGTGGAACAAAAGCATTATTGGTAGGAGGAAAACAACTTATTAAATAGATTGAGGAAAACGAAGTGAATTATGTGGTCGTGAGGAGAACTAAGACCGTGTTGCTGAACACAGAAATGTATGAATTTCCTGCTGATATTCAGGAGATGTTAGAAGAATTTAAGGACATTGTAGTTGATGACTTACCGGACAAGTTGCCTCCTAATAGGAGCATCAGCCATCATATCGATTTCATACCCGGAGCAAGCCTACCAAATAAAGCAGCGTATCGAATGAGCCCGAAAGATAATGAAGAGATTCGTAAACAGGTGCAAGAGCTGCTGGACAAGGGGCTGATCAGAGAAAGCTTGAGCCCTTGTGCGGTACCAACAGTACTCGCGCCTAAGAAGGGTGGAGAATGGTGGATGTGTATGGATTCACGAGCTATCAATAAAATCACTATTCGATACAGATTTCCCTTACCCAGAATGGATGATATGATGGATTGTCTTAGTGGGGTAGCTTATTTCACGAAGATTGATCTGAAGAGTGGCTATCATTATATCAGGATCAGAGAAGGAGACGAGTGGAAGACAGCCTTCAAGATCAATGAAGGGTTGTACGAGTGGCTAGTCATGTCGTTCAGTTTGAGCAATGCTCCTAGTACTTGTATGAGGTTGATGAATGAGATGTTAAAAGAATTTATTGGAAAGTTTGTGATAATCTATCTTGATGATATTTTGATTTTCAGTAGAACGAAGGGAGAGCACCTTCAGCATGTTCGAAGAGTGCTAGAGAAGTTACAACAGAACAAACTGCTGATAAACCTAAAGAAATGTACTTTCCTGTAGAGAGAACTAGCTTATTTGGGGTTTGTAATCACGGAAAATGAATTGAAGATGGATCCAAAAATGATCGCAGCGATCATCAATTGGCCATCACCGAAGAGCTTGTTTGAGGTACGTAGCTTTCACGTATTGGCGAGTTTTTATTGAAAGTTTATTAGGAATTTCAGTGAAATTTGCGCACCGATGCTAGACACCATAAAAAAGGCCAGTCAACCATTTTGTTGGACCAGAGTAGCAGAGAACAGTTTTCAGCTTTTGAAGTGGAAGATTATAGAGAGGCTGATTTTAAGGCTGCCCGATTTTAACAAGCTTTTCTAGGTTCGATGTGATGCAAGTGCGATAGCTATTGGCGCTGTGCTCAGTCAGGAAGATAGACCTGTGGCATTCTTTAGTGAGAAATTGAACGAGAGCAGGCAAAAATATTCCTCGTATGACAAGGAATTTTATGCCCTGGTCCAAGCTTTAAGGCATTGGAGATACTACCTGCTGGGCAACGAGTTTGTATTATTTTCTGATAATTCAGCGCTGCAATATGTAATGCAACAACACAAATTGAACCATAAGCACGCCAAATGGGTAGAATATTTCACTTTCATGCTAAAACACATCAGTGGGCAAGCCAATAAAGTGGCATATGCCTTAAGAAGAAGAGCTTTTCTCTTACAGGAAAGTACAATACAGGTGATGGGATTCAAAAATTTAAAGGATTTGTACCAAACTGACACAAACTTCAAGGAAGCCTTTGAAGCCTACCAAAATTTTGTGCTGAGAAATACAAGTCCATGGTTGGACTACAATTTGCAGGAAGGACTATTATTCAGAGGTGGACAGTTATGTATCCCGGATTGTTCAATGATGGAAAATATTATACGAGAGAAACATTGTGGGGGTCTAGCCAATCATTTCATCATAGACAAAACCTTGGAGCAGCTCGGACACTTTTATTACTGGCCCAGAATGCGCAGGGATGTACAACGATATGTGAACAAGTGTAAAGTCTGATGACTAGCGAAAGGACATAGTTAGAATACTGGACTTTACACGCCACTACCTATTCCGAGGAGGCCGTGGGACTCAGTCAACATTGACTTTGTCTTGGGACTGCCTAGAATGCAGTGGGGGTGTGACTTAGTGATGGTGGTGGTAGACAGATTCTCAAAAATGGCGCATTTTATGCTTGTCTAAAAACTAGTGATGCCACCCATGTAGCTCACCTGTTTTTCACGGAGATTGTTAGATTACACGGCCTACCCAGATCTATTATTTCCGACAGGGATGTGAAATTCAAAGGACACTTTTGGCGCACCCTATGGAAAAATTTGGACAGATAGTTGAACTTTAGTTTTGCATATCACCCACAAACTGATGGAAAAATGGAAGTGGTGAACAGGAGTTTGGGAAATTTGTTACGTAGCTTGACTGGGGAAAATTCACGGTTATGGGATCGTGCTCTCACTCAGGCGGAATTCACTTATAACAATTCACCAAATTGTAGCACTGGACACAGCCCATTCCAAATCTTGTACGACATGCATCCTTGGGGAATACATGAACTGCGAGATTTGGGAAACTTGGAACGGAGGAGTGCGAATGGAGAAGATTTTTCTAAAGCAATGAGTGAACTACACGAACGGGTAAAATTAAAGTTGCAGGACAGCGTGCAAAAATATAAACAGCAAGAAGATTCAAAGTAGAGAGAAGTCTAATTTAATGTTGGAGATGAGGTCCTTGCACACTTGCGCAAAGAACGATTTCCTAAGGGCGCATATAATAAGATAAAATTTAAAAAGATTGGTCCCTGCAAGATTTTGCGTAAGTTCTTAGCCAACGCTTATGAAATCCAGTTGCCACCAGATATAGGCATATCACCTATTTTCAATGTGGCAGACTTGTTCCCATTTACTACCCACGCAGAGGAAGATAGTGTGGTACGGCCAGAATGGGACACCGAAGTTAGAGACAGTTCTTCGATGAGGCATATGCCTTCGGTTCAAACCCATGAGATTGAGGGGATTCTCGATACCTAGGTAGCCAAGAAGACATGCAGGAAGTAGTATCTAAGATACCTCGTCAAGTGGAAGAATCGTCCAATTGAGGACAGTTCGTGGCTTGACACGACGCAGGTACAAAAGGCTGGTTATTCTGTGGAAGAGCTCATGGAACGGAGCCATGATTTTCTCTTACCCTGGGAGCCTAATGCAGGAGCATCTGGCTAATAGGACAAAGACAAAATGAAGGAAATATGGTCTCTAAAGGGGACGGAGGAGTTAACTCACTGAATGGATAACATGCTTGTGTTTTTTTTTTACTTTTATTTCATTAAGTTGTTTAAGTTAAATTAGTGAACAGTAATTAGGAACAGTAGGATTAGTTAGTGTCACTGTTCTAAACAGTTAATTTACCTTTGTTAAAAAATGCTCAATGACAATGAAAAGTTCTGTACAAGAAATAACTGATGTAACTGATCGAACATAACAAACAACAGTTAGTAACAGTTTCCTAACAATGTTTTTAAGAGAGAAACATAACACAATGTAGAGGGTTCGATTGTGAGAGAAAGAAAAAAAAAAGGAATTATAATTTATGTGCACATTTTTCTATCCAACGTCCAAAAGATTGTCTATGTTGTATGAAAATGCATTCGTCTGTATACAGGATAGTTTGTTGGTGATTTTACTCACTGGTATATGATGCAATCGATGTTATAACGAATTTATAAACTGAATGTAAGCGGATAGGTTACGAACAAGTCAACAGAATGTGCAGTGGAAGCGAAACATACAGTCCCCAAGACCACGTACATAATTGAATAACAAAGGGACAGAACGAGCGAGCCCAAACAAGCAACCAAAATTTCAAAATCGTCAGGTATGCGAATGAATAACCAATAACAATCCCACATTTAATTCAATCCAGATAGGAAATTAGTATTCTAGTTCACTTATACATATATATACTGTCGTGCGGAAAGAGTCAATTTTGCGGACAAAACCGACCTCCCTAGAAAACAAGGCTTTTCTAGTGACAAACAAAACAATCAAGCACTATCTTTCCCTAAATATGCATTTAAAATAAAAGCAACCAGGTGCTTAAGGGTTACCTCTAGTCCAACGCTGTTTGTAGCAGCCAAGCCTCTTCGATCCAGATGAGCTCCTTCTCCTTGAAGCCTGCATTCACTAACAAGCAAACGATTACATAGCACCTGAATAACTCTTATAATAAAACATACTCATCAATAAAGACCAAGGAGTTTATGAAACAAATTATATATAACAACTTGTTGAGAAAAATGAACTTAATTGTATTAATTGGAAACAAAAGAAACCATTACAACTAGTGCCTTGGTGTTGTGCAGGTCCCTTCCAGGGTCCAGCAAGAGTTCTCCTCTACTTTGTTCAGCTCACCCACTTCCAAACGAAGCTACGAAAGGAATGGAATCTATCCTGTCAAGCTCTATAAGGGAGTCCTAATTTCAGCAACATCTACCCTTAGGAATGTTCATCTTTCAACCTCCCCTCCCTCTGGCCCAATGCCTGTATTTATAATGCTTTGGAGGAATTTAAACAGGTCCACCATCAATGGGATAAGCCCCTCTTTCAAAGGGATAGCTCCCCTCTTTATGGGATAAGTTCCTCTTTCATTGGGATGCATGAACCATCTCGAGGCGCTCAATCCATGTCAAACCATCTTCTAGAATGCTCTAGAATCGACCACAAGTAAGTTTTTTGAAGTAAAACTTGCGCCTTTTCACTTTTACAGGAGTACGCACCCACCCCTTTATAGACAGAGCGTACAAGTACGCAGGTATTATGTACTTGAGGTGCGTACACGTAGGTAAGAGTAAGAGAAAGTGCGGAACCAGAGTTGTATTGATTTTTAAAGGCTTTCTCTCTTTTTTGGAGTTTGACATGAGGAGCAGAGGTATAAGACTTGCCAAGGAGGATAGTATGGTTATTTATGGAGCCATACTGACTGCAAATAGTCATGGTGACAAATTTTAGTGTAACATATTTCCCCCTAAAGTGCGAGGTCTGTAGTAGATTAGGGTTTCATATCATCTAGGAAGGGTGAAGAACTTTATCATGTCGAGGATTATCTTGTGGAGAGCCCAGTTGGAACCTGCAAATATTCAACACAAAATACATATATGAGATCATATCATCGCTGAGGTAGGCATTCCCATACTCATATCAAAAACTTTAACTAACAAACTAACTACTGCTTTAATTGCATCAGCTTTTCATGGGTGAATCTGACGCAAACGTTGCCGGATGGGTTTAGCGTCCGGGTAAGTCTTGATCTCATGAACAAAAATCGCGGGATCAATTCCTGGCATTTCCTCATAGGACCAGGCAAACACGTCGCGGAATTCTTGAAATAGTGCCTTGTATGTCTGAATTTCGTCATCTGTACATGAGGCGCCTATATGAATGTTTTCAACAATTCCAAGCCTATTCATCGGACTGTAATTGATGAGGGAGCTTCAACGTGTATTATGTCAATAAAGTGTTGGAGATCGCTTGGTTCTCCTTCACTAAATAAATCACCGACAATTCTTAAGGCCTTTGATGGCCATGGGTTTCATCCTTTTGGCATTCTACAGGATTTGCCTATAGGGGTTGAAGGAAAAGTCGTTAGTCTAGATGTGGAGGTGGTTGATGCCCCTCTAGACTACGACCTTCTCTTGGGTCGAAATTGGTCTTATGCTATGACAGCGGTCATTTCATCGGTCTTCCGAGTAATAAATTTCCCACATAATGGAAAGATCGGAACAATAGACCAGCTGGCTTACTTTTCATCTGACCCAACCTCTTCAGAGAGTATTCAACATGTCGGTAAAACGACTATCCCATATAAGGATGTTGGAGTAGGATTAGTTAAAGATGCCGGTTTACTGGGCACATTTCCTTTTCCTCCACTCAACGCATCATCTTCATTTGCAACCATTCATATGATTACATCAGAAACTATTTATTATGACGATCCTTGGATCATTCCTTCTGAATCTGAAATAGACTTATTTGGTAATTTTATGCCTTTGAGTCCATATGAAATTACCTATGAAGCCGTGCAGTCTTTTACCGACCAATGTTCAACCAAAATCGACCAAATGAATGTGGTCTGTGAGGAATCACTTTTCACATCAACCTCAGAGTTAATAGCGTTTCCCGAAGTTGTTTCATCTGACGAGCAACTTCGTGAAGTCCTGTGTATAGATGATTTACCATGGGACGATCTCCATCATAGATCTTCGTTTCTACCCGAGGATGATCATTTTGAAAATGATTTCTCATCAATTTTTACAGCTGAATATGTCAAGGAAGCTCAGAATCCCATGAAACATCTTGATTCAGAGCTGAATTTAGGGAACATCTCTCGATTTTGTCATGCGGAAAGAGTAAATTTTGCGGACAAAACTGACCTCCCTAGAAAACAAGGCTTTTCTAGTGACAAACAAAACAATCAAGCACTATCTTTCCCTAAATATGCATTTAAAATAAAAGCAACCAGGTGTTTAAGGCTTACCTCTAGTCCAACGCTGTTTGTAGCAGCCAAGCCTCTTCGATCCAGATGAGCTCCTTCTCCCTGAAGCCTGCATTCACTAACAAGCAAACGATTACATAGCACCTGAATAACTCATATAATAAAACATATTCATCATAAATACCAAGGAGTTTATGAAACAAATTATATATAACAACTTGTTGATAAAAATGAACTTAATTGTATTAATTGGAAACAAAACAAACCATTACAACCAGTGCCTTGGTGTTGTGCAGGTCCCTTCCAGGGTCCAGCAAGAGTTCTCCTCTACTTTGATCAGCTAACCCACTTCCAAATGAAGCTAAGAAAGGAATGGAATCTATCCTGTCAAGCTCTATAACGGAGTCCTAATTTCAACAACATCTACCCTTAGGAAGGTTCAGCTTTCAACCTCCCCTCCCTCTGGCCCAATGCCTGTATTTATAATGCTTTGGAGGAAGTTAAACAGGTCCACCATCAATGGGATAAGCCCCTCTTTCAAAGGGATAGCTCCGCTCTTCATGGGATAAGTTCCTCTTTCATTGGGATGCATGAACCATCTGGAGGCGCTCAATCCACGTCAAACCATCTTCTAGAATTCTCTAGAATCGACCACAAGTAAGTTTTTTGAAGTAAAACTTGCGCCTTTTCACTTTTACAGGAGTACGCACCCACCCCTTTATAGACAGAGCGTACAAGTACGCAGGTATTATGTACTTGAGGTGCGTACACGTAGGTAAGAGTAAGAGAAAGTGCGGAACCAGAGTTGTATTGATTTTTAAAGGCTTTCTCTCTTTTTTGGAGTTTGACATGAGGAGCAGAGGTATAAGACTTGCCAAGAAGGACAGTATGGTTATTGATGGAGCCATACTGACTACAAATAGTCACGGTGACAAATTTTAGTGTAACATATACAAACATACATACATATATATATACATATATATACATATATATATATATATATATATATATATATATATATATATATCTATATATATATATATATATATATATATATATATATATTCTGTTCGGAACAAAAGAGAAAAGGACTAGTTCCACAATTACATTGTCCATGCCTATGACCAAACGGAATTTAGTGCGATAGAGGGTTAGAACCCTCGACCCATTACGACGACTAGATAGAGAAAGAGCCCAGTGGCAACCTACAGCGAAAGACTAGAAAATCATAACTACACAGACCCTAACAATCATATCCTAAGGCCGAACAGAAGCAACCAGAAAACAAAGAGTGATAGTACCCGTGTCCAGTTGAAGCAGCCAAATTGCCAGACATAGAAACCCTCGAGCAGTCATACTTGTAACAACGAAGCAATATAAGTACTGATAGTGTAAAGAAATGAGAACTCATAGCAAAGAAAAACAAACAAATTCTAGTCCTTACCTAACGAGGGCAAGCCACAGCTGTAACAGTTCCTCCAGGTTCCCCTGCTCACGAGGATCCGAAACACCAGTTAACTGTGGAAAAAGGAACAGGTAATGATAGCAGGGAACTGGCGAACTTACCTTGTGAGTGACGAAGAAACTGAAAAAGCTTGACACTGCATTCTGCCAAACCCGTGGAAAGTTGATTTTGGAACCAGAGGTCTGTCACCAGAAGCAGCACAACCAGCAAATGACTATAACAACTGTGGAAAGCACAGGCACCAGAACTGCATACCAAGTAGAAAGGAACGCAAAGACACAACAGCTAGTTACCATCACATAACAACAACTGAAACTTGGCACAAACAAGAAAGGAACCGAACCTACCAGACGATACAACCCTTGATGGACGAGTGGGAGAGATTTCTAGGTCAAAGTCTTGAACTAGAGGAACGCAACCACAGAGTTCCATATCGAAACCACGAAAAACCGCCGAGAGTGCACTGCTCACAGAACTGGGAGAATGACAGAGTGAATGACTTGGGCGCGAGTTTGAAAACACCCATATCAAGGTAGGCTCGAGGAATCCCAAGGAGAGACAGTTGCCAAACAACCAGAGATAGGCGTACCAATCACAGCCCCATCATTAAATTCAGTGTTGGTTAATCGATTTGTATAAACAAAAATCTCTGTTTTTTATTAATTTCCCTGTATTCCCGCATCGAAATACGTTGGAGGTGTATTACGTGGGCTGGCCCCATCACTTGTACACAAATTTGGGCTACTATCCCTAAGATCGATCTAGACAGATCTTGTAATTGAAAATCTTAGAGAAATTTCATGTACAACACTTCATATATCATTTTATGTTGCTTCATTCTCATGACAAGATAAATACATTCCCATATATTAATGTTGACAGGGGACCAAACGTAGTTGAATGAGATTGTAAAAAGGTTGTCCCACCAACTTAACATAAACCATGCACAACATTGATATGTCGATCTAGGGAAAGTACTTGAGTAAGTGAGTCAAGCTTTGTAAGTCTAGCTACTTTTGGTTTCTTTTTAGCGAACCTCCCACATACACCACCATCGTAAACACAAATGGTATTTTCCAAAAATGTTTAAACAAAGAAATAATATCTATGGAGTTCATAACTCTTTCTGGAATTAGTTACCAACTAATTTTAGAATGGGTTTTGATGCCACACATCAAACATATTATCATCATAATATTTTCATATTATTGAAATAAGAAATGTTAAATATAGATTCTAGGGATATTATATTTTCTACCCCTTAAAGATAAACATCATCCTCGGTGTTCATCTTGTCAACATTATATTTCGTTCTAGTCTTTATATCCCACTACACCTTTATCTTTTATTTAGATTTATTTTATCCCTTGCAACCTATTTTTTTAAGATCATCTTTTACTCATGACATCTATCTCCACTCATGATAGTTTTATAACCAAAAGAACCAAAAGGGGATCCTTCCCCTATAAAATAAAGGAATTTATTTTTAAGAAAATACCGATAAGTAAAACAATAATGATTATTGAAAATCATAAATATTTACAATTACAAAAATATTCAATTTTTAATTTCATCCTTTTAGCCATTGCTCAATTTCGTAAAAACTAAAAACAATGCTTTTATCATAAACTTATTTTTACTTTCCAATACTCTTGGAAACCATGCCCACTTCACATAATATTTTAATTACAGATGGTTTATTAGCTATGAAAATCACTCTAGAAATGGTTTATCAACTCACAACAAGCACCCCATGGCATATGAAATCTAGTGAGTATTTGTAAATCATCATCACATTTTTATTAATCATAATATTTCAACTATCAATCATTTACCATAGTACCTCTTCAAGTACACAAAGAGAAACTATGTATTTAATTTTCGAAATGGTCAAAGTAGTCATAACTGCACAAGGTGCATACTATCTTAGCCCTTTGCTAAAGACATCGACGGGTCTAGTATCATGAATTCCGAGAAATACAATAGAGCTCTCCCTTGAACTATAGTATCAATAGTTTCTCCCCAATCATTAGGTTCCTTTCCTGCCAGGAAACTAATTAGAAATATTTCATAGATTTAGACCTACTCAATCCAAGAAGTGTCCTACTAGTTTTGGGCATAGTTCAGGTCATTATTTTCAAATGGCACCTTTAAATTGAGACTACCTTTTTATTCTGCAGTCCTTTTCATACATATTCCAACCATGAATAAATTTCCATTCATGTTAGATTTTGTCGTTTTCTCTATGCATGACATTTATCTCCAATCATGTTATATCTTAATGGTTATATCATCCAAATAGGGTCATCCTTTTGGAGGAATGGAAGATTATTCCCATCCCTTCATGGACCATAATTGTTTTCATTGATTCCTAATAGTTAGGAGTCTAAGACCTCATGGGGTACAAAAAAAATATTTACTTTCTCACAAATAATATTTACTTTTCACTTTTTAGACTTTTATCCACTTCTCATCTTAGAAAATCATAGAAGTAATTTTAAGATGGATTTACCACTTATCCTTAACGTTCTTTATCAATCTATAAAAAAGATTAACTATCAAAATCAAGTTACAATTTGATTTCCACTATCATTTAATGTTTCCATGAAACATTTTCCAATGATCCCTTATGATTCCTACCACCTCATAATTCCTTGAAAAGTTCCAGACCCTACTACCCATGTGTCCTTACAAGTTTGGCCATCGATCAAGGCATCCCCTAAATTCTAGCAATTCGTAGGAGTCATGACTAGCAATATCATTTATCACGAGTGGTGTTCATTTCAAATTTTCATATAATGATCAACATGCAATTTAAGAAACACACCATTATATGTTCTATGCACACATATTGCATGTCAATTTTACATAGCAGTGAACGTTATACCTTCTCAAGTCACATGTAACATTCTTACCTTTCATTGGTTACTACGTTCCATGATGTCAGAACCATAGTGATGTCACTCTCTTGCCTCTAAGTTATCCCTACTTAATCAAACTAACGAAATTATTGACAACTATATTTGATAATATTGCACTCTTTACAAATTTATTTTATTTACATACAAAACATTGTTTCAAATATTATACTCAAAATGCATTTCAATTCTCACATGCATCAATGTTTCTTAATGTTTCAACAATGTAAGATAGTACTGGCCTTGTAAATCTTTCAGTTCATAAATAATTTCTATGCATTAAATGTAACCATATAAAATAAGGATACATCCTCTAGATAATACATCCATAGAAATTTAAATCAAAGTTTCCATGGATATGTTTTCCCCAATAACAGTCAAGGAAACAAGATATTCTAATAGATATAGCCATTATGATTATCATCCACCATAGTTATAATGCATGCAAAACGATATTTCATTTTACATATACGTGTCTAACCACCATTCATTATCCAACCTTATTAAATTGAAGTTAATCACATAGCCTTTTCTAGGTTAAACAAATCAGTAATGCCAACATATTCAAAATGCCATCCAAATTTTTTTGATCAAAGATAATGAAGATACTACAATTCCACAACATAATAGACTTAACTAATTAGGTTGAAAATCTAGTTCCCCCCACAATATTTAGACATACTCGATGAATTTATAAAGGATGAAAATACCATATTTGTGAGATGCATGACGCACACCATCTCATTCATACTAATACCATCACTAAATCATCAACTTGTAGAACTACATTGTTATGCATTAAGTTTGAGTAAACAATGTAATTAGCAACATCTGGATACTACTAGTTTTATCCTTAAGTTTGTAGAACATACATTAAACTATCAAATAATATTTGTTTCCTTTATCACACTAGTTACCATTTATGCATGTTCATATTAAAGCGAAAAACCCTTTTTCTTTCTACTCTTATTATATACATAAAAATTCATTTCTATCAAAACATATACTTTTATGAGACATTATTCTTATCATGAGCTAGGTTCTTTATAAAATTCAAGAATTTAGAGTCATGGTTATGCAGAGTTAAACAAATATCCACTTTCGTAGCCATCATAATTTCTTGTAATGTATCTTAATATACAGAAAATCCTATACAAATATTTACTAATACAATAAAACTAATTCACCATTAGTACTAGAGTGTCAGTAATGATAATGGTAATAATTTAGAAGCCAATCAGACCCAAAAACATATTTCTATAATTAAGCTAGTAATACGAGTATGAACGACCACTATCACAGTTTTTGAAACTTTAACCATAATCGTCAATCGAATGATGCATGTTCCAATAGACTTATTACAATCTAGTAGTTTGTTGATAGATCACATACAATCTATTAGAATCGCATGTACAATGCCACCAATTATCATAAATTGAATTAACATTCAAAGTAATTTGCAATTAATCATTTGCCATTATGATCATACCAAACATCCTTTTACTGAACAAGAACTACCACTTGACTTTTTTTTCTCAACATTCATTAGGTTTCTTTTAATTTCATTTAAAACATGTTACTAAAAATGCATTCGTTCCTTCATTAATATTTTTTTGTCGCAAAAACAATGAATGCATTCATTATTTTCCAAAAACCGTAAACAATGTATTGCCAATAAAAACATTTTTCTTTTAATGCACAATTAAAAACTATAAAAGTATGCCTACAAAGGTTGATATTTAATTCACACTATCACTATTTACTATGTGGGAATTGAGAATTTCCCATAAAAAATTTTACTCAAATTCACATAATTTTCTAACTATATTTTATCACCATAAGGACCCAAATTCCATCCACTTTGTTATTCTTCAAGCTGTCATTAACACTATCATTCTTCAATGTGATCATTAGCACCATTATTGATCAGGTGCTCATGTCCTAAGTGTCGTAAAAATGCTCAAAATTTAAAGTGCTTCGAACTAGTTCAAAGCTGAATGACTGGAAATTGCTCGTCCTACCAATTCCGGCACCGCAAACGGTTCGAAAAACGGTCGCCGTATGAGGAAGATATGGCCAAAAGAATATTTTGCCCAAAACATTAGAAAATTTGAATTTTAAAAAAAAAAATTAAAAAAGAAATATTCCCTTCTCAACAGCCAATTAGAGGGCGCCATGTGGCAGGCCTGGAGGGCGCCACGTGGCCCTCGGATGACGTCAGCAACAATGTGCGCCTATGTTAAAAATTCTTTGGGCATCGGCGGGTTTTGAACACGAGACCTCCCGGTTATTAACCAACAAGCTTACCGTTAGACCGCAACATGATTCGTTGATGAAGGGGCAGAGCATATTGTTAATAAGGTTTAAAATTGGAGCGGCGGGAAAATGAAGGGGGCTGGCCCTTAGATACACATATGACCAGAGCGCGTGAACCAAGGGCCGAGACCCCTAACCACCGGCACAAAATCTGAGGGAAACCGCCAACGTCTATCAACATTTATTGTAACGGCAGTTAGCATGGTGGAGCAGTTGGCGGTGGCACCAAATTTGGTGGGCTTAACTGGCTGTCACTAAATTTAACTGGGGTTTTGTTAGGCCAAACTGGCAGTTGGGAGTAAATGGCCATAACTTTGGCTAGGAAAGTCAGTTTTGGATGAATATTGTTTTGATTTTGGGTATTTTTGACCTTTTGAAGCCATTGGTTCAGGTCTTACAGCCATCGGAGGTCTTTTGCATACGTTTTGGAGCCGTGAAAGTTCTAGGAGCCACTAGGGGCCAGTATTGGGAAGACTGTACAGGGTTGCAGGTATCCATTGGAGGTGATCCAATAGTCAATCCCGAAGGATTCAAGTGTTTTGAATCCATTTCTACCATCTATTTCTCCTGTAGATGCTTCTATTCAGCTGTATTTTCAATTTGAGCATTTAATAAAAACAAGGACAAGCCCGGTTGGGAGCTTTGGACCCAGCAGACGTAGCCCTGGAGGGGGTGAGCTGCTTTATCAACTTCTTTTGCATATGTGGTTGATTTATTTTGCAGAAAAAATTCATTTTAATGTGTTAAACAGTAAAAGGAATTAACTCTGCTATGCTTAAATGAGTCATGAACAGCTGAAAATTTCATGTGTTTTCTTTCTGCAAGACATTGAAGTATTTTAAACATGTTTAATTCTGAATTGAATACCTTGCAAACAAATTTCAAGTAGTTTCAAATTCATATCAAGTTGGTATCAGAGCTCAGGGTTTTTGTGCAAATATCTTCTAACTGTCTTGCAAAGTATTGATGCTTACCAGGTTGAAACTTAAAAGAGGGGAAGGACAGTTGACTAGAGAACGAGAGAATCCTTAGTCAAGGAAGGCCAGAGAGCCATCGCCTCCACCTTCAATTTCACCCTCAAGAGTCTCAGCAGAAGCTTCAAGGATGTCTGAACATGAAGGAGAAATTCCTATAGAGACAGATCCAAGAGAAGAAGAAAGAGTCTTCAGAAAGGCTTTCTTGGATCTCACTGAAATGGTGAAGATATTGTACCAAGAAAGAAATGAGAAATTGGCTGGAGAATGGTCCAAACATCCACATGAAGGAGAGGGCTCTTCAGGAGGTAAGAAGGATGATGATCATTCCAAGAAAGGACATGGAGGAAATGGTGATCCACCACCCCCATCTTCACCTTCTTCCTCTTCATTCTCGTCTTCTTCTATTCATAAGCATAGATCCTCTGGAAAAAGTCCTTTTTTGAAGCTTGATGTAAAGTTCGAATTACCTATGTTTAATGGTGAAGTGAATGCAGAAAAGCTTGAAAACTGGATTAGGCAGTTGGAAGTTTACTTGAGGATCCAAAATATGCATGATGATGCCACAAAGATTCAGTTGGCTTCTTTGAGAATGGATGGAGCAGCATTGGTCTGGTGGGAGGCCAAGACTAAAGAGGAGATCAAGAAATTTGGTAAGGTTACCTTAACATGGCCTGAATTTCTGTTAGCCATTAAAAAATAGTTTTATCCTCTTGCTCACATGCAGAAGGCCATTATGAATTGGAAAAATTTCAGACAACTTAAGGGTCAGAGTGTCCAAGACTACACCCAAGTGTTATAGACATTTTTGTGCCTCGCGTCATGGAGCATGGAATGTCAATAATTACAGGGATCCTCAGTCCCTAAACATGTTGTTCTTACCCCTAAAAGAGCAAGGTCATCGAACCACAGCACTTCCAATCAGTTCTCCACCTGAAAACACTTCAAAACAGGCTTATTTTGGATCATGTCAGCTGCTCAACTGAGCTTCTGCGCTGGAATGCAACTGTCCCTCTTTGTACCTGCGCTGGAAGTCAAAACTAATGAAGGCTACCTGCGCTGGGCGAGATTGGCCAAGTGGCACAGTCATTCTGCAAGGTGTCAACTGCCCAGGAAGCTTCCAAACTGACACTTGGTTCATGAGATTCGCCCTGTGATGAGTAAGAGGTACTTGATCACCATGTGTAAGCAAGGATCTCCAAGTGGACTCAAGGACTGAAGTTTAACTGAAGAGAGAGAGGACACTAGTCAGCTCTATGCCAGCCTCAAGCTGACTCATCCTTTCTTCTTCTCTCCTATATATAGAGCTCTTCTATGAGGTCTAAGGAGGCTGGAATTTTGTGTAAAGCAAGGAAGTGCTGGTGGTTTGCAGTCAGAGCTATTGGGTGATTGTTTTACTAGAGGTGAAGAGGAGAGTTCTTGCTGCTGGGGAGGTGCTGCTGGATTGGAGCCATCTATGGTTGTAACCTTCTCAGAACCCTGTTACTTTCTATTAATAAAGTTTTGCATGTTCTCCTATATACTTGTATTGCATTGATGTTTTGTGTTTACATGTATATTTGATGTACCCTAATCCATGCATCAGTTATGAGTACTTGTATCTTGTAGTTTCCTCTCTTGTTTTGTGCAGGATCGGTGTGTAGCTGGACCGGCAAAGAGAGCTAGGAGCTGGGAACAAGAGACAAGGAGAGAGGATAAGGATCGACTAAGCGAAAGACACCAGGTTGGTTAATCTATTTGTCCATCTCTCTGTACTTTCATAAAGTGAAACATCAGAACTTTACTTTCAGTTGTTGCTAAAGACTGTCACCTTTAGAGTAGGGATAGGGTCATCCGCATCGGATACTTTTCCCCACAACACCAAGAATTCAGGAGAAGAGCTCTCTTGTTAGGGGTAGATTTGCAGACCCAGGAAACCTTGCTGAAATACATTGGTGGCTTGCATAGCTACCTTAGACACACCATCTTGATGTTTAACCCTACTAGCCTGGACGAGGTTTGTGTCCAAGCTGCCCATTTAGAGGCAAGGGGAAAAACACATTTGAAGAGGGTAGAAACAAACCCCCCAAGCGGAAAAGCAAAGAGAAAACCTTCAAGGGAAAGAGAAAAAACAATGCATCTGTCAAACAGGAGAGTGAGAAAGTGATCTGTAAACACTGTTCTAAACCAGGCTATGAGGAGAAAAACTGTTGGAAATTACATCCTTAAAAAAGACCTCAATTTAACAAATCCAAAGGGAAACAGAAAACTGCTGCTACTACATATACACCACAAGATTTAGGGGAAGATTCAGGCGATGAAACCAAAATTACAGCCATGGGTTTGAAAAACTTGAAGGGAAAATAAATTGAAACTCAAGCCAGCACTAGTACCTCAAACTGCCATGTACAAGCTCCTAATGAGGAAGAAAGAATTGAACTGTTTCATGTGAGGGTGATTTCAAAACATATTAAAATTGACACACTTTTTGATAGTGGGTCACAAGCAAACCTTATATCAGAGGACTTGGTCAAGCAGCTTAAACTTGAGACCGTTCCACATCCGAAGCCATATCCACTTGGATGGATTTGCAAGGATGCAAATTTACAAGTTTCAAGAAAGTGCACATTGCACTTTGCAATTACTGCACATTTTATTGACACAGTTGAACTTGATGTGGTACCTTTTGATATAGCAGGAATCGTTTTGGGAAGTCCTTACTTGTTTGACAGGAAAGCTATCTTTCAGTGCCATGAAAACAAATATCATCTGTTCAAAGATGGCAAGGAGTTCATTGTTAGAGCTCATCGCAAGAAGACAAATATAGCGATGGTGAATGCAGGACAGGTAAAAAGGTTGGTCAATTCAAGTAAGAATTTTGTTCTTCTTATGATTAAGCCCAAGATTGATGTGAATCATGAGTCATTTGACAATTGTGATCCAAAACTTAAATCAGATATGTATGATGTAGTTGATGCATATCATGAGATGTTTCAGGAGCCAACAGGTTTGCCTCCTAAGAGGGAGATTCAGCATGAAATACATTTGCATCCAGATTGTCCTCTTCCAAACATAGGCATGTACCGCATGTCTATTATGGAGAATGCTGAAATAAAGAAGCAAATCAAGGACTTGTTGGACAAAGGTTTCATAAGGCCAAGTACTTCGCCATGTGGGTAACCGATTGTATTGATTCCAAAGAAAGATGGCACTTGGCGTATGTGTGTTGATTTCAGGGCCTTGAACAAGATAACGGTAAAGAATCGTTACCCACTCCCAAGGATAGATGATTTGCTAGACCAGCTGAAAGATGCTCGATATTTCACTAAGCTAGACTTGCGCAATGGATATCATCAAGTAAGAATTGAAGAAAGTGACATTTGGAAGACAGCCTTTAAAACCAAACAAGGACTCTTTGAGTGGCTTGTGATGCCGTTTGGTTTGTGCAATGCACATGCAACTTTCATGCGGGTAATGGATGATGTATTGTGTCCTTTTCTTGATGATTTCGTTATTGTCTACTTAGATGACATCTTAATTTTCAGCAAGTCTAGAGAAGATCATGTCATGCATGTTAGAAAAGTACTTGATGTTTTGAAGAAGAATCAGTTATTTCTTAAAATGTCAAAGTGTGAATTTGGAAAGACTTCTTTGGTTTATTTGGGACACATAGTAGGAGGAGGTGCTTTGGGAATTGATCCTCCTAAGATTGAGGCTATTGTGAAGTGGCCTACTCCCAAATCCATAACAGAGGTAAGAAGTTTTTTGGGTGCAGCTCAATATTGGAGGAAGTTTATCTCTAACTTCTCTTCTATAGCAGCTCCTATGCATGCAGTGACAAGTGTGAAGCATGCTTTCCAATGGGGAGGCAAGCAGCAAAAAGCTTTCGAATCTTTTAAAGAGAAGATTGGTTCAGCTCCAGTCCTTGCATTACCGGATTTGAGACAGCCATTTGAGATACAAACTGATGCTAGTGATTATGCTATGGGTGCAGTTCTTCTACAGCATGGTAAGCCTATTGCTTTTCATTCTGAAACTTTTAATGGTGTTATTGTAAATTATCCTACATATGATAAGGAGTTGTATGCATTGGTACAAAGCGTCAAAAAGTGGAAACACTATTTGATGGGCAAAGAAACTGTTATACATACCGACCATCAACCCTTACAGTACTTGCAATCACAAAGGAAGTTACAACAGTCACGACACTTCAGATGGATGGGCTTCTTGCAACAGTTCCATTTGGTAATAAGGTATAAGAAAGGTACTTTGAATAAGGTTGCTGATATGCTTTCAAGGCCTATTATTGGTGTTGTTACTTTACTTAAGAATGCTTCCATTGTACATGATAGTTACATAGAACAATATGCATATGATGATGACTTTAAAGATGTGTATGCTAACTTGAGTAAAGGGAATCATGTAGAGGAAAATGATTATCACATGCATAACAATTTGCTGTTTCATTTGGGCAAGTTGTGTATACCACAGGGGGAGAGGATACATGTGATAAGAGAAGCTCATTCTTCTCTTATTGCTGGCCATTTTGGTGTGAGAAAAACAGTTGCACATCTACAGAGGTATTGCTATTGGCCTCGCATGGTAGATTCTGTTTCAAGGTTCATAAGAGGTTGTTCATTATGTGCTACAAGCAAGCCTAGCAATAGGAAGCTTGGTTTGTATACTCCTTTGCCCGTACCTTCTAGACCATGGGAGAGCATCTCTATGGATTTTGTAGGAGGTTTGCCAAAATCTCGAAAGCCGCATGATTATTTATATGTAGTAGTTGATCGTTTCAGCAAAATGTGTATACTTATACCTTGTAAGAAAACTATAACTGTTGAAAAAACTGCTGAATTATTTTTTCATCATGTATGGATTCACTTTGGTTTGCCTACTTCCATTATTAGTGACAGGGATTCCAAATTTGTGGGGAATTTTTGGTCCAACCTATGGGAGATGATGGACACAAAGTTGAAGAAAAGCACTGCTTTCCATCCACAAACAGATGGACAAACCAAAGTTGTGAACAGAACCATTGTGCACCTCTTGAGAGGTTATTGTAGCAAGCATCCCAAGCTTTGGGATGAACATTTGCACTACATACAACATGCTTACAACCGTGCCAAGCAATCTTCCACAAACACCTCGCCATTTGAAGCTTGTTTTGGTTACTTTCCAAAATCACCTCTTGATTTCATTCTTCTGAAAGATGTCGCCATTGACAAAGCTCGTTCATTCATTGAAAGAGTTCAACAAATACATCAGCAAATTCAAGAACATCTTGAGAAAAGTCAAGGCAAGTACAAGGAAAGACACGACAAGCATAGAGTCGATCACAATTTTCAAGAAGGGGATGAGGTATGGCTATACATTAGTAAGGAAAGGATGCAAGGAGAAGGTAAAAAGATGAAGCCTATTCGTTATGGTCCATTAAAAATCCTCAAGAAGGTTGGAAATAATGCTTTTAAATTAGATTTGCCTTCCTACATGCAAATGTATTCTGTTGTCAATGTGGAGAAGTTACGTTTGTATGAACCTCCTTTGATTGTTGATCATGAAAGTGTTGTTCAGCTGCCATCTATAGAAGATTTCTCGCCAGAATTCTTAGATGAGCTGAAAGAAGATACAATCCTTGACAGAAGGACACGCACTTCAAGGAGGGGCAGTGTAGATTATGTTCGAGTTGGTTTCAAAGGCAGCAAACCGAACAAGGAAAAGTGGATGCAGGTGGACAGAGTGAGGGAGCTGTACCCTCACCTCTTTAACAGGTAGTTGAAGGATTTTGGGGTCCAAAAGCTTCCCAATGGGGAGGCGTGATCAGGTGCTCATGTCCTAAGTGTCGTAAAAATGCTCAAAATTTAAAGTGCTCATGACTGGTTCAAAGCTGAATGACTGAAAAGTGCTCCTCCTACCAATTCCGGTGCCACAAACAGTTCGAAAAACCGTCGCTGTATGAGGAAGATATGGCCAAAAGAATATTTTGCCCAAAACATTAGAAAATTTGAATTTAAAAAAAAAAAATTAAAAAGGAATATTCCGAAGAAAATTCCTTGGAATATTCCCATCTCAATAGCCAATTAGAGGGCGCCACGTGGAAGGCCCAAAGGGTGCCATGTGGCCCTCGGATGACGTCGGCAACAATGTGCGCCTATGTTAAAAATTGTTTGGGCATCGGCGGGTTTTGAACACGAGACCTCCCGATTATTAACCAACAAGCTTACCGTTAGCCCACAACATGATTCATTGATGAAGGGGCGGAGCATATTGCTAATAAGGTTTAAAATTGGAGCGGCGGGAAAATGAAGGGGGCCAGCCCCTAAGGGCCAGCCCCCATACACATATGACCAGAGCGCGTGAACTAAGGGCCGAGACCCCCTAACCGCCGGCACAAAATCCAAGGGAAACCGCCAACGTCTATCAACATTTATTGCAACGGTAGTTAGCATGGCAGAGTAGTTGGCGGTGGCACCAAATTTGGCGGGCTTAACGGGCCGTCACTAAATTTAACTGTGGTTTTGTTAGGCCAAACTGGTAGTTGGGAGTAAATGGCCATAAATTTGGCTAGAAAGTCGGTTTTGGACGAATTTGTTTTTGATTTTGGGTATTTTCAACCTTCTGAAGCCATTGGTGTAGGTCTTACAGCCATCAGAGGTCATTTGCATACGTTTTGGAGCCGTGAAAGTTCTAGGAGCCACTAGGGGCCAGTATTGGGAAGACTGTACAGGGTTGCAGGTATCCATTGGAGGTGATCCAATAGTCAATCATGAAGGATTCAAGTGTTATGAATCCATTTCTACCATCTATTTCTCTTGTAGATGCTTCTATTCAGCTGTATTTTCAATTTGAGCATTTAATAGAAACAAGGACAAGCCCGGTTGGGAGCTTTGGACCCAGCAGGCGTAGCCCTGGAGGGGGTGAACTTCTTTATCAACTTCTTTTGAATATGTGGTTGATTTATTTTGCAGAAAAAATTCATTTTAATGTGTTAAACAGTAAAAGGAATTAACTCTGCTATGCTTAAATGAGTCATGAACAGCTGAAAATTTCATGTGTTTTCTTTCTGCAAGACATGGAAGTCTTTTAAACATGTTTAATTCTGAATTGAATACCTTGCAAACAAATTTCAAGTAGTTTCAAATTCAGATCAATTATGCATCTCATATTAAATGTTATCTACTGCATACATTTCCATGTAATTTCATTAGTATCATACCTGAACTTATACCCAATAGCATCATACCTCTACTCCTTATTCTTACAGTACCCAAAAGGGGTGAGTGCTGCAACCTTTGATTAAATACCACCTATAACATCCCTCAGTATACCTAGTACAAAATACACAACATTATATTTTTTTATCAATTTTGCAAGCATATAACATTTCCAATAACTTATCCCATACTCACTAAATAATAACCAAATGATACAATCATGATCATTAAGGGGAGAAACCTTTAGAAAATGAACAAAAAATCTCATAAAGTAATAACCATTAATAGAATTTATTAACATAATTCTTTCTGATGCAACTTTTCATCGTTGACATTGTTCATTTAGTCAAGATTTTTAATAACACATTAAATGATTTAAGTCTCAATGTAATGCAAGTTAACAATATCATCAAGATAATAGAATAGGAAACATATAAATCGACAATGATATACCCTGGAAACCCCAAAGGGAAATATCAACAAATATTTATCTTATTAAATGTTTCATGAGAGAATTCACCCCTCACTCAATGGCACTAGGAGAGTCCATCCCTTTTCATTTGTTGGAAATTTACTAGAGGTGCATAATCTTAAATTTAAGAATAGTTAACTAGAGGCCATTACATTAGACATAATTTTTTTTTTCCACCACCTTACCCCACACTTCTTCAGGCACAATGTCTTCATGGTGCGGTTGTTTCCTTAAGTATCTCACCCTTGGTAAACTATGTTTTATGATCCTTCACTCTGCATGTAACAATAATTATGCATAATGACCTCATTTACTACAATTAGTATTAGTTTTAATCCATCTTTTAATTGTTGCGAAGGAGGTTATTTTAAAAAACTATCACTCCATCCTTTGAGAAAGTCATGATTATTTCCTATAATCACTTTTGTCAGTAACCTCTAGTATCAAGATCATCAAAACCCATAAGATGATGAATTTTTCATCAAATATAATGTGAGAATAAAAATTCATCTATATCGAACATTCAATTCCTATCAGTTGTGCTCTTATAATGTTCTATGCATTATACTTCTTTTCAAGAAGACAATTTATTGGATATGCCTATACAAAAGTGGAAGTCATATGCATAACTAATATTTTACTTTAACATGAATAACCATAACTATTTAAAATTTAGAGTACCTTAACTATTATATGCAAGACCATACTTTTAACGCATTTAATCCAATATGCAAAACTATGGGAATATGTAACATCCCTCATACATCAAGATTATAAAACCATGTCTATTCATCCCAATTTCACATGCATTTAAATAAATGCTTAAATATTTTTAAAATCATTCTTTTGATTCATAAGTCACATCCATCCATACAATTATAAAAGCATGCATTCCTATCCATATTTCAGTAGTAATACCGTTATAAAATGACAATCGCATTTTCAATGTTCAACCTTATTAATGAATGCAAAGATGTTCACACCATCACTACGGTATTTCCCTAATGAAATTGTATTACCATATGAAACCAATATTTATGTTATCAACCTCTAATGCAATGAGTGCATATTAGATAATAAGTCTTCATGCCAAGGTTTAAATTGAAAGTACCAAAACATTCCAAGAGGCATTAACACATACCATAAATTTCTAAGACAAGATTTACACCCTAATTTCAATTCAATACACTACTTAATGGTATTTTTTCATAATTGTTTTATCACGAAACAAAATGCTTCTTGTCCTAACTACACAAATCTTAAGCATGCACAAGCATTGAAAATTTCTATGGAAAGAGATAGAAATGGTCTTAGTCTCCTTTAAGAGAATAAAATGAAAAATAGATGCATCTTATTATGGTGTTGGTAATTGTAGTCTACACATAGCCACATTGATTTATTATTCAAGGTTATAAACAGACCATAATATATTAGAGAAAATTTATAATATTTAACCATTAATGAATAAATATTTTTAACGAAATTTGTTAAAAAAATATAGCAAGAAAGGCTCAATTTGACCTTATCCATATTCAAATTGAGTAAATCAAATTTCGACATTAGTAGGACAAATTGGAGGAAGTTAAGTAGTGTGACATGTCTATTGTCACCTACTTAACTCTGTAAATTTGATTTAGTGGCTTGGAGTTCAGCTATGCATGGGTTGGTTGCTAAAATTTGGAAATCTAGTTCAATTATTTTCAATTGTATTCAGTTAATTGACCACTAGCGATTGATAGAGTTAGTTGAAGGTCAATTATGTAGTGAGACAATAGCCTAACTCAGAGCTTTGTCATTTAACAGATTAATTAGCCCAAAATGGTTTATGCATGCATGGAATTTCAATTGTTTAGCTTAGGTGGAGGAGACAAGGCTAGTGTAACAAGAGTTGTATACTAGTTGAGTGTATAGGAGCTTCCCTATTGTTTAGGAGCTTGAATTTTCTCAAGATTTCACAAGGAAATAGGAGGTTGGAGGAGTATAAAATTGGCTAAGTATTGGCTAGAAGCTCTCATTCAATCAAAAGAACAATTATTATTTTGCAATTGGTGCTCAGAGTTGGACCATGCAATTTTAATAGTTTCTCTATTCAATTAATTAATTCAAAGAGGCTTGAGGGTTTTTTTCCAGTTGGGTTCCCCTAGAAATCATTGTGTATTAGCAGTTTTTCTTGTTGCATGTCTATGCATGTTGTTCTAAATTATGGTTTCCATTCTGGAGATTAGTAGTGTAGAATTGTGTCTCTTGTTTTTTAGTTTAGAATACTAAGAAGTTGCAACTTCTATCAATTTTATGCATGGTATCAAAGCCTTGAAATAACATTAGAACTAGTATTTAAAATCCGTCCCTCAGAAACATCGAAGTTACAGCTTCAGTATTACAACTTTTTCTTCAGGATTGAGAGAATGTCTTTCAACGGACTGAGATTGGAGTATGCCCTGGAGGGTAGCTTGAATTTCATATCCTGGAAGGATTAAATGGAAGTAGTGCTTGATGATAATGTTGTGTTAGGATATGTTAAAACTGATATTGTAAAACCTCCACATTTGAATGCAAAATAGTTAACCAATGGAAGAAGGATGTTGCAAAGGTGAGGAGAATTCTTTTGTGAGATGTGAGAGACCATGTGGTCCCAAATCTCCATTGAAAAGAGACACCATTTTCTATGTCGGAGAAACTAACTAAGCTATTTGAAAATAGAAGTGACCATAGAAAATTGGCCCTGAAACACAAAGTTTGGAACATTAGGATGTAGAAGAATGATACCATTCCACAATATCTCTCCAAATTTACAAAGTTCAAGATGAGCTTGGAGGGATTGGGGTAAATGTTGCAGAAGATGACCCAATGAACCTTGTTGAAAATGGCGATAAGAAATGTTAAAAATAACATCTAGAAATTCTAATTTAATTTGTCCTTGAATTAAATTAGGAATTATATCATACTTCTATTCTTATAGCATACTGTAGTAGTTATCTGAGTTAAGTTGACGTAGTTAGCTCTATAAATTTGAGTTGGAAGTCTATCTAGAGTCATGTAGAGTGAACCATGAACTTTAGGGGCCTAGGTTGAGTTCTTATTGAGTTGTAATTAATTAATTCAATTTAACTAAGTTGAATATAGTTAAACTAATTATAGTTGTTGGAGGAACTAGTGAGTGGTCAAGTGAATTAAAAGGATTTAATTCACATGCAGTGATCAATTACATAATTGATAATTCACTCAAAAATATCTCATGCATGTCAGTTCAGAAGAAGACCCAGTTGAGATTAGAGTTTAGGGACAGTGTAGTATCAATTGTATAATTTTCCGAGTTCTACAGATGGTGCTTGCAATCAGTTGAGGACCTATGTTTGGATTGTGCAATTATGGAGAGTGGATTTCCCAATTAAATATGGGATAATTCCCTCAAGAATTGAACAAGGACGTAGGAGCTTGGAAGGCTAGGATTTTGGCTAAGTATTGGACAAAGGTAGTCAGTCACACAGAGGATAGAAAATATTTGTGTAGGTTTATCTCAAGGTTGAGCATAGCACATTGTATTCATCCAAGACTTGCCTTATGGATTGTGCAAGTAAGTAGGGGCTTGGTAGGCATCATAATTCACTAAGTGTTGGCTTGAGCTAGCTTGTGAGCCAAAGAGTTCGATTGTACTAGTGTAGGAATTTTTCAAGACCAATAAGCATTATATTTTGTTCAAATATTTTAATGGAACTACAAGGCTGCTAGTGGGTAGATCAATGAGCCAATTTCTAGTGACATAGAAGGAGTTGTGATCATTAATATTGGTTGATTGAGGAGTAGGATTTTTTTTTGGTGGCGAGTTTGCAAATTAGATCTAAAACGTTTTGTGAAATTTGTTCAAAAACAAATAGAAGATTTGGCTTCCTTGTGAAACAATACCCAAAATAAAAAGGAAAATCATCTGAATTAGGTTTTGAATGAGGGATATATCACCGACTTAAATCAATTGTTTTTTACAAAAAAAGATTGACGGTGGGAGAGATGAAATGGATTTGTGTGTGAGTCAGAAGTTGTATGCACTTGAGGTACAAGATGCATGGAAAGCCTTGACGAGCAAGGAAAAGGTTAGAGATTTGGTGGTTGAGAGGGAGCATAAATTACCTCTCAACATGTAACCTGAGAAGAAGCCTTAGAAGCAAAATCAGAAATTTGTGGAGCAATCATAATTAGAGAAGTAAATAGGAGACTGAGTGGAGACATCTACTCAAGCAGAGACCTCCAGTAAGGGAAATTTTTGAGCCAAGTGGGTAGAGGGAGCACATGCAACTATACATCCAAGTGAGAGGTAGGGTGATCTGAAGTATTAGTCCGAAGGGTGTAGAAATTTGGGCAGGTTCCATTGAGAGGTTTTGACTCATGGATCATTACCTTATTACGAGAATCCACAGTACACAATAGAAGGATGGACCAATGGCGGTTAATGCAGTCATATATTAGATTGATAGAGGCATAGGCTAGGAGCATTCAAATACTGGAGAGTGTAGACCAGAGTTGACAGTAGTTCACATGGCACAGAGGTAGAGTAGGTAGAAGCATAGAGTTTTCATTGGATAGAGGAAGAGCTAGTAGTAGTCAGAGACTTTGGTGATATATGCATCATACTGATTTAGGTTGGATGTTTTTTCAATTTGAGAAGTTGCAGTAGCAACAACACTAGAGAGATCTCTTCCATGTAGAACATTGCAAAGTATCAGATCAGGATAGAGTTGAATTTTTTTCTTGTTGAGAGGCAGAGTTGAAAATGGAAACAAGAAATGTTAAAAAAAAACATCTGTAAATTCTAATTTAATTTATCCTTGAATTAAATTGTAATTCTATTCTCATAGTAGCTTGTATCAGTTAACTAAGTTAATTTGACTTACATGGTTTAATAAATTTCAGTTGGAAGTCTGTTGGGTCCCTATAATACTAGTGATTACCCCATTACTATTGTAGTTATACCACTTATTAATATTGTTGTGCCCCTATTACCCCCATATTGTTACTACTGTGCCCCATAGAATCCCTCTATTATTATTTTTGTGGCTTTATATTATTATTGTTAGGTCGGCTGGATTATATTGTGACTCCTTAGACTCGTATATATAGAAAGGAGGTTTTGTCATTTGAATCATCCAAGAATTGCTCATTTATGTAATGTAAAGGAGGTTGCCTCCTCGAAGAGGCTGAATTCTAAGGCATTGATCTATCTTTTCTATCTTTTCTTGAGCTGGTTTCACAACATTTGGTATCGGAGATTTGGATTGTAGGGTTTCGCTACTCCAAACAGGTCATCGTGGAAGTTTTGCTATAACTTTGTTTTGTGACGTTTCAGAAGTAACAAAAAAAACCCATTTGAGAAGACATCGTACTAAAATTTTGGTCCGAATTTCAGAGCTTTTCGCCCTATTGTTGCGGAGTTATGATCTGAGGAAGTTGGTATTTTTGTAGACTCCTGAATTACATTCCAAATAGGTGACCTGGGGAAAATCGTCATAACTTTCTCTCTAGTGATCGGATTGAAATTTCGTAAGAAGGTACAGAAAGAGGATGGATTGTAGTTTCTTGTATGCAGTTTTTAGATACAAAGATCAAAACAGTGACTCGTGGCACATCGTACAAGTTAGCTCTATTGAACTAGTCTATAATCAAGTCACTGTGGGAGAATTTGTATAAATCTTCCTTGGAGAATCCAATTTGGGTCAGACTTGTGGCATTGGAAAGAGGACATAGAGGGCTACTATAGATCAAAAATGTAGTACTAGATGATTGGAAGGTACAGAGATACATCAGAGGCAATATCGAGCTCCTACAAAGTGAAAAAAGATGTGTAGATTTTCTTAAATTTTTGCTTAAGCTTGGTTTGAAAATTTATTTTGAAGGAATTCAAAGGGCATAGTAGAGAATTATTATCGGTAACTGATGCCCCGAAAGAAAATGAAAACACCTAGTAAGCAACCTGAAAGCTCTAGCATGACTCATGAAGAAGAGGAAGAGATGCAACATGATATATCGAAATTACAAGACCAAGTGCAACAACTGTCCCTTACACAAAAAGGAACAGAATCTAAGATGGATGGTTTAAAGAAAGGTGTAGAAGCTAAGATGGATTGTTTAAAGAAAGGCATTGAAGCTAAGATGATTGACGTGGAAGCTAAGATGGATGATTTGAAGACAGACATCGACGAATTGAAGATAAATATGAATAAGTTGCTACAAGAAATGGGCACTAAGGGTGAAAGGGTACTAAAGGAAAATCATGATGAGAATAAAAAAAATGTTAATCATGATTCCATAGATGCTAATGTTGGATCGAAGACTCACCATATTCCAAAAATCGATATGAGGAAGTTTTATGGCAAGGATCCTGCCACATGGATATTACAGATGGAGCAATTCTTCGATCTCAATAATGTGCAAAACAAACAAAAGTTACGTATGGAAACTTTATATTTGGAACCAAATCAGTTTGTATGGTATCAATGGCTTTGCTCTCGTAAACAATTTATCACTTGGGCAATTTTTACGGAAGAATTGGTAGCACATTATGAGGATACAAAAAGCAACACTTTTTTTAGCCAATTGATAAGTCTCAAACAAAAGGGTTCAATAATGGAGCAAATTTAGGAGTTCCACAAATTGAACATAAGGGTAAAAGATATTCCAGAGGAGCATAGGATTGATGTGTTCATAGGGTATTTAAAGGATAATATGCAACATGATGTTCACCTTTGGGAACCTGATTCATTAGAGAAGGCATTCAGGCTAGCAAGAAAAATGGAAAGAAAAATTATGGCAACCAGGAAGCATACCACTCACAACTATAAAGACGGAAGTGTTGTTGCCCCTAGTCTTCCACAACCTATAAGGTTGACACCACAACAATTGGAAGAAAAAAGAGAAAAAGGGCTTTGTTACAGTTGTGATAGAAAATACACTAAAGGTCATAAGTGTGCTGAGAAGAAATTATTCTACATAGATTGTGAAGAGGAAGAAGAAAAGGACCAAGAAAGGTCAAAAGAAGAGGATATACTCCAGGAACAAAGACTAGATGAAGAACAAATAAATCCAACCATATCTTGTATTGCATTGGCGGGAATTACCACTCCTCAAACCATCAAGATAGAAGTACAAATCAAGAAGAAAAAGGTAATAGTTTTGATTGATTCAGGAAGCACCCACAATTTTATTCATTGTAAGGTAGCAAAAGAATTTAATTGCTTCCTATATCCAGCACCGGAGTGTCAAGTGATGATTGCAAATGGAGGAACAATAAATTTCTTTGGAAAGTGCCATAATATCAAGCTATCCATGGGAGAATATGTATTAACTAGCCCAATGCTTTCTATTCCAATGGGAGGTGTTGATGTTGTACTAGGAGTCCAATGGCTACAATCCCTGGGTACAATAGCATTTAATTTTCAAGAACTTTTCATGAAATTTTCTGCGGAAGGAAAGGAAGTTGAATTAAGGGGTATTGTAGGGAAACCAGGAAAGATAATCAGCTCTAATGGTATGACAAAGCTTCTTAAAAAGGAGCAAAGAGGTGTAATTGCAGAATTATGCTCGCTAGATGTTTCCACATCGGAATCATCTATTTCTCCAGATCTCCAAAAAGTCTTGGACAATCATTCCAAGGTATTTGAGACTCCCAAAGGTCTCCCACCTATGCGTGATCATGATCATGCTATTCATATGATTCCAGGAAGTGTTCCTCCAAACATCAGGCCGTACAGATATCCCTATGTCCAAAAGAGTGAAATTGAACGTATGGTTGCAGAAATGCTCAAGGCTAGTATAATTCAACCGAGTCAAAGTTATTTCTCTGCTCCAGTTGTATTGGTGCACAAGAAGGATGGATCATGGTGCATGTGTCCGGATTATAGGGAGCTCAACAAGCTCAATATTAAAGATAAGTTCCCCATTCTTGTCATTGATGAATTACTGGATGAATTGCATGGATCAATTTACTTCACCAAATTGGATCTCCATTCAGGATATCATCAAATCAGAATGAAGATTGAAGACATTCCGAAAACAACATTTAGAACTCATGAGGGTCATTATGAATTTTTGGTCATGCCTTTTGGCCTTACCAATGCACCTTCAACATTTCAAGGTTTGATGAATTCAATTTTCAAACCATTCCTTAGAAAATTTGTGTTAGTATTTTTTGATGATATACTAATCTACAAAAAGTCTTGGAAGGATCATGTTGAACATGTTGATAGGGTGCTACAACTATTGAAAGAGAAACAATTATATGCAAAAAGATCCAAATGTTTCTTTGGAGTCCAAGAAGTGGAACATTTGGGTCATATTGTATCTCATGAAGGAGTTAAGGTAGACCCTAGCAAAATTAAATCCATTAAGGAATGGAAAATCCCCACATCCATAAAGCATCTGCGAGGATTTCTCGGGTTGACAGGGTATTATCGCAAGTTTTTTAAGAATTATGGGAGAATAGCAGCACCTCTAACAACATTATTGAAGAAAGATGCATTTACATGGACTCCAGAAGCAACAAAGGCCTTTGAACATCTTAAAGAGGCAATGTGCCAAGCACCAGTCTTAGCTACACCGGACTTCACGAAAACCTTTATTGTGGAATGTGATGCTTCAGGAAATGGAATTGGTGTTGTTCTAATGCAAGATGAGAGACCAATTGCTTTTGAAAGTCATCCAATCAAGGGAAAGTTTTTAAGAAAAGCTATTTATGAGAAGGAAATGTTGGCAATACTCCATGCACTTAAGAAATGGCGACCCTACCTAATGGGAAGACAATTCAAGGTAAAAACGGATCATGATAGCCTTAAATACTTTTTAGAACAAAGATTATCCTCTGAAGAGCAACAAAAGTGGGTCACAAAGATGTTGGGTTATGACTTTGAAATCATCTACAAAAAAGGGAAGTAAAATGTGGTGGTAGATGCACTCTCAAGAAAGGATGAGGATGTGGAAGCATTGATGTGTGGCATTTCTATTATCCAACCAGATTGGATAAACGAAGCAAGGGAGGAATGGAAGAATGACGAAGAAGTGTGGGCACTTATTCAAAAGTTACAACAAGATTCCAGTACGTCTGATACATTTAGCTGGCAAAATGATTCGTTATGGTACAAAGATTGCTTATACCTTTGTAAGAATTCCCAGCTAAAACAAAAGATTCTTATGGAACTGCACACTTCTCGCTTAGGAGGGCACTCAGGATTTTTAAAAACTTACCACAGGGTTAAGAAGGAATTTTTTTGGGATGGCCTTAAATCAGATATTCAATAGTTTGTGGCGTAATGTTTGGTTTTCCAACAAAATAAAGTTGAAACAATTAAGACACCAGGTCTATTACAACATTTATCCATTCCAAGCCAATGTTGGGAGAAGGTTTCAATTGATTTTATCACAGGTTTACCCAAGTCTGAGGGAAAGAGTGTCATCATGGTCGTAGTTGACGGACTTACCAAGTATGCACACTTTTGTACATTATCACATCCATTTAAAGCCAGTACAGTTTCTACTGCATTTATGGAAACAATTCAAAAGCTACATGGAAACCCAAAGATTATTGTAAGTGACAGAGATCCAATTTTCACTTGACATTTTTGGACAAAATTATTTTCTTGTCTTGGTACTCAGTTAGCTCATAGCTCATCTTATCATCCTAAATCTGATGGGAAAACTGAGATAGTAAACAAATGTTTGGAAGGATATCTTCGTTGCTTTGTATCTGATAAACAGACACAATGGGTCAAATGGTTGCGTCTGGCTGAATGGTGGTATAACACTTCCTTCCATACATCAACAAAAATGACCCCATTTATGGCACTTTATGGGTATCAACCACCATCCATCACATCATATTTAAGAGAAAATTCTAAGGTTCAGGCAGTGGAACATCACATCGAACATCAACGACAAGTCCTCCAACTCTTAAAGGATAACCTCGTGTTGGCACAGAATAGAATGAAACGATAGGTAGATCAACATCGCAGTGAAAGAAGTTTTGATGTAGGTGATTGGGTATTCCTACGGCTACAACCATACAAGCAAATGTCCCTCAATCAAGCTAAGAAGGATAATAAACTATCACCAAAGTATTATGGTCCATACAAGGTGTTGCAAAAGATTGGTACTATGGCATACAAATTGGAGCTTCCTGCAGCTTCTCGATTGCACCCAGCTTTCCATGTTTCATGTTTAAAGAAGGTTATAGGCGTCAAGCTCCCAGTTCAAACAATATTGCCAGAACTTGACGAGGAAGGAAAAATTATATTGGAATCAGAAGTAGCCACAGAAACAAGAACTCGACAACTATGAAATCGTTCAATTTCAGAGTATCTTATCAAGTGGAAGAACTTATCCACTGAAGATTCCACATGGGAGGATGAGAATTTTATGCAGAAGTATCCAGAACTACTCAAGCGTTGAGGGCAACACTTTTTTGAAGGAGAGGGGCATGTTGGGTCCCTATAATACTAGTGATTACCCCATTACTATTGTAGTTATACCCCTTATTAATATCGTTGTGCCCCTATTACCCCCATATTGTTACTATTGTGCCCCATAGAATCCCTCTATTATTATTTTTGTGGCTTTATATTATTATTGTTAGGTCGGCTGGATTATATTGTGATCCCTTAGACTCCTATATATAGAAAGGAGGTTTTTTCATTTGAATCATCCAAGAATTGTTCATTTATGTAATGTAAAGGAGGTTTCCCCCTCGAAGAGGCTGAATTATAAGGCGTTGATCTATCTTTTCTATCTTTTCTTGAGCTAGTTTCATAACAAAGACTATCTAGAATCATGTAGAGTGACCCATAAATTTTAGGGCCCCAGGTTGAATTCTTATTGAGTTGTAGTTATTTAATTGAATTTAACTGAGTTGAATTCAGTTAAACTAGTTCTAACTATTGGAGGAACTAGTGAGTGGTCAAGTGAATTAAATTGGATTTAATTCACATGCAGTGATAAATTAGATAAATGATAATTCATTCAAACATAAATCATGCATTTCAGTTCAGAGGAAGACTCGGCTGAGATTAGAGTTCAGGGAAAATGTACTATCAGTTGTATAATTTTCCGAGTTGCATTGATGGTGCATGAAATCAGTTGAGGACCTATGTTTGGACTGCGCAGTTACAGAGAGTGGATTTCCCAATTAAATATGGGCTAATTCCATCAGGAATTGTGCAAGGAATTAGGAGCTTGGAAGGCTAGGAATTTGGATAAGTATTTTCCAAATGCATTCCGTCAAGCAGAGAATAGAAAACACTTATGCAAGTTGAGCTCAAGGTTGAGCAGAGCACATTATATTCATCCAAAACTTGCCTTCGGGATTATGCAAGAAGGTAGGGGCTTGGCAAGAAACATAATTGGCTAAGTATTAGCTTGAGTTGGCTTTTGAGGTAGAGAGTTAGATTGTACTAGTGCATAAATTATTCAAGACGAACAAGAATTATATTTTATCCTCATATCTTCTAGTTAATGTAACATATATAGTCGGGGTTTTGAGAAGTTCGTTCCCCAGAGAAATATTATGTTATGTGCCATTGATATTCTTCCTTTTTCTACTTATTGTTTTCATTGATCATTTTTGGTTTCTGCTGAGAAGAGTAGAGTAGATTCTTGTCTTTTGTTTTAGAAAATCACATAAAATTTTGAATCTAGAAATAAAAGTATACAAACCTAGCCTTTCTAGGCCTTCCAAAATCTTGACAAAAATTCCAAGACTCTATCACTGGAAGGGAAAAATTACCAAATTGGGAAAGGTTATGGTCAGATTTGGTTTAAGAAGACTTCAGGAAAAATACTAGAGACAGAACATCATCTAGAGCACATGATGAAGATAATTTTTCCTTTTTTGGGAAGGGGAAGAAGGGAAAATAAAATAAGCCCCAAAGAAAACTCGATTCTAGTCAAAATAATGGCAAGAAGAAATACTTGAGCAAGATAAAATGTTTTCACTTCCACAAATTCGAGAACTATGCAACAAAATGTTCACATAAGCAGTATAACAAGAAGCCTTTAAGAGTAGGATGTGAGGCACTAGCTTCACAATTTAAATTAGACTTCACCCTGATAGCATGCATGGTCATTACTGTTATGTAGAGTGAGAGGTACCTTGATTCCAGCATGTCATTCCATATGATAGGGTGGAAGGAGTTTTTCAGCAGCCTAGAGGAGAAGGATCTCTAGATGCATGTCGAAATAGGGGATGATGGAGGGTACAATGCTATAAGAATTGGTATTGTCACCTTTGTGAGGAAGAAATCCTCTCCTTTTTTCCTCAAAGATGTTATGTATGTGCCTGGGCTAAAGAGGAACCTAAGCTTTGTAGTAGTATTTGAGGATATAGGCTATGATGTCATTTTCAGTAAAGGGACAGTATTTATGAGACACATCGCTACCAAGAAAATGAAGAAGATTGGACTTCCAGTGAAGAACCTATAAAATATTGATGTGGGATATTGCATTGCATTGAGAAAAAAGGCTAAAAGAGTGCAGAGTCAAGATGTTGGAGAACTCTGGCATACGATATTAGGTAATCTACACCATGGCACCTTAAAAAGCATGCCATCAATTACCAACTAGTCTCCCTAATGGCTCCCTTGACCAGCAAGATGTCTACAAGGGTTTCACATTCGGTAAATATGTCAAAGCCACATTCCATGGCTGAGAGAGAAGAGAAAATGCAAGCTTGGAGCAAGTCCACTCTAATGTTTGTGGACCCTTTTCCATAGCCTCCACAACAAAAAATAAGTACTATGTTATTTTTATTGATGATTTCTCTATAAAATGTTGGATCTTCTTCATGCAGAAGAAGGTTAATTTTTTCTCAAAATTTGTTCAATTCAAAGCATTGGTTGAGAAGGAGACTAGGAAGAAGGTGAAATCTCCCATGAGCGATAATGAAGCTGAATTTTTTTCAAATGTATTCAAGTATTTCTATGCCAAAGAAGGTATTTGAAGAGAACTAATAGGACCCCATAACCTACAACAAAATGGGGTAGTCGAGAGGAATAACAAGAGCATAGTTGGAGTTGTAAGAGATATGCTACATGATCAAGGGATGCCATTTCATCTATGGGATAAACATGTTACACGACATTCTACTTGAAAAATGGAAGTTCTCATAGGATAATTGGCATGATCAACTAGATGAAGCTTTATCTAAGATAAAGTCGAATGTGTCTCATCTAAAAAAATTTGGAGCTTTAATTACTGTCACGTCTCTAAGGATTTGAGGAAGAAACTTGAGCCTACAGGAGAGCTTAGTGTTTTTGTAGGATACACTGAAACTGCACACAATTACCTGGTGTATTTACCTTCATTGAGGATGAAAATCGTAAGAAGATATGTGAATTTCGATGAGGAAAATGCCATGATATTCTCTTTGGAATGAGACTTGAGTATCCCGCAAAAGTAGGAGATTCTAGCTCCAAACGAGGAGCCTCTAGATGAGCTTAAGGTGCTTGTGGAACATCCTCATGTAGTGGAGAAGAAAAGAAACAGAGTGGAGGCACCCATTCAACCAAATTCTTCTAGAGAGGGAAGAAATATTACCAGAGAAGTTGATATATTGTTGGAGGATGCTAGGGAGAATGTGGGAGCCCCTACATCAATACATAGGCATAGGAGGTAACTTGAGAGGTACATTGGTTACATGGCTCTCATCACAGTGCTCTTTGAGTCATATCCTTCATCATTTGAGGAAGAAATTTCTCAACTTGTTTGGGTTGATTCCATGATGGAAGAATATGAATCCATAATGCAGAATATTGTATGGGAGGTGGTGTCGTGACTAAAATGAAAATCAATCGTTGGTTCTAGATGGATCTACAAAGTGAAGCATGTCATTGGTGGGAGCATCGAGAAGTACAAGGCTGGATTAGTGGCCAAAGTATTTTATCAAGTAGAGGACTATGAGGAAACATTTTCCCCTGTGGAAATATATTCCTCCATTAGATAAATTCTTGCATTAAATGTGCAGATGGGGTGGAAGATCCACCGGATGGATGTGAATACCGCCTTTCTCAATGGTGTTGTTGAGGAGAAAAGTTACAAAGAGAAACATAATGATTTGGGACATATGATTGGCAGTCACATGTTTTCTAACTTAGGAGAGAATTGTATGGTCTCAAAGAGGCACCCTGAGCATGGTACACATTGATCAATAGTTATCTCAATGGATTCGGATTCACCAAAAGTGAAGCATATGGGAACCTCTATCACATTTTGGTAGATGGTAACTTGCTTACTCTTGTTTTGTATGTTGACGATTTAATATTGACAGGTGATGAGAAGTTAATTTTCTCTTTCAAAGAGAATATTGGAAGGAAATTTTAGATGAAAGACATGGGCTTAATGCATTACTTCCTCAGCCTTGAAGTATGGCATGGTGATGTTGAACTATTTGTGTCACAAGGGAAGTATTCCTCTAAAATACTTTAGATATCTCACATGGATAATTGTAATCCTATGGACACATGTCTAGCTACAAACTGAAGGAAGGAGAATTCCACTTCAGGTGAAGAGGTTGATTTTACCATTCACAAGAAACTTGTGGGGAATTTGATTTATCTTGTCAACACAAGACCCAACATGTTCTAGTAGTAAACCAGCTTAGTCAAGTTGAGGCCTACCAAGATGTATTGGAAGGAAACAAATCATGTGTTACAATAACTAAGAGGCACTACCGAGTATGGATTATGGTAAAAGAGGACAGAGGGTAACTTAATTTTACTTGTGCATTTGATCTTTTTAAATGCATAAGTTTCTTTCAAAACATCAAGTTAGGATTTACTTTCAACACTTCGTAATAAGTGAGAAAGTACAAATGTCAATTTTAAAATTTGAATCAGTGCAAAAAATTGGTTTAAAATATTATTTTATGCAAATCAATAACTATCACTGAAGAATATAAATGGTGAGAACATTTCAACATTCAAGATTGTGCCTGCCTAGAACAATGGCTATTAGGCGATTGCTAGACCCCTCACATTCTCGGCTGATAACGAAGAGGGCATGGGGGATTACAGTTTTTTTCCCTTTAATGCCTTTTATTACATGGCATGCTCCCATGCATTGGAAGACTGCCCCCCCCCCCACCCCCCCCGCATCCTAAACCACTTACCCACCTACCCACCTCACTGAAAATGACTTTCGTCTGATGCCAACACCTCCGCCAATGCTCCCGCTAATCTAGCACACAATTGTCACCTCTGCTAAATTAACTATCGCCAAACCTTCCGAAAACTTAGAAAATTTATCCATTAAGTTATTAAATTATCTCACCAACGTTCTAATTAATAAATCTTGACCTGCCAATAATGGTAATTTGAACTAAACTTCTAAAACCCATTGCAAATTTAATTTCTTCTATCACTCAATTACTCATCCTTTCGATACTCTCGCACAAAGAGCTCTGATAGACCAAATAGTCGCTAGTGTGGCAATCTTCTATGATATCAAGCATCAATTTGTCCGGATAATTTCTTAATTTATCCTCTATCCTATAAGAAGACAACTGAAAACTTAGTGGGAAATAACTCCTAACATTCATGCAGAAGATATGTCACTTTGATAACTGTTTCTTCATCCTAACAATCTCTTATTGTTGCAAACTTCGTCTCCTCTTCTGATCTTATATTCATCTTCTTTATCTTCAATGGATTTTTTATATCAGGAATTTATAACTCATGTCCATTCACTTCGCAGTAACCTTCAGATTATGCTATGTAAATATTGTGAGGGTCTTCATATTCTTCTACAATGATGTTGTAGCATTCTAGTACATTCTGTAGTTGCGCAACCCAATTAGGCTGCCAAGTGAGTGGAATTTCATTCTCAAAAATCTTCTTTATAACTATCTGAAGGGCTGAATCTATGCATGGACAATCATTTTTAAAGTTGAATGTCAATATAAACCCATCAACCATCTATGCATGCTTCGCAATACCATGTTGAAGTTCTATTTCCAAGTACCAATTTTGAGGAATTGTCTCTAATTTATGGATGAATCCATATACCCATTCTTCTTATGGAATCTCCTTCCATGATGTCATGAAAACTTGGATGTGCTCTCTATGATCAATTTGACCATCATATTTGTCTCCCAACTCTGTTTCTACCTGACCAAACCTTATCCATATCAACCTTTGACATTCTTTCGAAGTTCCTATATTATTCTTATGTGTACCCCACCATCTAGCAGGAGTCGCTCTTAGGGATATATCTAGAGCTAACAATATTTTAAACTCGGGTATTTGTTCTTCATATTCTTCAAGAAAAGTATTTATATCACCCAAACCATCATGAAAAGATAAATCACATACCTTAGTTTTCATATATTGAGCTGCCTTAGTAACTCTTGCACATTGCCTTGTAGATACTTCATGTAACCTATTTTTCCAATTTTCCAATACTTCTTTTGAATCTAAAGCACATGAACTGTCATGATCCCAACTCAACTTCCCTTTAGTAGGGTTAACACAATCTTATTCTTTTGATGTCATCTGATAGATGTTATCTATATCATCTACAATATAATCCTCCTTAACTGGTTCAATATACCTTGCTCCTTCTAATGGATCTAAGGGAACGGTCACTCTCATAGTGTTGCTTTCAAATATCATTTGCCTCTTCCTTAGATTGATTATAGCCATGTTGGAAAATTCCCAGTCTAGTCCAAGTAATGCAGGGTAGGGGTTTCTATGTCATCCACAATTTCTATCACTTTAAAATCAATAGTCGTGTTCAATCCTTCAATGTTCAATGTAATTCCTTATAGTATTCATAGAGCAACAATCTTTTGTTGATTCACCATTCTTAGTTCAATAGGTTCCCATTTCAACTTCAGTTTACCCATTAACTCCCATGTTTGCTTTGTCAGGACATTATCTTCAGATCCTAGATCTAAAATAACGTAGTCCATGTCATACTCTCCTATTTTTGCACCAAGCCTCATTTCCTTTCCAATTCTCTTCTGTCTATGTAAGTTTTTAACTTCACACATTTCACTCCACAATACTTCTTTAGATGCATAGGAATTTACCAATTCCTGGAGTCCTTCTATAGCTCTTTGATCTTGCAATAATTTCATACAAGTTTGAAGAAAATGTTTTAAAGTATGTACCTTACATGTTGCATCTTTTTCTTGTATTGTCAGAGCTTTCCCTTGTGTTGAAGATGTTACACCGCAACTATTCTTCTGATTCTACTGCACGCTCGATGTCGAAGCACCTACATCCATAAAGCTTTTCTTTTCTTACATAAAGACTTTTTTTTCCTTTTGAATATCAAACACGGGGGCTTTTTCAATATTATTTCTAACCCATGTAGCCTCAAATTCCTTCTTTCCATCTTCTTTATCATTTACAGTCACAACTCCACTCCTTGTCACAATATTAGTGTGAGGTTCATCAGTCCTTCATTTCGCAGTCATCATCTGAATGATCTATGTGGGCTATTGATTTTTATTTTCTTGCCTTTTTTCCACAAATACCGGAAACTCAATTACATGATCAAATGATTTGAAATACTTACATATCATATTAGGATTCTGACAATATCATGCAATGTGATCTACCTGGATGCAGTAGTAGAAGATAATCTATCAATGACCTTGATCATCTCTGCCACCTTGACTAACACCTCAACCTTAAAATTGATAACCACCTCGACCACTATATTGTCCATGTTCTTCAACTTGCATTCTATAGGCATTAGTACTACACTCGATAGTTGTTCTCATAATGCCCTATTGATTTGCAGAATTTGTAATATAAGTTTCTTGGAGTCTGGACATACTTCTACAATAAGTAGCAACCTTCATCATGATGTTCACCTCTAGATTTACATATCTCACACCATAAGCTGGATCCAGGATTCAAAGGATTTGGTGCTTTACTATCCATGTAGTTTCTAAAGAGAGGACATTGTTCCTTAGAATGATCTTCTTATTTACACTTCGTACACCACACTTCATCACTAACTTCTTTACTTTTCTTCATATCTTGTATCTACAGAGTTAATTTTTCCAGCGATCTCTCGATCTACTGCATTCCTGCATTGGTATCCCCTATAGGCGAAGCATATAATTTCATCGTAAGTTCTAAAGCTTTGGCTTTAGTTTCTATCTTTAGTTGCGATAAAGGTAAACATATATGTGCATGCAACACAAATATAAACCATTATTTATGTTTCTACAGAGCTATTTCGAAGCTCACCTGATCCAATAATATATTTAATCTTTGATCAAATTCCCACACAAAATCAACATGATTCTGTTTGATTTATTTTAATTTTTTGATGCACTTCGACTTCGACTTCGACTTCTTGAATTATTTTACTAATGATGTTTTGATGTATGCAAATTATGTTATCTGATTGCTTAAATATTTCATGTACCATGTCAGCACTCTCTCCTTGAATGCTATGACAAGTTGTGATTTCTTCATATTTTTGTCATGGACCTACTTCACCGTCCATACTACTTTGCATAAGAATTAGAACTACTCTCGATCCTCTGATTCAGTCCCTTTAAAGATAGGTAACTTAATATCATCGGCCATAGGTCTTCTCATATGGGTAGGGGGATGGGGTGGGGTAGAGGAATTTGTAAGGGGAGGGGGAGTAGGGGTAGGGTGGGTAGGGGGAGTAGGGCGATGGGGAAAACCAAAATCATCTTGATTACAACTTGATTCTCGCTTCGACGATTTTTCAGGCTAGAAGGGTGAATACTTCAAAGTTCCTTCAGGGTTCTCAGGGTGGTTTTCTTCACTGTCAAACTCAATCAATAGGGGGATATAGTCATTTTATATAAAATTGTTTGGATTTTAGCCATGACATCTCTTCATAGTGTCTATTCTATATCTTTTTCCACTCTGCGTTGTTCCCGTTTCTTCTTCGGATCATCTCCCAAATATAAGTAACCAGTAATATGACTACAACCATAAAATTCCCCTTTCGCACAAAAGCATCGTAATCCAAAGTTTCAGATATTTCAAGAACTTACCTTGCAGTCCTTTGAAAAATTTCCATTCCACTTCAATATAGGACACAATTGAGTCTACTGTGAACTCTGTATTGAATCCTCCCAAGAACTTATCAATCTAGAAGTCAACAACTCTTGAGATCCTGTTGTTAGTGTTCTTGAGTCATTGTATTAGTTCCAGAGTCCACTCCTTAGGTTTGCCTCCTTTAAAACAGTTCTTTCTCTTGGTCAACCTTGATATCCACTAGTATATCACAACAAAAAACAAACGGAAGAAGATTTTGCATTGATCTTAAAAAATATACTTCTCCAACCACCTCCTAGTTGACAAATGAGTGTTTCTATTCTCATTTTCTACAAATTCTCATTCCTTATATTCTATCCACTCTTGTATTTTGTTCTTTCATGGATGTCACATAAACATCCCTCAAACGGATCCTAGTCCCGACAATAGAAAAATTTGTTGGCTTAGGTTAGGCTAACCCAAGTTTGTATTTTACCGCGCACTAAGAACCCTCAATCCCTGGCCCTTTCGGCGACGACCTACAAGAAATTTGTAGTATCACTTGAAGTGACTATGGGTGGTTGTAGACAGGTTTCTGCATCCTTGAGGGATACTGTGATTTGACAATTATGTATTTTCTTATGCTCTAGCACTTCTAAATTACTTCGCATTCATGAACTACTTTCCACTTATATATTACTTCACAGAATTACATTCATCACTTAAACCTATCATAAACATACATAAACTTCACAATACTGAAATAAAGTATAGTTAATAAAAAATACACATGAACACATAGATTTTCCTGTGGTTCATCCCAATGTGGGACTACGTCCACAAGAACTGTTTCTTATAATAGATAATTTGGTACAACAAATAGTTCTTTCCCTATGCACACAGCTATAGGTTGTCTACGCAATAAGCTACAAACCCAAGCCTCTGAGCACTCAGCTTCGGAGGCTCGCCCCTTTCTCTGAAGTACATATCATAAAGATACAAGCATAAACATAGATCTGGAACAATAATTTCCTTCCTTCTTTGTTATTCATCCCTATATATACTATTACATTGAGGGATTACATCGCTACATTACTATGAATCCAATACCATGGTTTCCAAAATACAAGGGACTATGATCCAAAACCATTCAACTTTTATAATATTATATTATTTTACAAAAGGTGAGAGGCTTCACTATGAAGACCCAATACTTCACGGTGGGTTTTTTGCATGGTGATCATTGTGCCCCGTTGCAATGCTATGCAGTCCACTTTGCACTCAGGGGCATCCTTTGTACTACACGCTCCACACAAATTTGAAATGCTTGCCCAAAATCTGGCCAAGCTGGGCTGTGTCCAAAAATGAATAATTACACATAATAGGTTTCATGTGTGATTTCTTAGCTGGTTTTTGAATGCATGGTAGATGCATGTGTGTATTTGGTTATGTTTTTTTCATTGGTATGGTGTTTTCCACATGTGATAGGGTTTTAGCCTTTCCTCGCCAGTTTTAGATAACTATGGTGTGATGGGGTTCTTTATTTAGTTGAACTTGAATTATCAGATTGCTTTGCAATTGGGTGAGGTGATCTCAGGAAAATTCCCATAGCGCCTAGGAATCCCATAACCAGTTTTGGTGGGATTGCAGTAAAGCCTAAGGGTGGAGATAGGAAAATTCGTCAAGATATTGGTGAAGAAATTATAAGGCATCCAAGTTATTTTTGGGACTAGTAATCCATTAGCTAGTTTTGGTGCGATTGCAGTGAAGCCTGAGGCTGGAGGTGATTGAATCTCTAGGAAGCCCTCATTTTTTACATATTGATTTGATTATGTGATCTCTTGACCAATTACGGAAGGATTGTTAGATCATGAGGGTGGATGTGGTTTAATTTTTTGGAGATAATGGAAATGTTGAAGGGAAGTAGGACTTATATTCTTCATCCTGGCGTCCCCATTGGTCTCTCATATAGGAAAGAACTCAATTTTCATGTTTTCATCGATGTTGTGGGTAGGTGATATGGTCTCTTCCTCCTCTATGGGTTCTTCAAAAATTTCAGGTTCTTCACCTAGAGGATTTTCTAACTCTCCTGTGCTTAGAGAGGGAGGCTCACAATCACCAAATAAGAATGATGGTTGATTGCTTGATGGGGTGGAGGCTTTTGGTAGAAATTTTCCTTCATTATCTATACTCATACGAGGCATGGAAGAACTAGTTTTTTTTTGTTTTTTGTTTTTTTTTTTTAAATTAAGGATGCTAGTGCAGAAAAAATGATCGAAAAAGAAAGAAGGGTAACCTCTAAGTAGAAAAAGCACCAACTTGGACACCTCCATGACAATGATGCAAAAAAGTGATGAGCCCCAATATCACAACAAGATTGTTGTGACTCTGAAGGCTACCTACTTTAAGTATCAATCTGGGGTTCATACAAAATTAAGAGGTGACAATGTTGTATGCACAGTAGGTCATGTTATACTCATGCTGGCTTCAAGCAGTGGACCAAATCAAGGCATACAAATACCACTCTTTTAGCTAGCTCAAGGAAGAGAATTGCATGAAAAAGAAAGTTCTAATTTAACTGCAGGAGTGAAAAACAATTGTTGTACTTAGAGAAATGGAAATTGTCTTTCATCAGATATAAAGTTTAACCCTAGTTACAAAAATGTAAATGCTATGATAACTACAGGAATGAAAATTACTTGTCTATTTGGAGAATGTAAACCTTGTGCTACTTGCAACTATTTGAATCATTAATCTAATTGTAGAATGTGAAAAGTTGCTTCAAAAAGAAACAAATAATATGCAAGAACAACACAATTTTGTAATTGAAATACGAAGAACATGAATTCAAATAAACAGACCCAAGCTACTTGTCATTGTAAAATCACCTTCTTAATCACCATGTTCAAAGGGATTGGCTAGAGCAACATAAATCATATGCATTTCACAAGAGAATCATCATTACCATTTAATTTAGAAATCTATCTTCCTTTTGTCTTCCTATTAAACACATTAGGGCCAAAAAGATGTTAATTAATGTGAGAAAAGGAGAAATTATGGGTTGGAGGGTGGCAAAATGGTCTTTTAATATACCTTTTGATGGTACCCACCACTCCCTTGCAAATATGGTCTCTAAACAACCACGAAATATGTCTGTTTTTTCCCATAAGTTACAACTATTTTCAGCTAGCCCCTTTGTTTTTTGATAGGTTCAAATTATATAGCTTAATTCTATCCTCTAGGAGAATGTTTTTGGATACCTAGGGGCAAGAGAAGTTAGGAAACTTCTAGAATAATTCACCCCAAGCCAACTCATGAATAAGTAGTTCGAACTAATCTCGCTGAGATTGACAAGCTCTAGGAATTTTTTTTTCTAAATTATAAAATAATAATTATTTCATAATTATGAAATTATGACAAAATAATTATGAGAAAATACTCAATTTTGTAATCTCACCTTTTTTTAACAAGTGATGACTCCCTTGTAAGACTCACATAAGTAAAATAAAGGAAGGAAAAGAATGCATGTTGGCTATCAACTACGATATATTGAACTTGGATCTCTCTTACTATAGTGGAGTGAAAATTAAGACTCTAACTAGAAATAATTGGAATTACCAAACAAATTTAATGATGCTAGTTTTTCATATAAAATATATTAATAATTAAACAATATAATTATAACAAAAACAAATATATTAATGCTTCAATATAATTATAACAAAGATATAAAATATTATAATATTGCTAAGATAATATATACAATTATATATTACAAACCAAAAAAAATGTATAGTTCATTTTAATTGATAGTAATGTCGAGTTTTCTTATTGATAATTGAGTTTTACCTCCTTTTTAGGGAAAAAAAGATTTATATTATAATATAATATAGGCATAGTTTCATAAATTCAATAAGCATTTTGTGATACGAGTACAAAGTAATGGTAAAATTGATTGAAGAGTAATATTATATTTATATATATATATATATATATATATAGATATATAAATAAATTAAGGTTTTGGTTTATTTATTTATGGATCTTGGATATATGGTGATGGGGTGTTTTATTAAGCTATTCTTAGATGTTAAATTATTGGTTGAATTCCATAATCATGATATAGTCTTAGAACTCTCAGACTTACAAAAAAAAAGATTTCATATTATTATTTAATAGTTTTAAGGGACTGTTGTGGCCAGCAACAACCCCCCTCGTTCAATCTAGTATCAGCCATGATACTGAATGAATGGGGACCCTTAGTTAATTTTTAGGGAAAGCAAGAGTTTCTTTTTGAAGTTACAATCATACGCTTAGAAAAGGTTTCTTGAATATCTTAAGCCTAAACCTGTGATAAAGAGCAAATCTTTAAGGTCGCATTACAAAAGGATAAGAAACACCTTCATTTCCCTTCTAAAAACCAATATGCGCGCCACCCCCGTATTAATGATGACATCGCATCGCAGCATACTAGTATCCATAAGGAAAAACTTAAAAATCCGCTGATATGCGATATTGCGATCGCTAGATCGCATATCGCAGAAATGAGACAGGCAAAGTTTGGCAAACATTGAATTATTGCGATCTGCGATATTGCGATTGCTGCGATTTGCGATTGCGCGACATGCAAGGGTAAGTTGGCAAATCATAAAGCACCTTAGTACGAATCCTTCGGGCATGCCATCTAAAGGAAAGCCACTTACTATAACTTGACCTGAAATCATGCGCTTTTAATGATAGTAATGAATTAGTTGTCAGTTATTAAGTGGAATAAAGATGTGTGCCTTGATAGGGATTTGCTTCACGTAAGGTGGCATATCTGATTTATCTCTTGCATTTAAAACTCTCCCATCACCTTTCTGATCAGTCATTTCCATTTCACTTGTAACCTGCAGGAACAAAGTGCAAAGGCAAAGGCAACTCAGACAAAAACTCAAAGTGAAATGGGAAAGAAGAACAAAGCTCTAAGCTCCGAAGCAAGAGAGAAGACCAAGGAGATGGCGCCCCTGTACACAGATACAGCCTGCAACAGAGACACAGGTATCTCAACATGGGAAGGCATGTACAGGCTGTTAGAAGAAGAGAAGCCTAGAATAATGAAGGTAACTGCTGTCGCGGGTGCATCACGCTCTTCGAAGGCATCCCTGGAAGACCTAGCGTGTTCTTTCCTTCATAGAATAGTGGCAAGACCAAAGATTCTACCATATACAGACATGATAAAGTGGATTCTAGATGATGCGGAATTAAAAAATAAGCAATTCAAAGTCCAGGGACATGGGCTCGTGGGATCGTTTGCTGCCCAAGACCTGAAGCTCATGTATCATCTTCCTGAACCGCAAGCGACCTATAATGCACAGTTTGTTAAGAATTTCGCGGTAGAGAATCCGGATCTATCAGACACCACTAAAGAATGGTTTAGAAGAGATGAGCCATTGAAAAAGGATAAAAACGGTATGTATAGCACTGGTTCCCTTACCTCTCCATATTGTTTTGCTGCAGCCATGCTCTGTAGGTTATTTGGTATGCCCGATATCAACAAGTTTTCATCTGAATGGCTACCGTTAGTTGATGCCGCGACCAGCTCCGAGATCATAGATTGGGCCAAAATCCTTTCTGATACTCTATACACGGCTGTTGTCAATTACCGTTCTAAGAGATCCTTCTCCCAAAGGGTCTATCCTCCTTTTTATTTGTCTGGGTATGTAATGGATTCTGTTTGTCTTGTATCAAATTTTCCTACTATGGGTTGGAAATGGACTACCCAAGACCCATTGCCCATCCATGTTTATCATAATGTCTTATGGGATTCCCAGTTTTCCCCTCATTTTTACCAGATTTGGCATGGGCTCATATTGCCCATATATAGAATGATATATGATAATGACCCCCCAAGGTGCTCTCCCGAAGCCCAAATTGACATCATCCCCATTGCGAGATGGTTTGGGGAAGAATGGTTTACCTACATTCGAGTTTTTGGAAGCATTGTACCTCCACATGTCCTACCCTTGTATGACCCTGATAAAATTTTGGCCCGGGAAATCGGTTATCAAACCTGTTCTGAAGGCGCCTTAACCAAGGACCTAAAGGACAAGAAGAAGGCCATTTGGCCTCAATTTCCCGTCACTTGTGGGGCCTTCTCTTTGTTCGATGTGGGACACGCTTTTAGCGAAGTGGAGAATGTGACGTGTCTTCAGTTATTTAAGTTCTCATCGAGGCCATTCGACCCAAATGATGTGGCCCAAGAATTTACAACCAACGTCAAGATAAGAGGGTTCTCTGGAAAGAAAGATTTGTTTGATGATCTCTTTCAGAGTAAGAGCTCGCTCAAAGAAATTTTGCAAGAATCTCAGTCGAGGTTGTCTCCAGATGACCTCCGGAAATTCACGTTATATAGAGAGAGAAGGCTGGCTAGTATTCCACTAGAAAGGCTGCGAGTACCTACTAGAGAACCGACTCCGAGCATCAGACTCAGTGAAAACTCCAGCACTTCCAGATCTAAGTCCAACACCGAAAAAGAAATATCTGAACATCCTGAAGAGTTTGTTCACGACGAAGGAAAAAACGAAGAAACAACCAAAGATACAGCTCAGTCAAGTACGATGGCTTAGCAACAAGTTATCGCCTCACCACCAAGAGATGTTCCCCCTCCTATCATCGAAGCACCTCTTGTCACAACAGAGCTAGATAAAGAGTGGGAAAACTTCAATGAATTAATTAATCTTGAAGGGAAAGTCCTGAAGACACCTGTGAGCAATACACAGGTGGTGCGAGAGGTTGTTTCGACCATAGTCAGTAGTGCCGCAGAAGCAGAACACCTTCCTATCACTCCATTCTCAGAACTTCTACTCAACGTAGAAGAAATTCCCCCACTTGATGTATTCTACAGTCCCCAACACAAAGCGGTTGTAAGGAGACAGAGAAATAAGAGAAAGCTTGAGAATACACTGTCTCAAGATGTTGAACATTTGGATGTCTTCTGGAAAGACCCAAATAATAATCCGACCGAGAATCTCACGAAGCTGTCTCAGATTGCAGGAGCATATGCTTCTGCAACTATTGACAAGGCCTCTGAAGTTCAACAACTTCTAAAAGAACAAGCAAATCGAATACAACTGCTACAACAACAGTTGAAACAAGCCAACGCAAACACTGAAGCTTCCAGACAGCTCAAAAAGCTACAGGAAGACTTTCAACAGATGCAGGTAGGCTATCAAAGAAGTCTTGAAGAAAAAGAAAAGCAACTACATACGGTGCAAGAAATGCATAAAGATGAACCTAAGCTGGCAGAGTTTATTTCAGAGTCCATCGGCTTGAACACGCAACTATTGCAGCAACAGGAAGATATGGGACGTAAAATATCATAGTGGAGGCACTTTTGTGAACTAAGCGACAGAATCACCAGCCAGGTGGTGGAATTGCGGAGCGACTATGATCATAACAACAAAAGAGTGACAGAATATTTGACTTGGCAAGATGATGAGGAAGGGAAAAGAGCAGGGGCACCCAAGATTAATGAAAATCATAAGGAGCTACTCTTTAATAAATGGGACGAACAAATCACGCAGGCGGAGCAAGCAGCAGAGACATCGGCGACACAGGCGAGCGTTCTTATCGACTGTGTAAATGAAAATTTACGCAGGGCCAATTTGATTACAGAGACCACCCCGGGGTACCTACCAAGCAAGTTGCAACTGGAGACAGAATGGAGGCAGAAAGCGCAGGCAAAAGGGAAAGCAATCCAGGCATTGGCTAGGCTGAATTGGGAAGTTTACTGGACATACTTGGTTAAACCGCACAACCAATGGATGACAGTAAAGTGCATCACGAACGCAGTCGAGATGATAGCGCCAGCTCTCATAGATGTCGTCTTCGCAGCCCAACTAAGCGCAGAAATCAGCCAGCCAACTCTTCTCAAGCCTATGCTTGACACTTGCAACTTCAAAGACCAAGTTCACAAGTAATTTCATTTAGAATGTTGTTTTTTCCTTTTTAACTAAATTAGAAAAAGGACGGTCATTTGAAAACCGTATCCTCAATTTTTTAATAATACTATTATTAGAATTAGGAAGTAGTATTTTAACCCTTCTCATTGCATTGGAGAAGGGTCCAGAAATTTGTCAAAAACTTGTCCTCCGAACATGCACTTATGCACCCTCAGAGGAAGTTTTGATGAATGGAAGGATCGAGATTTATTTATGTTTGCATTTTAATGTCTGCTACTGATGTTGCACTTCTGTACTCTTAGTAGATGTTAGAAGTAAGTAGAGATAAATTGTTATTGCTTGAAGTCTGTGAGTAAAAATCAGTCATAAATGGTACTTTTATCTCTTGACGAATTTCTGCTTACTTTCTTAGAGTGATATACAGCTGATGTCGTTTATATGTTAATGTATGAGTATATGGGTTGTCATTTCGCACTTTTGTACGGTGGAGTCATTTATTTATGCTTGACATATGAATGATTTAATTATGCGATATGTTGTTCACAACTGTTTTGTCTAACTTCTTATGCAGAATGGTTCATCTTAAATGGTTTATATTCTATGATGGATGAATGATCTTTATCACCAGTTATTATATGAAATCTTTTTAGATCGCATAATGGAAAAGATATATCCCGGGTTAGCGTAGATTAGATATGTTGTTTTCATGAGATTACAGTAGGATAGAGTCAGTTTATAAGTTAGATTTTAAATTAGCTTTAAAATTCTTCTTGAACCAGCATAATCAAACTCTACACACACACACATACCCTTTGCATTGGGAAGTTGGTCCCGTTATCCCCAGTCGGACCCGCTACATTAAACGGGCAAGGAGCCGCCAACCAGGTTCCAGACCGGGTGGGTATCCCCCTTGTTGTTGACCCGATTTCGGGTCCCTCAACATATTTGGCGCTAGAAGGAGGGCCTGAGCATAGTGTCTGTTGGAATGTTTTTTTTTTTAAATCTTGAAATAGGATGGCTGCTCATAGAATTCCTAGTTGGAGTTGCATCCATGTTCCTGCCTCTTTCAACAGTCCACCAGATGTGGTAAGACTCTTGTCTCAGGTAAAATTCAACGGTAAGAATAATTCTTCTGCATTTAATCATGCCCTGCAATTCATTCAAAAAGTTTCGAGTTCTGATATTCAGAGAATTGATGAAGCCGTTTTGTGCAGGATTTTTACTCTTACATTCACAGCGGGAGCTAGAAAATGGTGCAGAAATCTCCCAGTTGCATCAATCCACAGCTGGGACCAATTCGTTAGGACTTTCATATTGGAATTTGATTGCTATGAATACGACCAGGTATATGATGAAATTGATTATCTACGGAAATAAGACGAAGCCGTAAGGGATTTCAATATGAGATTTCATCTTAAATGTCTACAGTATGATCTCAAGAATGAGCTCACAGATGAAGAATCTTCAGATTGTGATGAGTATTTCCTACCTCCTGTGTCTAACCAAGCAGAAATTAGCTCGACCCTTATTTCATTTTCTTCTAATATGAATGAGCATTTCGGGTCAAATACACAAATCGTCCATAATGAAGAAAATCTGCAAAGACTAGGAGTCTTGCATGCTCTAATACCAAAAAACAAAGACGAAAATACTGAAAAGGAAACTACCTTGGAACCAGAAGATGACTTTGACATAGAGTCAGACAATGTCATTTCAAATCAACGAATGCCGATGCCAAGGTTAGATCAACCAACTGTTTCTCTTTCAAAAAGTATCAGTGCACAAAGGTATGATCTAAAGCCCGATGTTTATGGTGAATCTGATGAACAAAATTTATTTGATGTTTTTAAATGCATTATTCCAGATTCACATTTTTCTCTTTACCCCGATGTTTTTAGTGATGACAATTTTTCCCCTCACAATCTCAAACATATCTCAAAAGGCACAGAGGGTTATTCAAACGACTCATCATTGGGTTTTCAAAGTTAAGATACCACTTTAGCACAACCTTTAATCAATATCAAACGCGAGCTGCCTGACCTCCCTTGTCTGAAAATATATAATGAAAAAGAGGAACCTAGGGAAATCTGTAAAGTCTTTTGCGATAGTTTCTTTGACAATTATGATGTTGTTGAGTTATCACAAGTAACTCAACTAGGGTCAGATAATAAGGAACATCTTAGATCAGGAATTATACCAGCCGACCCTCATCTCAAAGTAAAAGCTCATTTGAATAATTTTACTATCCAAGACAATACCCCGATCTATGATTCATATCATGAGGAAAGCTCCATCCCTATTCGCAATCATAACTTAGTTCCTGATTCACAAAACCTGGCCAGTTCTTGTGAAGAGCAAGATGTTACAAGTAGCTCCCAGTTGTGCTATAACACTATTTGTATAAATACCCAATCATTTCTTTCTCACTTGCACTCATTTTTTACAAAATCGGATTTCTTTTTAAGTTTTCAAACTTTTGATAGATTATGTTTTAGCAATTTATATATGAGAACTTTCATTTCAAACGAAATCGCTAAAAGCTCAACGTCAACAAGCAACAGGTTACAAGCCATCGAAACTGAAAAACCCTTTTCACAATTTGACTTGTTATCCCTCCTATTGAAAGATCATCAATTCACAACAGAAATTCATCCTAATTTTTATGATCCAATAGGTACTCAGTTGGAAAGAACTCCTCATGAGAAAGGAAAATCAGACAGAATTCCAATTGAAGTTATAGGTTCTCATTCCATAGCCAATAATTACGATCCAAGGGAAATTCAGTTCTTTTTACTGATGCTTGGAAGATTCATACGGCTAGGAATAATAATGAATAGATGGTTCCATTGGAAATATCATTTCACATAATTATTTCCTGTATATAGTTAGAATAGGAGTAGGAGTAATTTAGCTAGGTTATTAGGTTTGCTTTTAATAAACGATAGGCAAAGTTATTCATATTCTTTACATAACCCTAGGGAATGTTTGCCTCTCTTAAATAATGTTTGTTTTGGTTAAATGACATTTGACATTTACTAAAGACACCTTGTCTCTGTTAAAGATTTTGAACTTCTACTTCTATGAACAACAAATCTTTTAAGAATTTGATCTTTATTATCAATAGAACTTTGACCCAGAAATGATGATAGTTTCAACTCCAAAAAATTAAGAGAAAGCTATCTCAGTGAAGGATTTGTTTTAGGTCAGCAGAATGAAAGGTATCAATATTAAAATAAAGATTCTTTGTGAAAGCAGCCATTACCAAAAACAGCCCTATCATTGTCGTCCATAACTTTCTTAAGGAAAGAAATTTTGACTTCCTCCCTACTAAAGGAAAACGCAGCATTCAGAGGAATGACCTAAAAAGATGCTATATCTCAAAGAATAAGAGGTCTCATCACGAGCCGACTTATCATGATCACAGATATTATAACTTGCTGACTTTGCCAAAACTGTCTACCAAAACAGGGCAATGACTCAAGATTGTTGCAATCAAAAGACAATGGGTCTCATCACGAGCCAACTTGTTCAGAAAAAGTGTAAATCAAGTGAATGACTGTGTCATAATTTGGCCACCAAACCAAGACATTGTTCTTTAGAGAATAAAAAAGGAAAAAGCATCAAAAAAGGGATTTTTTTGAAAAAGTTGTAAATAACCTTAAGCAGGATAAAGGATCATTCATGGATAATAGGTAACCCTGTCGAGGCTATGGACGCCTGCTGGCAGCAGAGGCTCTACCTGCGACAATGGAGCATATTTAAGAAGGGCTGATACATAGAGATGACTTTATTTTATGTTTTACAAGACCAAGTAATGACTAATTTAAATACAAAAACAATCTGGGGATGCAAGTGATTGAAATAGAAAGAGGCTGAAACGAAACATCATTGACGGTTTGAAGTATCATTTCCTTTATCTTTTTATAATAAAGTTCAAGTTTCCTGAAAAAAAAATAAAAAATTAGGAGTTTGAAAACGTCAATAGAAAAAAAAAACAGAGATAACTGGTTCTCCCAAGTGAATCGCCAATTGTTGTGGCCAGCAACAACCCCCCTCGTTCAATCTAGTATCAGCCATGATACTGAATGAATGGGGACCCTTAGTTAATTTTTAGGGAAAGCAAGAGTTTCTTTTTGAAGTTACAATCATACGCTTAGAAAAGGTTTCTTGAATATCTTAAGCCTAAACCTGTGATAAAGAGCAAATCTTTAAGGTCGCATTACAAAAGGATAAGAAACACCTTCATTTCCCTTCTAAAAACCAATACGCGCGCCACCCTCGTATTAATGACGACATTGCATTGCAGCATACTAGTATCCATAAGGAAAAACTTAAAAATTCGCCGATATGCGATATTGCGATCGCTAGATCGCATATCGCAAAAATGAGACAGGCAAAGTTTGGCAAACATTGAATTATTGCGATCGCTGCGATTTGCGATTGCGCGACATGCAAGGGTACGTTGGCAAATCATAAAGAACCTTAGTACGAATCCTTCGGGCGCGCCATCCAAAGGAAAGCCACTTACTATAACCTGACCTGAAATCATGCGCTTTTAATGATAGTAATGAATTAGTTGTCAGTTATTAAGTGGAATAAAGACACGTCCCTTGATAGGGATTTGCTTCACGTAAGGTGGCATATCTGATTTATCTCTTGCATTTAAAACTCTCCCATCACCTTTCTGATCAGTCATTTCCATTTCACTCGTAACCTGCAGGAACAAAGTGCGAAGGCGACTCAGACAGAAACGCAAAGCGAAATGGGAAAGAAGAACAAAGCTCAAAGCTCCGAAGCAAGAGAGAAGACCAAGGAGATGGCGCCCCTGTACACAGATACAGCCTGCAATAGAGACGCAGGTATCTCAACATGGGAAGGCATGTACAGGCTGTAAGAAGAAGAGAAGCCTAGAATAATGAAGGTAACTGCTGTCGCGGGTGCATCACGCTCTTCGGAGGCATCCCTGGAAGACCTAGCGTGTTCTTTCCTTCATAGAATAGCGGCAAGACCAAAGATTCTACCATATACAGACATGATAAAGTGGATTCTAGATGATGCGGAATTGAAAAATAAGCAATTCAAAGTCTAGGGACATGGGCTCGTGGGATCGTTTGCTGCCCAAGACCTGAAGCTCATGTATCATCTTCCTGAACCGCAAGCGACCTATAATGCACAGTTTGTTAAGAAGTTCGCGGTAGAGAATCCGGATCTATCACACACCACTAAAGAATGGTCTAGAAGAGATGAGCAGTTGAAAAAGGATAAAAACGGTATGTACAACACTGGTTCCCTTACCTCTCCATATTGTTTTGCTGCAGCCATGCTCTGTAGGTTATTTGGTATGCCCGATATCAACAAGTTTTCATCTGAATGGCTACCGTTAGTTGATACCGGGGCCAGCTCCGAGATCGTAGATTGGGCCAAAATCCTTTCTGATACTCTATACACGGCTGTTGTCAATTACCGTTCTAAGAGATCCTTCTCCCAAAGGGTCTATCCTCCTTTTTATTTGTCTGCATATGTAATGGATTCTGTCTATCTTGTATCAAATTTTCGTACTATGGGTTGGAAATGGACTACCCAAGACCCATTTCCCATCCATGTTTATCATAAATTCTTATGGGATTCCCAGTTTGCCCCTCATTTTTACCATATTTGCCATGGGATCATATTGCGCATATATAGAATGATATATGATAATGACCCCCCAAGGTGCTCTTCCGAGGCCCAAATTGACATCATTCCCATCGCGAGATGGTTTGGGGAAGAATGGTTTACCTACATTTGAGTTTTTGGAAGCACTGTACCTCCACATGTCCTACCCTTGTATGTCCTTGACAAACTTTTGGCCCAGGAAATTGCTTATCAAACCTGTTCTGAAGGCGCCTTAACCAAGGACCTAAAGGACAAGAAGAAGGCCATTTGGCCTCAATTTCCCATCACTTGTGGGGCCTTCTCTTGGTTCGATGTGGGACACGCTTTTAGTGAAGTGGAGAATGTGACATGTCTTCAGTTATTAAGTTCTCATCGAGGCCATTCGACCCAAATGATGTGGCCCAAGAATTTACAACCAACGTCAAGATAAGAGTGTTCTCTAGAGAGAAAGATCTGTTTGATGATCTCTTTCAGAGTAAGAGCTCGCTCAAAGAAATTTTGCAAGAAGCTCAGTCGAGGTTGTCTCCAGATGACCTCCGGAAATTCACGTTATATAGAGAGAGAAGGCTGGCTAGTATTCCACTAGAAAGGCTGTGAGTACCTACTAGAGAACCGACTCCGAGCATCAGCCTCAGTGAAAACTCCAGCACTTCCAGATCTAAGTCCAACGCCGCAAAAGAAATATCTGAACATCCTGAAGAGTCTGTTCACGACAGAGGAAAAAATGAAGAAACAACCAAAGATACAGCTCAGTCAAGTACGATGGTTCAGCAGCAAGTTATCGCCTCACCACCAAGAGATGTTCCCCCTCCTGTCGTCAAAGCACCTCTTGTCACAACAGAGCTAGATAAAGAGTGGAAAAACTTCAATGAATTAATTAATCTTGAAGGGCAAGTCCTGAAGACACCTGTGAGCAATACACAGGTGGTGCAAGAGGTTGTTTCGACCATAGTCAGTAGTGCCGCAGAAGCAGAACACCTTCCTATCGCTCCATTCTCAGAACTTCTACTCAACGTAGAAGAAATTCCCCCACTTGACGTATTCTACAGTCCCCAACACAAAGCGGTTGTAAGGAGACAGAGAAAGAAGAGAAAGCTTGAGAATACACTGTCTCAAGATGCTGAACATTTGGACGTCTTGTGGAAAGACCCAAATAATAATCTGACCGAGAATCTCACGAAGTTGTCTCAGGCAGGAGCATATGCTTCTGCAACTATTGACAAGGCCTCTGAAGTTCAGCAACTTCTAAAAGAACAAGAAAATCAAATACAACTGCTACAACAACAGTTGCAACAAGCCAACACAAACACTGAAGCTTCGAGACAGCTCGAAAAGCTACAGGAAGACTTTCAACAGATGCAGGTAGGCTATCAAAGAAGTCTTGAAGAAAAAGAAAAGCAACTACAGACGGTGCAAGAAATGCATAAAGATGAACCTAAGCTGGCAGAGTTTATTTCAGATTCCATCGGCTTGAACGAGCAACTATTGCAGCAACAGGAAGATATGGGACGTAAAATATCACAGTGGAGGCACTTTTGTGAACTAAGCGACAAAATCACCAGCCAGGTGGTGGAATTGCGGAGCGACTATGATCAGAACAACAAAAGAGTGACAAAATATTTGACTTGGCAAGATGATGAGGAAGGGAAAAGAGCAGGGGAACCCAAGATTAATGAAAATCATAAGGAGCTGCTATTTAATAAATGGGACGAACAAATCACGCAGGCGGAGCAAGCAGCAGAGACAGCGGCGACACAGGCGAGCGTTCTTATCGACTGTGTAAATGAAAATTTACACAGGGCCAATTTGATTACAGAGACCACCCTGGGGTACCTACCAAGCAAGTTGCAACTGGAGACAGAATGGAGGCAGAAAGCGCAGGCAAAAGGGAAAGCAATCCAGGCATTGGCTAGGCTGAATTGGGAAGTTTACTAGACATACTTGGTTAAACCGCACAGCCAATGGATGACAGTAAAGTGCATCACGAACGCAGCTGAGAAGATAGCGCCAGCTCTCATAGATGCCGTCTTCGCAGCCCAACTAAGCGCATAAATCAGCCAGCCAACTCTTCTCAAGCCTATGCTTGACACTTGCAACTTCAAAGACCAAGTTCACAAGTAATTTCATTTAGAATGTTGTTTTTTCCTTTTTAACTAAATTAGAAAAAGGAGGGTCATTTGAAAACCGTATCCTGAATTTTGTAATAATACTATTATTAGAATTAGGAAGTAGTATTTTAACCCTTCTCATTGCATTGGAGAAGGGTCCAGAAATTTGTCAAAAACTTGTTCTCGGAACATGCACTTCTGCGCCCTCAGAGGAGGTTTTGATGAATGGAAGGATCAAGATTTATTTATGTTTGCATTTTAATGTCTGCTACTGATGTTGCACTTCTGTACCCTTAGTAGATGTTAGAAGTAAGTAGAGATAAATCGTTATTGCTTGAAGTCTGTGAGTAAAAATCAGTCATAAATGGCACTTTTATCTCTTGACAAATTTCTGCTTACTTTCTTAGAGTGATATACAGTTGATGTTGTTTATATGTTAATGTATGAGTATATGGGTTGTCATTTGGCACTTTTGTATGGTGGAGTCATTTATTTATGCTTGACATATGAATGATTTAATTATGTGATATGTTGTTCACAACTGTTTTGTCTAACTTCTTATGCAGAATGGTTCATCTTAAATGGTTTATATTCTATGATGGCTGAATGATCTTTATTACCAGTTATTATATGAAATCTTTTTAGGTCGCATAATGGAAAATATATATTCGGGGTTAGCGTAGATTAGATATGTTGTTTTCATGAGATTAAAGTAGGTTAGAGTCAGTTTATAAGTTAGATTTTAAATTAGCTTTAAAATGCTTCTTGAACCAACATAATCAAACTCTACACACACACACATACCCTTTGCATTGGGAAGCTAGTCCCGTTATCCCCAGTCGGACCCGCTACATTAAACGGGCAAGGAGCCGCCAACCAGGTTCCGGACCGGGTGGGTATCCCCCTTGTTGTTGACCCGATTTCGGGTCCCTCAACAGGCACATAAGTGAACTTTGACTTCACTTATATCTATGTATGACATTAATAAAATGCTTGAACGTTTAGGATAATTATGCGAATGAGCATCTCTATTTTGAAATGAGATTTTCAAATTTTTAATTTAATTATGAATAAGTATTAGGTGAATAACAAAAATTTAACCGTCATGAAATATTTTAATATTTCCAGCGCTATATAGAAATGAATTTTTGAGATTTATCTTTAAAATAGTTGTGACTTTTTTACTCTTTCAATTAAATTGAATAATTATGAAACTAGTTATGATTTTTTCAAATACTAATATTGATAAGCCATAATATTAATCCATTATATTATAACAAAACTTATTTACAAAAAAAAATCGACATAAAAAATTAAAATAAATTTCCATAAATAAAAATCTGGTTCTATATTTTAATAATAATAATAAATAAAATTATAATTTAATTTTAAATAAAGAAATAAAAAATTCCCAACCATTTAATTTCTATAACTGCTCTATCTTATTTTTGACTCACCAGTGGTTATCACTCATAATTCTTACACCTTAACGAAGGGATAACTATTCCAACACACACATCCTCAATAGTCGCGGGACCTCTTATCACATCTGAAATTTAGAAAGAAAAAACAAGATACGTGACTGGTTTGAAGAACGCTACCAAAGACATAGCACTCCCCTGCGAGGGATGGAGGGAGACATTGTAGGTCGGGACCTCTTATGACATCTGAAATTTAGAAAGAAAAAACAAGATACGTGACTGGTTTGAAGAACGCTACCAAAGACATAGCACTCCCCTGCGAGGGATGGAGGGAGACATTGTAGGTCGTGACCTCTTATGACATTTGAAATTTAGAAAGAAAAAACAAGATACGTGACTGGTTTGAAGAACGCTACCAAAGACATAGCACTCCCCTGCGAGGGATGGAGGGAGACATTGTAGGTCGGGACCTCTTATGACATCTGAAATTTAGAAAGAAAAAACAAGATACGTGACTAGTTTGAAGAACGCTACCAAACACATAGCACTCCCCTGCGAGGGATGGAGGGATACTGTTGAAGTCGTAATTTCAACGTAGCCCAAAAACCACCGAACGAAACCACAAAACCGCCCAGAGCGTATCGCACCACCTTCCAGCGAAAAGCAGTTTCCGTATTCTTGGCTCCGATACGATTTGGTGAAGACATGTGGCTCTCACCATACGTCAGCATCTCTGACATATCGGGAGCTATCATTCACTCAAGTGAGGGCTTTCGATATCTTTCTCCACCGTCGGATCTGCTCCCGTGTTCTCCGCCGTTGATCGATTGAAGCTGCATACAAACCAACGTCAAATCAGATTTTGCTTGGAGTGTTCGATTTTTGGGTTGACCGCCGTGGAAGAAAGGACCTGAAATTTAATGTGTCTACGTAGAATTAAGTGGTGGCCTTTAATGTGGTGATGGGCATACGTCCCATATGTTTTTTATATATTTTTTTTATATGTCGTGTATTAAAATTTAAAATCGTATGTAATAAGTTCTTTGTTTGTGTGTTGACCTTTTTATTATTATGTATGGCACACGGGAGGAAATATAGATTGGTGTTCGCAGCAGCGAGAAAAACCTGTGTGGATGTATGCACAGCAGTGCACAAGATATACTTGGTAATATTTTGTGGGGCAGCGTAAAAACGATGGTGCAGTAAAAGGGAAAACTATGTATTAACGCACAGCAGTGCATAAAGAAAATGGTGGAGTGCATTTGTTTTGGATGCATATGTAATTTTTTTTTGTTTTACAGCAGCGTGTAAAAAGAGTTTTACACCAGTAAATGTAAATGAAGGTTTTACAGCAGTAAATGTTAATGAGAATTTTTCTAGCAGTGTAAATTCTCATATGGAGACAGAGTAATTTTTTTTTGTTTTAATGAATAGAAATATTTTATGGTGAAATACTCTGTTCCTCAGTGAAATTTTTTTTTGGGCTTCTCTGTGCACAAAAGATCTTGGAGCAAATAGAACAGAGCATTGCCTCTGTGTGTTTGAATCTTGGTTTTTGGTATTTTCCCATCAAAAATACCCAACAGTGGTATCAGAGCAGGCTTAGGCTCTTTGAAGGTGACAAAGAAGCTGAAGAGAGGAGATTGTTGCAGCAGCAAAACTTCTCAAGCAGAGTGAAGGCTCAGTCAGGAAAATACTCAGGTATTTCACAAAGTTTTTTTTGTGTTGCTCAAGGACAAAGGTATGATAAATCTAATGTTCAATGCTATTATTGCAAAAAGTATGGACATTATGCAAGTGATTGTAGAAAGAAACAACATGATATGAGTAACAGACAAAATGCAAATGTTACTAGAGAAAACAACAGTCAAAATAATGTGTTGTTAGCATGTAACATGGCTGAAACAAACAGTGAAGACATATGGTTTTTAGACTCAGGTTGCAGCAACCATATGACGGGAAACATAGCCTTCTTTTCTGCCCTAGATAAAAATGTGAAATCAGAAGTCACATTAGGAACTGATAGCAAAGTCTCTGTTATGGGAAAAGGAGAGGTAAAAATATTTACAAAGCAAGGAGAAAAGAAAACCATAGCAGATGTATACTATGTCCTTGGAATGAGATGTAACCTCTTGAGTATTGGACAGCTTGTCCATAAGGGGTACAATGTTTTCTTTAAAAAAGATGTATGCACCATCATGGATATAGCACCCAGCAAACGATGCATTGCTGAAGTGAAGATGACAAGGAACAGGATGTTCCCTCTTAGAATAAGGGCAGATTTGAAAAACAAAGGAGAAATTGTAGCAGTTACCCAAGAGGCTTTCCAAAGCGTGCCAAAGGATGAAAATTGGTTGTGGCACTTGAGATTTGGACATCTCAATTTTGGAGGTCTAAATTTGTTGAGCAGGAAAGGAATGGTAAGAGGATTACCATTGATAGAGAAACCGGACAGCCTTTGTAAAGGTTGCATATTGGGCAAACAGCATAGAGAAAGTTTTCCATCAGGGAAAAGCATAAGCACAAAGGCACCCTTAGAGATCATCCACTCAGATTTATGTGGACCAATGCAAGCTCCATCATTAGCAGGCAGCCAATATTTCCTAACATTCATTGATGACTTTACAAGAAAGACTTGGATATATTTCCTTAAAAGCAAAAGTGAAGTGTTTGAGAAATTCCAAAACTTCAAGGCATTTGTGGAAAACCAAAGCGGGTTGCATATAAAAGTCTTGAGAACTGATAGAGGAGGTGAGTATATCTCCAAGGAATTCCTAAGATTTTGTAGAGAAAATGGAATTCATAAACAGTTTACAACAAGGTACACTCCGCAGCAAAATGGAGTTGCTGAAAGGAAAAACAGGACCATCATGGATATGGCGATGAGCATGCTAAAGGCAAAGCATTTGCCAAATGACTATTGGGCTGAAGCTATAAATTGTGCAGTGTATATTTTGAATAGGTGTCTTACAAAAGCAGTGATGAACAAAGTGCCGAAAGAAGCATGGAGTGGGAGAAAGCAAGGTGTCACCCACTTGAGAGTTTTTGGATGTGTGGCCTATGCACACATTCCAGATCAGCTAAGGCGGAAGTTGGACAGCAAAGGGGAGAAATGTCTATTCATTGGATACAGTGAGGAATCCAAAGCCTACAGGTTGTATATCCCATCTACCAAGAAGTTTTTTGTCAGCAGAGATGTTCAATTCACAGAAGAGGAAGCTTGGGATGGAAGCATAGAGAAAACAGCGAATGTCAAGAACTGTTTGTCTCATGATGAAGATGAAGAGGAGGTGGCTGAAATGGATCCCCAAACAGCAGCGCCAACACAAGGACAACAAGGGACACCATTGAGGATAAATGAAAGTGCTTCTCCAAGCACACCACAAGGAGGAAATTCAAGTGCATCTTCAAGCACTTGCACACCAAGTGAACGAGGTAAGAAGTTTAGAAATCTAAGTGAAATTTATGATGAAGGAATGAATTCCTTATTTGCCTTGTATTTTCATGTTGATGATCCTATTCATTTCGAGGATGCAATTAAAGATAGGAAATGGATAGAAGCTATGGATGAGGAGATGAATGCCATAGAGAGAAAAAAAACATGGGATTTGGTTGAGTTACCAAAAGGCAAAGAAGTCATTGGTGTGAAATGGGTCTACAAGACCAAGAGCAATGCTGAAGGCAAGATTGAAAGGCATAAAGCAAGGCTGGTTGTCAAGGGGTACAAGCAGCAATATGGGAGAGATTATGAGGAGACTTTCGCCCTGGTTGCAAGAATGGAAACCGTGAGAGCAGTGCTGTCTATAGCAGCTCAAAACAAATGGAAAGTCTACCAAATGGACGTGAAGTCAGCATTCCTAAATGGAGTGTTAAAAGAAGAGGTTTATGTTGAACAGCCTCTCGGCTATGAGAAGAAAGGTGAAGAGCACAAAGTGTGCAAATTGAAGAAAGCTCTTTATGGGCTGAAGCAAGCGCCAAGAGCATGGTACAACAGGATAGATTCATATCTATTGGATAATGAATTCGACAAGTGTGAAGGAGAACCCACCGTCTACATCAAAGAAAAAGATGGTAAAATTTTGATTGTTGTCTTATATGTTGATGATGTTATTTTCACAGGCAATGATGTTTATCTTATTGAGAATTTCAAATCAGTCATGAAGGAAGAATTTGAAATGACTAACATGGATTTCTTGAGATACTTCTTAGGCATCGAAGTAGATCAAAATGAAAAAGGAATTTTTATCTCACAAGCAAGATATGTAAATCAAGTATTGGGCAGATTTAACATGCAAGAATGCAAGGCAGCGATCACTCCCACAGTAATGGGATTAAAGCTTACCAGAGAGGACAACAACAAGGATTTTGATCCTAGCTTGTATAAAAGCATTGTGGGCAGCCTTATGTATTTAACAGCTACTAGGCCTGACATTATGTACGCTGTTAGTTTAATTTCCAGGTTCATGGAGAGGCCAAAGGAGGCACATTGGCAGGCAGCAAAAAGAATTTTGAGGTATGTGAAAGGTACCAAAATGTTTGGCATATTATATAGTGTCTCAGAAAGATCAGATTTAATTGGATACACTGATAGTGATTGGGCTGGAAGTGTAGATGATTGGAAAAACACTTTCGGTTATGTTTTTCATATGGGTTCAGGAGCCATTTCATGGGCTTCTAAGAAGCAGTCCATTGTAGCATTGTCTACAACAGAGGTTGAATATGTGGTAGCTACAGCAGCAGCATGTCAAGGAGTGTGGATGAGAAGGATCTTGAGGAGCTTAGGCCAAGAGCAGGCAAAAGCGACAGTGATTTTTTGTGACAATAGCTCAACTATTGCATTGTCAAATAATCCAGTGTTTCATAAGAGAATGAAACACATTGATACAAGGTTTCACTACATCAGAGAATTGGTGAACAATGGAGAAATTATTCTAGAACATTGCAGGACTCAGGAACAGGTAGCAGACATCTTGACAAAGCCATTGGATCAGAAAAGCTTTGAATTTTTGAGAAAGTGTCTCGGTATGACCGAATGCCCAGCTATTGAAATTAAAGGGGAGTGTTGAAGTCGTAATTTCAACGCAGCCCAAAAACCACCGAACGAAACCACAAAACCGCCCAGAGCATATCGCACCACCTTCCAGCGAAAAGCAGTTTCCGTATTCTTGGCTCCGATACGATTTGGTGAAGACATGTGGCTCTCACCATACGTGACCATCTCTGACATATCGTGAGCTATCGTTCAATCAAGTGAGGGCTTCCGATATCTTTCTCCAACGTCGGATCTGCTCCCGTGTTCTCCGCCGTTGATCGATTGAAGCTCCATACAAACCAACATCAAATCAGATTTTGCGTGGAGTGTTCGATTTTTGGGTTGACCGCCGTGGAAGAAAGGACATGAAATTTAATGTGTCTACGTAGAATTAAGTGGTGGCCTTTAATGTGGTGATGGGCATACCTCCCATATGTTTTTTATATATTTTTTTATACGGCATGTATTAAAATTTAAAATCGTATGTAATAAGTTCTTTGTTTGTGTGTTGACCTTTTTATTATTATGTATGGCACACGGGAGGAAATATAGATTGGTGTTCGCAGCAGCGAGAAAAACATGTGTGGATGTATGCACAGCAGTGCACAAGATATACTTGGTAATATTTTGTGGGGCAGCGTAAAAACGATGGTGCAGTAAAAGGGAAAACTATGTATTAACGCACAACGGTGCATAAAGAAAATGGTGGAGCGCATTTGTTTTGGATGCATATGTAATTTGTTTTTGTTTTACAGTTTTACACCAATAAATGTAAATGAAGGTTTTACAGCAGTAAATGCATATGTAATTTGTTTTTGTTTTACAGTTTTACACCAGTAAATGTAAATGAAGGTTTTACAGCAGTAAATGTTAATGAGAATTTTTCCCGGAGTGTAAATTCTCATATGGAGAAAGAGTAAATTTTTTTTGCTTTTTTGTTTTAATGAATAGAAATATTTTATGGTGAAATACTCTGTTCCTCAATGAAATTTTTTGGGCTTATCTGTGCACAAAAGATCCTGGAGCAAATAGAACAGAGCATTGACTATGTGTGTTTGAATCTTGGTTTTTGGTATTTTCCCATCAAAAATACCCAACAGAGACATTGTAGGTCGGGACCTCTTATGACATCTGAAATTTAGAAAGAAAAAACAAGATACGTGACTGGTTTGAAGAACGCTAACAAAGACATAGCACTCCCCTGCGAGGGATGGAGGGAGACATTGTAGGTCGGGACCTCTTATGACATTTGAAATTTAGAAAGAAAAAACAAGATACGTGACTGGTTTGAAGAACGCTACCAAAGACATAGCACTCCCTGCGAGGGATGGAGGAGACATTGTAGGTCGGTTTGCCATTGTAGGTCGGTTTGCGAGGGATGGATGGAGACATTGTAGGTCGGTTCGCGAGGGATGGAGACATTGTAGGTATAGAGAAAGATGGAGACTTTGTTCATCGCAGTCAAGTAAGAAATGTTTGGTTTCCCACATACATGAAGGCCAACCAGAGTTAACGCATTCAAGATATTTTTTTAAGGATATGGTAGAATGAACGGACAAAGTTTGTTAACGCATTCAAGATTTTTTTTTAAGGATATGGTAGAATGAGTGGACAAAGTTTTAGCTCGAGTTATTGAAAGTTACTTTCAAATTCCTACCATGTCAACTAAGTTATTTCTTTACAAAATTCAATTTAATAAAGTGAAAATCAAGCTATCCAAGATATTTTAAGGAAATTCAATTTCAATATTTTTTCACATTTTTACCAAATTCAATTTATTTATTGTTAACACTTTTGCCAAATTCAGTTTCTACTCAGAAATGTAGAAGAGTTTGCTACAAGATTAGGTTTAGTCTTCGACGAAGATTCTCTTATCCAGCCAGCGTAGCATTTTTTGCGGGCAGAATAAGATTTAGTCTCGGAGCTGTTATAAATACTCCCTGTGGCTACCAAATGGTATGCTGCGGACCTTTTTGCGCTCAATCGCCATTTCTTAATTTTCATTCTGCAGGACTTTTTCGCTGAACGAAGTTGCCGTACAAACGTCTAATGGGTAGAGATTTGAGATGTATAATAACCCTTATACTCATCGTCACTCTTTTCACAGGGAATCTCATACGCCCCACAGAATCTCGCTCCTCGGGTAAACAAAATACGCTTTTGTTTTTTTCCACCATTGACACTTTCTGAATAGCGGTCAGAAATTTTGCTTTTGTTTCTGTTAATTGCCGTAGCTTAAATTTAAATTTTGACACATTTCATGTGAATTATTTACATCAGATGATAGTGGCATGAAAAGTAAAGAGGAATTAATCCAGCAGGTACCAAACCCTTTCGCCGCTCCACTTTTCAATTTGTTATCTCCGTAATTATGTTTTCTTTTTAAAAAATTACATAATACAACATATTTCAGGATAAACTACATATTTCTGGATATGGTTATGTTATGAAGATTTCAATCTTTTTTCTTCCAACCAACTGGAACACTCAATTGACTATATATATAGTTAAACCGCCCGGCTCCAATCGTGCTATGTATATATACGCTTATGGATCTGTGAACGAAACTGCAGGGCAGCACAAGTACAATCCACAATACGAAGAAACAAACGGCTGGGCGAAGGCGCCGATGCAGGAACCTGGTAGTTATGGCTCTGGTGGAATCCCGACCCCTTATGCCCGGCCATGACCTTATACGGTTGGCCATTAATAGAATGTCAAGCATTCAGTGTCACTAAGCAGAGTCGGGTCTGAGACATGCTAAAGCTAATTAATTAATGAAGCCCTCATGCATATCTTTAATAGGTTGCGTTTACATCGTCATTAGCCAGATGGATGTATTGGTCATTCCATAATTGTTATATCTTATTATCAAATACACTCTTTATATCATTGTTCTTGTTGCCGAGTTAAACAAGTCATAAATCTGATTACCAAGAAGGAATATGATTTCTCTACTCTATCTTATTCTGGTCTTACGTTTCCATGAGGTTATTTTAACATTGTTCTCATTTGATGTACAAGCTGTTTAGTTATTTTATTAATAATAATAATAATAATAATTTTTACAGTAACTCATCACACTCAGAAGTGTGTCTTTCTCTCACGTAATAAAGTTAAAAAGGCCAAATGAGTACATGTATTTATTTATTTAATCCTGAAATGTTACCATCTTAAAATAGGCACATAAATCATGTATATGTATATGTATATGAAATTACATTTTTCACATTTATGTAATACAATTTTAGGTATAATTATAATTTTTTATTATTTAAAATGTGTATAAATAAATTTAATACCTTAAAAAAATCTAGGTAAATTAAACACCCTCATCTACTTTAATAAAAAGTTTTTAATTTTATTTTTTGCTAAATTTGACCAAAATTGATTAAAAAAAATACATAGAAGAGGATAATTTCATCTATTGATAAGACTACACACACTATTTCGAAAAGTTGGTGATTCTATTGGTTGAGACTCTAAGATGATTATAGCACTACGCAACACCCAAAATACTAAGACTTTAAGATGAGACTTCAAGATAAGCATAGCCTCATTCATTGTGGATCTTTGGTGATCCTACATTGTACAATGAACCTTGAAGCTTAAAGGTTCAGACTCATATGACATGTCCACATGCATGGACCATTGGCATTCTACATAAAAGGTAGAGCAATTTTTTTGTTTATGTAGGTGAAATAGTTGTTTTATTGTTTGTTTTTGAAAGTTTTATGTAGTTTCTTTTATAAATTGGGCCTATTTATTAATTTGATTAGAAAACAAATCTATTTTTTGCTAGATATGGAACTCTCAAATAACACATATTTAAATAAAATTTGAATTATAAGGTGGATCTATAATTTTTTTTGCTTTAACTAGATTGAGTATTTCCAAAAAAAAGGAACTAGAAAATCACTTAATTCATAATTTTGTGATAAAATTATCATGATAAACTATGTAACACAAATTTATATATTATTCACTACTATGATAAAATTATCATAATAAACTATGTAACACAATTTTTTTCCAAAAACGGAACTAGAAAATCACTTAATTTACTACTTTGAATGGACATATTCACTATTTTGTGATAAATTATCATGATAAATTATGCAACACAAATTTATATAATATTCACTACTTTTTTGATAAAATTATCATAATAAACTATGTAAAAAGAAACTATATAAATTTGTAGAAGAAAAAATTTCAATCATTTATGTCTTAATACTTCACGGGATTTTTGTAACACCCTCCTCCCACATTTACCCAAGCTAGCGACTCCACTAGGATAAACGTGTGACGAGAGGCTACTAAGATGTGATTCAACTAGCCATGTACAATTAAGAAAGTGGAACCAATAAAATTAAACCAAAATAAATTCCACACATGCTAGAGAACCTTCAGGAGCCAACCAACCCTTCCATGTGACCAACCTGTGAGCAAACTTAACTTTTCACATATCTAAAACCCTAGTCTTTCCCTTGACAAGGAAACTATGCGACTATAGGCCTCCATTGAATCACACATCAAGGCAAGCCAGAGACTGTGGACTTTTTCAACTAGTTTTGTGCCAACGACCTCATATTCTATGCCATTTTTTCAGGGCCTCAACTCAAAAACCTTCAAAAATGATAATAACATTGAAACAAAGGTACTACTGCAAACATTTTATCAATGACTTGACTGCACTCCTACTAGCCATGACAGGAATCTCATCAAATATGTCACAAATACGTAGTCCACATGTTATAACAACAAATTTGAGCATGGGGGTCTCATACTTATCTGAGATTCGTAAAGAAGCATTGATGTCTCATCGAAATAGCTGCATTGTCATCTATTAGGTCATATATTCATTGTTCATTCATTTACAACCAAAACATGATGAGATCCATACATTATCACTCTCATCAAACATGCTCATAACTAACATATAACCAATAGAAATAAAAACGATACAAGAACCATAAATACCACATATGAACCAATACATTTACTCATGTAATATCGAGAAGAAGAGACTTTTATTAATGAATGCATAAGCCAACTAGGTTTGGGACTTTGAGTACCACCTGACCATAGGTTGTTAGAACCAAATCTTTCTTTCAGCTCATTACTCTCATGTCATATTCCAAGCATGAATGTCAAACTCACAAAAAAATAAACCAGGACTTACCAAGGTTAAACCACCTAAACCCTCATCAATAGAACCAGGATTTACCGCAATCCCCACCAGACCAATAGGCCATAAACAATCGTGGATGCCATCGGGTTTCTCCACATACACCATCAGGAATTTGTCTGTCTCAACCTCTCAGCTTCCGCGTGTATCCTGGCATTACCGGTCAAGGGATTCCTAGGCCAATAAGGCCTCCACCCTCTAGGCTTTACCATGTATCTCGCCCTTACTAGTCAAGGGATTCCTAGTCCCAATTAAGAGTACTCACCACTTAACTTTACCATTTACCAGTCAAGGGATTCCCATGCTTAATTGAGGTGTTAATCTAGGTGGATATTGGTTGCCACCTACGTATTCCAATTGGACCCCCACTATTTTTCGTTTTTAGTTTCCTTAATTATAGCAAAACTTAATATTTTGGGCAGTTTTTTGGGTCCTAAACTTTCAAAGCCGTTTTGAGGGACTAAAATATGTTTTTAGATAAACTTGAGAGACCGGAAAAGTCCTTGAAAGAGTATTAAAATACCCAAGGATCAAAGTAGAAAACTTAACAATCCTTATACCAAGAGATCACAAGATGAAGATTGAAGATAAACACACTTCATTGCTTGAGAAAGTGAGCTATACATGAGCCTAATTTATAGGAACAATAGAGGCTTATAATGATAGCTATAAGATAAGATCGATGACTCAATAGATAAGGATAAGAATAACAACGTAGCTAATAAGATCGTTACATAAGATTACAAGTTTCGATATCTATTGGAATTATAACAGCCCTCCATAAGCAAAATCTAAGGAGGAAAATAAAGAAAAAAGAACACAATGAATGGGTCCTGAAAACTAGGCATTTTTAGGTACCCATGTACAACATTTCATAAGAAATAAACAAGGAAATAAAATTAAGAGATAAAGAAAGGAGGACTCAATATGACCCCCCAAGGACAACTTCCTTCACTCCAAGAACATGTCGTAACTGAAGAAACATTGGTCATGTCAAGGAATTTGTAAAATTATTTCTTATTTGCTCTTCAGTAGGTACCTATTATAGGTTGAGAACAACATCTTGAATAAGTTGGTGAATGAAGTGCATATGAATCTCAATGTGTTTTTTCATTTGATGCTCCACATGATTTCTAGAAATTTTTATTGCACATTGATTATCACACCATAAGAGAGTAGGTCGATCCCGCTGAATGCCAAATTCAAGCAATAATCATCCAACCAAAGAAATTCTTGACTTGTGAGAACTGCAACTCTATACTCATCTTATGTCGTAGAAAATGCAATTGTTGATTGTTTCTTATAGGACCAAGAAATTGGAGCAGATCCAAGATAGAAGTACAAATCCACAGGTGGATTTTCGACTATCCACTAATCCAACCTAGTCGGAATCAGTGAAATCTACAAGCTCACAATAACTAGTTGATCTGAAAATCACTCATGAGTGACCTCAGTTAATTAATTAATAAATGAAGGTATTACAGACTCATGTGTTGGCGTTTGTCTATGTTATATTAGGCAACGGATCAATCAGATTACAAAATACACAGACACAGGAAGAATGGAAAACTATAGGAGAAACATAGTAAGAAAATACAAGAACACAACAAATTAATAAGGAGTTCACCCTATCCTCCAGGGCTACGTCTCCAGTACAACTTTCAGTGGTGGCCTTCTTTTATTGTGTCTTTAAAGTAGAGATTTACAATGAGAAGCTCAATTTGGGTCTCTTGAAATAGATAATGTTTGGTGGGGTGGGTTTTGGATCCCCCAAGCCACTAGAGTACACAGACTCTTTTCCTTATCAGATCTTGACCTCTTTGGTCTTTAATGGGAGGAGCCCAATGTGGTGCTAAATTCTCGACAGATGCTCTCAGGGATTGCTTGAACCTCTCAAGATTTTTGTCTGCTCGATGCTACCTTAGGTCAGCTCAGGTCTCTGTTTTCTGCTTTTTGCGTCACTATATCTTCCTTGATCTCTCTCTCTCTGTCTTCGTTCTCTTCTTCTCTCTTCTTCATGTTCTGTTCTCTGCTTGTTCATGTCTTAAAGCCAATCTATCTCATGACTATTCAATTCCGCTTCTTCCCCTTCAGATTGCCTACTGCAATTCGCTTGGAGTTCCTTGCCTCTACATCATCACCATTGTCCATAGGGAATTGAGCACTTGTCCTCTCATGAATTGCGCCAGCTCTTCCTCGATGGTTCGGTAATTCAATTACACTATGGAATGACTCATCCACCAACTCAGGGGTCAAATCAGACTTCAAAATTTTACATGCCACAACTTAATTCCCTTGTCAAATCCGGTTTCTCCATTAGGTGCAATCTTCGCCATCAGATCTAGAGCCCCTAGATCCTACGTTATTCTCTCATTTCATGCAGTTGACTTGCTCGACTGTTAGCGCGCGATGAGAGGTAGGTTTCTCTCTCATCCACCAGACATGAGTCATGCGATGAATGGAATCACTTAGTTTCAACCAAATCCACTTACCCCCCAAGGGTGCCCCTGATAGACTGCTAGTTTTGGAGTGCGGGACCCGCCTTTTTCTTTAGTGCTTTCCCCATGGTTTCCCGACTTCCCATGCGGCCGACTGCTCGTGGTATTTCCTTCTCGAGGGGTTTGTCCTAGCGATGCATGATAAGTGATAATCGCGCACTAGAAATGGCCTCTATTTCCCAATCCGCGCTTTGCAAGTGCCAGTTTTGCCTCTTGTATAGACTCCATGGGCCTTGGTCAGCGCGCTTTGACCGAGGTCCTCGTTGTTCCTTGCTGGCTACAATCTACCACTGTCCAGAGGTCTTCCTGATCACTCTATGTTCATAAATTCAAAGTCTGTCCTGTCTTAATACAGTCATGGCACTTTGATAATATTCATGGATCCAATTCGAATCACAACCTTCCCACTGAAAAATCTTTTGGACCACCAAAAGTTTGTTTTCAAGCATCGACTAAGTGAGGGTACAATTGTCTCACTTGTCCAATCTCTATCCACTTTGCACTGCTTGGCTTTGAACCCTTGAGCCCTACTCTGAGGTACTCAACATCTCCTCTGCGTGTCGTCCTCACCTTCCTGTCCAGAACTGTGTCTTCCTGCAATTCATTAAGATATTCAGGTAGCAGGTCATCAATAGAAGGTAATTGACTCTACTGTTCGGGACCCTCAATTAGAGAGGGTTCAAACAATCTCAAGGAATATGCAATTATGACTGAGCAGATGTGCATGTAAGTTGGTAGATCAAGGTGAAAAGCATTTTCACCAATCTTCTCAAGTATCCTGAAGGGTCCATACCTAATAGGCTTTAGCTTTTTAGCTTCACCTTGCGTCCTATCCTTGCTCATATACAACCAGATTTGGTAACCAACTTGGAAACCATGCTCTATCTGATGCTTGTCATGCCTTGCCTTGTATTTGGCTTGGCTCTTTTCTAGCTGTTCCTGTACTACCTGGTGGATCTCTTGGATCTGTTCAATGAACCTAGTTTCCATTTCCACATCACTGGGCCCATCAATTGTGGTACCTTTACCAAAGACAGAATCTAAAGGAGACCTTGGTGTGAAACCAAAACAGGTCTCAAAAGGAGATCTCTTTGTAGAAGAATGTTTTTCTCTATTGTAATCATGCTGCACATAACACAAATGTTCATCCCAAAGCTTAGGATGTTTGCTGCAATATCCTCTGAGCAACTGGATCACTGTCCTATTGACTGCTTTTGTCTAGCCATCAGCTTGTGGATGAAAAGTTGTGCTTTTCTTCAGTTTGGTGTCCATCAATTCCCACAGACTTGACAAAATATTCCGCACAGATTGGGGGTCTCGATTAGATACAATGGAACTAGGCAATCCAAAATGAACCCATACATGTTCAAAAAATAGTTTTTTAGTTTGTTCAGATGTAATCTGTTTATTTCAAGGTATCAAAATACACATTTTGCTGAACCTATCCACAACAACATATACATAATCATGACCTTTCCTAGATTTAGGCAGTCCTCCAACAAAATCCATGGAAACAATTTCCCAAGGGTGAGAAGGAACTGGTAGTGGAGTGTATAAGCGTAGTTTTCTATTGTTGGGCTTGCTTTTAGCACACATAATACACCCTCTTACATATCTAGAAACTGTCTCATTCATTTTTGGCCAATAACAAAATCTTTGCAATTTGTGCAACTGTTTTACTTACCCCAAAGTGACCTAATATTATAGAAGTGTGTCCTTCTCTAATTATATTTACTCTGTCAGTTTGTGGAATGCATTACTTCCCACAATGGTATAAGAGTCGGTCTTTTATATGATAATCCAATTATTCTACTCGTTTGCCTTGACTTAAAGTTGCATATACATCTTTAAAGTCTATATCTTGAGCATATTGTTCAATGTAGCTTTCATGTAGCATAGAATTATGCTTAAGTACAGTAGATGCATTTATAGTAGGTCTAAACAACATGTCTAAAACTTTATTGTGTATTCCATTTTTATATCTGATGACTAAATGAAATTGTTGTAGGAACCCCATCCGCCTATAGTGCCTTGATTGCTACAACTTAGTTTGGGAATGTAGATATTGAAGTGGTTGATGATCAATATGTATTACTGTCTCTTTGCCATTAAGTAATGTTTCCATTTTTTCACAATCTAAACTATTGCATACAATTCTTTATCATATGTAGGATAGTTAACTACTATAGGCTTAAAAGTCTCAGAATGATAACATATGGGTTTACCGTGCTGTGTCAACACTGCTCCCATGGCATAGTCATTGGCATCTATTTGGATCTCAAATGGTCTTTGGAGATCAGGCAGTGCTAGTATAGGTGCTATACTAATCTTTTCTTTCAAGGTGTCGAAGGCTTTATGTTGTTTGCCTCCCCACTGAAACACCTTGTTCAATCCCGTTAAAGCATGTAAGGGAGCCGCAATTAAGGAAAAGTTAGAAATGAACTTCCTCCAATATTTTGCTACTCCTAAGAAGCTTCTAACTTCTACAACAGGTTTGGGTTTAGGCCAGTTCACAATGATTTCCACCTTAGAGGGATCTATCTTCAATTCACCACCCCCTACTATATGACCCAAATAATTCAAACATGTTTTGCAAAATTCACATTTTGAGAGTTTAACATGAAGTTTTTCTCTTTTCAAAACATCTAGTGTTTGTTTAACATGCTTTAAGTGTTCTTCCCACATTTTGCTAAAAATTAGAATGTCATCCAGATACACAATAACAAAATCATCAAGAAAAGGTCTGAGTACATCATTCATTAGTCTCATGAAAGTAGCGGGAGCATTAGTTGAGCCAAAGGCATAACCAGCCACTCATACAATCCCTGCTTTGTTTTGAACTCAGTCTTCCATGCATCTGATCTAATGGTATCCACTGTGCAAGTCTAGCTTGGAGAAATAAACAACTTTTTTCAATTGATCTAAAAGATCATCTATGTAAGGAAGGCGATAACAATTTTTTATTATTATCTTATTCAGTGCTCGGTAATCAATGCACATTCTCCATGAGCCATCTTTCTTTCTCACCAAAACGATTGTTGACCCACGTGGTGATGTGCTAGGTCTGATGGACCCTTCCTCGAGCAATTCCTGCACCTTCTTCTTGATTTCAGCATTCTCTAAAGTGGAAAACCTATTATACCTGTGGGTGCAATGGTTGTTTTGTCTCCCGAGTCTGACCCCAAATCTTTCTGAATGGCTACAACAATTTTCTTCTTCTTGCCCTCAAAATTATTAGGTCTCAGCTCTGGATGCAGAATCCAACAATGCTTATCATCATGCCCATCCTTTTTACAGTGGGTGCATGAAGCCTTTCTTTTCTGTGCAGTGTTAGCCTTCCTTGCTTTCCACTTCTGCTTGCTTTTCTCAGTATTCTTGCTTGCAGTGGGTTGGGATGATCCCCCAACTTCTAGACTTCCATTCTTTCCTCTAGCTTCTATATTTGTAGCTTGTACAGATACCTCATCTATACTAGTGGGATTAAACATGAGGATAGTATGCCTCATGTAGCTGTGTAGACCACCAATGTACTTCAACAGAGTCTCAGTTGAGTCTAATGATATTCCTAGAATTAATGCTCTCTTTCTAAATTCTTGAGTGTACCCCTGTACACTTTTCCCTTTCAACTGTCGAAGAGTTTACCAACTCATCATGGCTTGCTGCATGTAGGCCAATGGATAGAACTACCTTTTGATTGCAGAAACAAATTCACTCCAGAAAGAGATGGTCTTACCATGTCTTTTCATGTCAGCTTGGGTTCTGCCTTCCCACCAAACCAAGGTAGTGCCTCCAAGGTGTAGGCTTCCCAGCTGAATCTTGCTCTTGTCTAAGTCGATATTTTACACTCCACAATAAACATGAATTTGTCTAATCCAATTGTCTAGCTTTTCAACTCTCCATCATATATAGGTAAATCAAATTTAACATCTAGTTTGATCAAAGATGCTTTCCTTTTAGGGTTATTAGGAGGTGTGAAGAATATTTCCTCTTTACCTTTGGCTCTTGAGTGGTCATGGGAATGTGACTCATCTTCTCCTTTGTCTTTCTTAGAGCTTGATGAATCTTCATTGTTATGTTTTCTAAAGTCCCTATACATTTCTTCTACCATGGACTTTATTGCTAGGAAACTATCTATGAATTTAGGGTCTCGCCCTATAGAACCTTCCTCTGACATTCTCTTCCAAGGATAGACTCTCCCAATTTCAGGATTAGTTTCGACCAACTCTCCTTCTCCTAATTTGAGCTTTGATCTAGTTAGAATTCAACAGCTAAAGCAACACAAGCTTTTCTAACCTTAATAGCCTAAAACTCTGATACCACTTGATCTGAAAAACACTCGTGAGTGACCTCAATTAATTAATTAATAAATGAAGGTATTACAGACTCATGTGCTGGTGTGTGTCTATGTTATCTTAAGCAACGGATTGACCAGATTGCAAAATACATAGACATTGGAAGAATGGAAAACAATAGGAGAAACACAGTAAGCAAATACAAGAACACAACAAATTAATAAGGAGTTCACCCTATCCTCCAGGGCTACATATCCGGTCTAGCTCTCAATGGTGGCCTTCTTTTATTGTGTCTTTAAAGAAGAGATTTACAATGAGGAGCTCAATTTAAGTCTCCTAAAATAGATAATGTTTGGTAGGGTGGTTCTTGGATCCCCCAAGCCACTAGAGTACACAGACTCTTTTCCTTACCATATCTTTACCTCTCTGGTCTTTAATGGGAGGAGCCCAATGTGATGTTCAATTCTCGACAGATCCTCTCAGGGATTGCTTGAACCTCTCAAGATTTATGTCTGCTCGATGCTACCTTAGGTCAGGTCGGCTCTCTATTTTCTGCTTTTTGCTTCACTGTCTCTTCTTTGCTCTCGCTCTCTCTGTCTTCATTCTCTTCTTCTTCTTCTTCATGTTATGTTCTCTGCTTATTCATGGCTTAAAGGCAATCTATCTCACGATTGTTTGATTCCCCTTTTGCCCCTTTGGATCGCCTGCTGCTGTTCACTTGGAGTTCCCTGCCTCTGCATCATCGCCATCGTCCACAGGGAAGTGGCCGCTTGTCCTCTCATGAACTGTGCCAGCTCTTCCTCAACGGTTCGGTAATTCAATTACACTATGGAATGACTCATCTGCTAGCTCAGTGGTCAAATCGGACTTCAGAATTTTACATGTCATGGCTCAATTACCTTGTCAAATCCAGTTTCTCAATCGAGTGCAATCTCTGTCGTCTGATCTGGAGCCCCCAGATCCTACGTTATTCACTCATTTTGCTCAATTAACTTGCTCGACCGTTAGCGCATGATGAGAGGTAGTTTTCTCTCTCATCCATCAGACACGCGTCGTGCGATGAATGGAATCGCTCGGTTTCAACAAAATCCACTTACCGCCCAAGGGTGCCCTTGATATACTGCCTGTTTTGGAGTGCGAGACTTACCTTTTGCCTTAGTTCTTTCCCCACGGTTTCCCATCTTCCCATTCGACCAAGCGCTTGGGGCCTTTCCTTCTTGAGTCGTTTTGCCTAGTAATCGCGCATTAGAAATGGCCCCCATTTCCTGATCTGGGCTTCCGAAGTGCCATTTTTTCCTCCCGCGTGGACTCCATGGGCCTCGGTCAGTGCGCTTTGACCAAGGTTTTCGTTGTTCCTTGCTGGCTGCAATCTACCACTATCTAGAGGTCTTCATGATCGCTTTGTGTTCATAAACTCGAAGTTTGTCTTGTCTTAATATAGTCATGGCACTTTGATAATCTTCATGGATTCAATTCAGATCACTAGTATTATATTGAATGCCAAAATTGGAAGTTCATTGAATATATATGAGAATATGATTTGCTTATTTCTACCGACTCTGAGGAGGATCATGAACAAATTTTGATACCATCCCAATTGTATATGCAATGTCAGGTCGAGCGTGTGTCAAATAAAGTAGGTTGCCAACAAGTTGGCAATACAATGTAGGATCCACCCTAGGTGTGGTGCAACTAGCCATAAGAATAACACCTGACTGAGAAGGAATAGGTTAAGACATACAATTACCCATGCCAAAACATTGGAGTAAATCAAGAGAATATTTATGTTGGAAGATGGTGATTCCATTTGAAGATTGGTGAACATGCAAGCCAAGAAAGTATTGTATAATATTAAGATTTGTCATAAAAAATTGTCCCATCAATGCTTCCTTAACATTCTAAATCATAGATGAAGAACTTCCTATCAGGATCAGATCATCCACATATAGAACTAGAATAAATAAATAAGATCCCTCTCTCGTAGTGTAGACTATTGGATCAGAGTGAAAATGATTGAACCCTCAAGAAAGGAAAAAGATATCCATCTTCTCATACCAATCTCTAGGAGCTTGTTTGAGACCATAGAAATATTTCCTAAGCTTGCTCACAAGTGAAGGACCCTACACAAAATAGGAGGTTTCTCCATGTAAATCTCCTCATGTAGATCACCATGCAGAAAAACACTCTTAACATATATTTGGTAAACTGACCAACCTTGGGAGGCTGGAAGAGAAATCACAAGAGAAATAAAATCCATATTGGTGATATGATCAAAAGTCTCAGAATAGTTAATTCCTTCAACCTGTGAAATTCCCTTAGCCATAAGATGTGCCTTATGTTTTTTTATAGATCCATTTGTTGCATATTTGATTCTATATACCCACTTGCAACACACCAAATTACATCCCTTTGGGAGAGGAATAAGATTCCAAGTATGATTCTTCATCAAAGAAGAATACTCTTCTATCATGGAGACTTCCCACTCAAGTTTTCCAACAACATTACAAAATTGTTGTGCATCATCGAAAATAGCATGACTCAAAAGAGAGATTCCTTCAGACTATGGTTAATTTGAGGCTAGATACCTGAAATTAGTTGCATCATAGCCGGATCTACCATGATGCCTTCTCTGACAGATAATCCTCCTTAAGGAATTATCTAAAACATGCTCCTCCTGTATGGGTTCTGCTGGTGCTGATGGAAGGTTTTATTCTCATGGAGGAACTTCAGTAGACCTTTCTTCTCTTACCATATCTATAAAATAATCACAATTATTAGAACCAAAATAACCTTTTGAAGATGAGGTAGTATGGGAAGAAGATGATCCTCGACTGATATTTTCATTAAAATGAACATCTCTTTACAACAAAATTTCCTTAGAGTTAGGTTCAAAGAGTCAATAAGCTTTCATGTCCTCACAGTAACCAACAAATATCAATTGCTAAATTTTCTTTTCCATGGTTTTGCGTTTTTCATATGGAATTAATGCCCAAGAAGGACTACCAAATACCCTGAAAGAAGAAACATCAAGCTTCTCTTATGTGCAAGCTTCCATTGGAGACATATTTTGAACTTCCTTATGAGGCATCCTATTTTGAATGTAACTAGCACAATTAAATGCTTCAGCCCAAAAGTAGGTGCCAAGTTCCTGGAATCAATCATGCAATTATCCATATCCTTAAGTGTTCTATTCTTTCATTCAACTACACCATTTTGCTGAGGGTTGTAGGGAACAAAAGGTTGATGATGAATGCCACATTCTTCCCAAAAAAATCAAAATTCCTTGCTGACATATTCATGCCCATTATCTGTCTGTGGATTTTTAATGGAACATGAAGAAGAGCTTTAAAGGTCTTGAAGGTTGCAAGGACTTCAATTTTGTACTTGAGAAAATACACCCAAGAGTACTATGAAAAATCATCAAAAAAAGGTAATCCATATTTGACCCCTGAAAAATATGGAGTTGAAAATATCATTTGATCATTATGCACCAACTCAAGAGGTGATTTTTTCCTTGAGGATTTCCCTTTAAGAAAGGGATCTTGGTTTTTTTTTAAGGGCATAAATTTAACATACTCCATCAATACATGAAACCTTAGGAATATATGAAACCAAATTTTGAGTTGCTACAAATATCTATAATTGAGATGACCAAATCTTTCATGCCAGAGCTTACTCAATGAATCAAGATGAACTATAAAAGAAGAAGAAGAGGAAGACTCAAAGAAGACAAATTTTATGATCTTGAAGTATGATTAACTTTTCCAATAGCAGCATCAATTGTAGGATCATGTAGCTCTCTAATTACTATATCATTTGGAGAAAACTCTACAATTTTCCCATTACCAGAATGATAGATCTGATAAATGGAAAATATATTTGCATAAATTCAAGGATTAGGAAAAAATTGTTAATGCACCCATGTATCATCTATACAGTGCCTGATCCAATGAATTCAAATTGTGTAGACTCACCAACTTCAATTTGTGAGATGTTTCTATGAGATGTAGAGCAAAGGAAGTCTTGACAAGGAGTCATATGGTGTGAAGCTCCTGAAATAATTATTCAATGGTCTATAGATTTACATATGGATTGGGTTGATAGAGAATGTTCCTTTCCTATTAAACTATTGTGCTTCTACACACCTCTTCTAAGGCATTCAACTTTAACCAACATCTTACTTCAATATGTCCCTGTTTTCCAAAAAAAGTACAAATTTAATTTTTTTTGGTCTTCTTCTTTTCCTTTTTCTTGTTTCTCGTTGAGGAGGATTCTTCGTTCATAGAAACTAGAGGACAAGCTTAGTATTATACCTAGGCTCGAAGGGAGACTCATGGGCTTGTGCATACCTTTTCTTTGGTTGAAATTGAGGCCTTTGCTTACGTTTGGAGTTATGAGCCACCAAAGCTTGATTTGAAGAGCTAGATAGAACATCTAGCTATTTGAGCTTAGATTGTTCTCTTATGAGATGATCACAAAATATGTCAAAGCTATGCATTTAAAATTTTTCACCAAGGGTATCCCTTGATGCATAGAAGGTAGATGCAATAACCTGAAAGGTACCCTTTAATTTTGGCAACAAAAAGAAAATACATTCAACATCATTTTGCTCCTTGTCACATACCTTTGATTAGGACAACAAGGACCTGAATTGAGCAAGATACCTTTCAATAGAAGAATGTTCATCAGGTACTAGGTTTGATCATTTAGTTTACAATTCTAATGCATGGAACTCATTGATACCTCCAAATATAGAAGTGATGCAGGAGCATAGAGCTTAGCAATTTCATTATATTTTAGTTAACTTAGGGGGTCTTGTATTTTCAAGGAAGTTGGATTCCTATGTATGTAATTATTAATGTTTTGAGTGATTAGAATAGGAATTAATTAGATGTTGTGAGGATATTTGTAAATGCTCTCAAACATAGGAGAACATGGGTGATGACGAGAGAGTTGGAAATCAATTATATGTCTTAGAATAGAAAGCGATATCATGATTCATGGAACTAGAGAGGATTCTTAGGGATAACTAGAGTTAAAAGTGGACTTAGAGGATATTCAGGATTTAGTTTAGTAGATTAAGGATCTGAACCAGAATTGGTTGAAGAGAACATTTTGTATAAATGTAATCCTAAAAGGCATAGTAGGGAGGTAGAGAGTCAGTCAGATAGTTAGAGTGATATTAGATAGGTTTGACTGTAAGCATACGAGAAGGAAAGAAAGGCCACTGATATAGAAGATCAGGACGAGGAAGAAATTTCTGTGTAAATCTTTGTTTATTAATACATATAACTCGATCCTTAGTTTTTATGATGTGTGTTGTGTAATTGAATTATAGATTGTGTGTGTGACTAGAATAAATTTTCATAACATAGGTCGCAGGTGTGCAGAACCAGAGAAGGTGTGTAGAGAGGAGTGTGTTACGTGGCTGTGCACAGATAGTATTGGAGAAAACCTTTAATGTTACAGCGAAGGTGAAAGAATAATAAAGGCATGAGTGGATATCGAGATCATAACAAGTGAAGATTATGAGGAGAAGACAAATACACAGGTAGAAAGCCAAAGGAATGGGCTATTACAAAGTAAGAGACAAAATAACATAGCAGCGAAGTACAATCATTGGATCAATAAGATCAATGAATGAGAGCAAGGGAGATAGATGCTTAATGTTAAGTCACACAAAATAAAGTGAAGAAGATGAACGGCGGAGATTAAGTCAAGCTATTTAAGTTTCATATTAAGCACATGGGCAGTTTCCAAAGATGGGAAGTAGTTTCTTGTGCGCCCTAAAGGTGGTAAGCGGTCTTTCAAAATCTCACGCGATTACCTCTAGCGACTGACACGTAGAAGATGGTGGAGCGAGAAAACAACTTTTCTCATGTGATCTTAAACTGATATCGATTGTCGTTAATTTCACGTGAGATTGAACTATAACCATTGGATCAAGCGGGATTGATCAATGGTGAAGATTAGCCAAGCTTATTGGCGATCGGGTGACGCAACAACCATTGGGTCGGATAGAGCAGATCAATGGTGGAGATAATCTAGGATAGTTAATGATCAGGTGACATGATAACCGTCAGATCAAGGAATGTGATCGACGACAAAGATTTAACGCACTAAGGAGAGCATCAAAATATGTGCAAAATATTGAAGAATGGCAGAAAGGTAAGGTTTAAGTGTGTTTATGAGATATTTCTATCGTACAGAAATTATAGTAGAAATAGGAGGAATTAATGTTTTATCAGTTAATTTTGGGTTTTAACCAAAGTCTAAATAGCATGGCATGGTTGACATGCACGGGTAATAAAATTAACTGAAAGGTTGAGATATAAGGGTTATGAGAGAACTGGATGTATTTCCACTTAAAGACATAGACTTTGATAAAGTGGGTTTTCACCAGATGTTGTATTTCCGCATAGAGTTTAATTAAGGAGCCTTAACGTTGATTAATTGAAGGTTTTACTAAGTATGGAATCTTTGCAATTCCTGGGACACACATAGTGTGATATGCAATAGAATTCCCATATTGTGGGTATATGTGACTTAGGCTGGATCATTGGGGTATATGCATCTTAGGTTGGCATCGTTTGGTATTAGAGCAAACAAGGGAATTCTGTGTGTAAAGAAATTCTTTGATAAATTTTAGAAGACAATTATGTTGTGAAGGTGTGTATAAAGTTGAATGGTGATGAAAGCAGGCAAGAGGAGATCATATTTTAAATATGAGAAATAGTAGGCAGATAGAGATAAAGTGCAGCAAAATATTAGGAGAATTTGCAGATGCAAAAGAAATAGAAAAAAATCCATTTAATGTGTAGGTGAATGGTATAACAAGATCATGCAAAGGTCTTGAAGGTGAGAAGATTGCAACGACCAAGAGCATGGAGAGCTCATATGGTTCCAGAGGAGAGAACTAGAGAGATGCCAAAATACTGAGCTCAGAGGAGAGAAGCTTAGAGAGGCATGTGTAGCAAGAAGGAGACTTGTTACTACAGAGGTTTTGTTGCAGCTCATAGACATATCATAAAGGCAATTCCACAAAGGATGTGGGTAGAATTGCTAAGGGATGAAGAAGCTAATAAGAGTTTCTAAATGAAAAAAGAGATGGTCATGACCTAGTATATATGATTGAAATACAAGAGGACAATTGTGTTCTTAAAAGGTGCATATGAGTTGAAGCCTAAAGGATCAGAGAGAAGTTCTCAAAGAGGTTTGAGAGAATAGAGAACCAAGTGCTTTCCAAAAGACCAAGTACAAAGGAAATCTTGGTGACATGAGTGGCAGCAGGGAGGACTTGTTGTTGTAGAGGCTTTAATGCAACTCATAGTAAGTGAGTAAGGAACTCATGAATATAGAGAAGAATATGGCTACTCATAGTCATAACGGAGATAAAAGAGGTTCTAAGGAAGACCACAACAGAAGAAAAGTGAAGAAGGAGGATGCCAAGGAAAATGACAAGAGAATGAGTCAAGAGGAACATGACAAGGAGATTATAGAGTTAAAAGAGAAACACAATGTATTAAGGATAATACTAGAGGAAAACCAAAGACAAGGTTGGGTCTTGAGGAAAAAGGCAGTGAAGTGGTCTAAGTTACAGAAGGCTACAACATAGGCAAGTGAAGTGGCTGGTGGAAAAACTCAGAGAAGCTAAGTTGGAAATGGAAATTTCCATTTGTGAAGAAGAATAGGGTGAAGTTCTGGGTAAAGATGAAGACTTGAGATCTGTGGAAGATCTTATGAATTATTATGCGAATTCAAGACAACAAGGAGATATGATGACTGAAGCATCAAGTGATACCACAAAGTCTTATGCTTTTGAAATTGATAGTTTGTGTATGATTACAGGTATTGTAGGAGAAAAGCAACTTTGTGAAAATGTCTTCAGGATGGATGAATATCTTGAAGTGAAAGGTGATAAAGAATATTTCTCAGAAGAGGAAGAATTTGATTGGTTACAATAGAAAGAGTCTATGGATGGGTTACTAAATGAGAGAAGACAATCATTTAAAGTTGTCATAGAGATGGAAGATTAGGAACTTATTCTAATGAAGAATGAAGGATTATTGTCTCAGAGAGGTAATCTAATGAATTTGATTAATGTTATTGATGAAGAAAAAATACAGGAGAATATTAATGTAGATGACAAGACAAGGATAGCTCTGGAAGAAGGGTTACAGAGAGACAGCAAGGAAAAATGTATTGAAGAAGAAGGAATCTACTGAAAGATGTTAAGAAAGAAGAAGTCTAGGCTAAAGATTTAGCAAAGGGAGAAAGGACATATGATGATTGGTAACTAACAAAATAATTTTTTGTAGAGGATAAGCAGTCTTTTAAAGCTGTCAAAATTATGGAAGAGTATATTTCAAAAGATGAACAATTTGAAATAAAGAAGGTTGGAGAATGTCTCTTAAATGGGAAAAACAGTGAATTATTGCAGCAGAAAGAATGTTGTAATACATTAATGTTTGAATCTGTTACAATCCAGGAACAATTTCTTTTGAAAGAAGGAGATGAGAATCAGTCTGAAGAGCTGATATGTGAAGCTACAGTTGAGGTAGTTCAACCTTGTGATTCACAAACCAATAAATTGTGTATAAATGCATGAATTATAAGTGATAAGGAAGTACTTGTGAAGTGTCAAAGAGAAAATGAATTACTGGAGTATTTGCTGGAAAACTCAAAGTATGATAGCGTGATTTCAGAGGAAGGAGTTCACTACAGTGAAAAAGAACAAAAAGACATCATTGAAGAAGATGGTGTGGAAGAGAGACATGCTGACAGTTTTGAGAGTCCTTTAGAGAATTGTTTAAAGAGGTTGAATCAACATACTGATGTGTTGATTAAAGACAAAAAATTAGAGTAGCATACTGAGATGTTCCCAGAGAATGAAAAGGTAATAAGGCCTTATATTTTTAATTCTGATAATTGTTTTATGATGACAGGATTTGATGAAAATGAGACAGACATGTTTTAGGTTGAAGAGTCAGTTTTAAAACTGTAGAACACTGGAAGTTGCCAGTACATACATGTTGATAACGAAGAAGAAAAGCATGAAGATACCGTGCTTGAAGAAGTTTTACTGATTGTCAAAATTAGTCGAGGAAGTGAAGGAGAATTACTGAGGGTTGTAAAAAAAGAAGAGGAAAGAGAGTATGCTGGAATTGAAAAATAGCATAGTGATGTATTTGAGATGAACCAAGTACAAAGGAAATTACAGGACAATTTACTTTTTGAAAGTAAATTTCTAAATATTGAACAGAGGTTGTTTGGAAAGCGACAATAGGGTAAGGATGAAAGGGCAGAAGTTAGAATCGAACAACTTCAAAGAGAAGACAACAAACAATAGTCTGAAGATGAGTGGATAGATTACAAATGGAAAATTAATCATTAGTCAAAAGATAAATTGGACATATAGATTGAAAGAATGATAAGATTGATGATGAAGGTGCCTCAGAAAAAAATAGTCAAAAGGCCAAGGAGCAGTAGAAAGAGAAAGACAGTGTAGGTTTGAACCTCGTACAACAATTACATTCATACGAATTCTAGAAAACAGAAAATAAACAATGTGAGAGCACAACATATAAAACACATATACACAGAGATTTTCCCCTGGATTCCAAAATTGGGACTACCAGCTTCATTTTTCATTATGTTATTTTCAATGTTACCAAAAATATTTATACATGCTAAAGCATCCAATACCATGGACCGAAAACCATCGCGTCCAAAACCGTGTGCGAAAAACGTGCACAAAACCATAGGTAGGTCCACCCAACCTAATATATGGTCCAAAACCAAAATTTTCCGAGGCGTTGCCACGGACCCCATATATTGGGGCTACCTACACCCATCAATCCCCCCATGACTCCCCCCGCTATGTAATTCGCGCAATGAAGGGGAGGGGTCTGCCCCCCTTCTAACCCCCTCGTTAATTATGTGGGCTAGTCATTGAAACAATATAACACAACCCAACATTCTCCCACTTGTTGTTTTCTTTACACAGGGGGACACAAGGGAGCCTAGTCATTTATCTAGCCCTGCAACACCCATTGTTTCTCTACACCAAGAGAACTTCTCAAAGTTCACAGATTTTGTCAATGCATCTGCAATATTCTTCAAAGTGTCCACCTTTACCAACAACACCTTTTTGTCTTCTATCATATCCCTCACAAAGTGATACTGAACATCAATCTGCTTTGTCTTTGAATGAAATGCAGGGTTCTTTGCCAAGAAAATTTCACTTTTGCTGCCACAGTCTATCATTATAGCTCCCCTATACTAACCCAATACTTGAACACAATCTCTGCAACCAAACCACTTCCTTGCTTGAATGAGTGGCTACCATGTATTCTACCTCTGTAGTTGATAGTCCCACTATTGATTGTTTTTTACTCATCCAACTGACTGCACCTCCCAATAGGTTCAACACATATCCACTTGTATATCTTCTCTGATCCAAATTTCTAGCCCACTCTGCATCAACAAAGCCATGAATATCCAACACTCTATCCAATCCCGATCTTCCTTGGTAGTACAAACCATAATCACTAGTGCCACGCAAATACCTGAAAACCCATTTCACTACTTTTCAATGCTCCTTCCCTAGTTTTGACATAAACCTGCTCAATAATCCCACTGCATGTGAAATGTCTGGTCTAGTATAAACCATTGCATACATAAGGATATCGACTACACTTGCATATGGAACATGGGACATGTCCTCTTCCTCTTCTTGTGTCTTGGGACACTATTCAGTAGATAACTTTACACCTACAGGAATAGGAACCTTCACTGGTTTACTATCCTGCATATTAAACCTTTGCAATATTTTCTTGACATACCTCCTCTGGTTTAACCAGAGCTTCCTCTTTGTCTGATCTCTTTTAATTTCCATGCCCAAAATATAGTTTGTAACACCAACATCTTTCATGTTGAATTTGGAGAACAAATGGGTCTTCAAATCTTGGATAATTTCTTTTTCATTTCCAACCAGCAACATATCATCCACATACAAGACCAGATAAATAACGCGGTCACCAATTAATTTAAAATACACACGGTGATCTACTTTGCATCTGGTGAAGCCAAGTCCCCATACAAATGTATCAAATTTTTTATACCACATCCATGGTGACTGTTTTAACCCATACATAGACTTCTTTAGCTTGCATACCAGTTCTTTCTTGCCCTTCACCACAAAGACTTTCGGTTGCTTGATGTAGATCTCCTCTTCCAAATCCCTGTGAAGAAATGTTGTCTTCACATCCATCTATTCGACCTCAAAATCAAAAGCAACAACAATAGATAAATGTAATCTAATAGAAGTTACTTTGGTAACAGGAGAAAAAATATCACCAAAATCAATTCTTGGCACCTGGGAATAACCTTTTGCTATCAACCGAGCTTTGTATTTCTCCACCTTTCCTTTTGCCTTTGTCTCCTTCTTGAACGCCCATTTACCGCCAATGGGTTTCCTTCCAGCCAGAAACTCCACCAAATCCCAAGCCTCATTTTTGTGCAAAGATGTCATTTTGTCAACCATGGCCTCTTTCCAGAGTTTTCCATCCTCTAAATCTGCTACTTCCTTCATAGTTCTATGACCATCATTAGTAATAGATAAAGAAAATGGACTATAACTTTTTGGTTGCCTTCTTTCTCAAACTGATCTTCTCACACCCGGAGTTTGTGGCTCTCCATATTCTGAATCCTCCTCTATTGTAGAGTCTGGTTCTTCCTCCTTTAGCTCAAACTCTATCTTCTTAGGTTCCTTTAGTTGCACTTCATTTTTAATAACATCTTTCACCTCTATGAACACCACATCTTGGTTTTACACAACCTTCCTTGTTAATGGGTTCCAAAGCTTAAAACCCTTTAAACCATCCTTATACCTAATACGGATTCACTTTTCAGATTTACTATCCAACTTGGTTTGTTTCTACTTTGGAACATGTACATATGCATCACATCCAAATACCCTTAGATGTGAAAGAGAGGGTTTCATACCAGTCCATAGCTCCTGTCAAGTCTTATCCTCCAACACTGATGAAGGTGATCTGTTGACCAAGTAACATGCTGTCTCCACTGTCTCTACCCAGAATTCCTGTCCAAACTCAGCACCACTGAGCATGCTTCTTGCCCTTTCCATCAACGTCTTGTTCATTATTTCTACAACTCCATTTTGCTGAGGCATAGATGGAGTAGTGTTCTTGGCATGCTATACCACACTTCTTACAAAATTCTTCAAATTCCTTACTACAAAACTCTCCACCATTATCTGTCCTCAGCACCTTTATCTTCTTCTTTGTCTGGTTTTCCGCCAGAGCCTTAAATTCTTTAAACCTACCAAAGACTTTAGATCTCTTCTTAGAGAAATATATCCATGTATTCCTTGAGAAGACATCTATAAAGGATACATAGTACATATACTTACCCAGTGATGGAACCTTCGCAGGTCCAAACACATCACTATGCACAAGCTCTAATATCTGTTTCACCCTCTTATCACCAGAGGGGAAACTCACTCAATTCTTCTTCCCTTATACACAATTTTCATAGAAATCAAAATCCAGAGAGATATTACTCATACCTTCTACCATACCTTTACCATGAAGTATTCAAAGGCCCTTCTCTCCAATATGTTGAAGGCTTTGATGCGACAACGTCGTTTTCTCTCTAGACACCAATAGATTTTCTGCTCCACTTTTAGGAACCACAGAACTATTGCACCCAACAACAACAGTGCTACCTTGCATCTTGTACAAAGTTCCAATGCGAACTTCCCGCATCAATACCAGTGCTCCCCGAACTGTCTTGTAGGTATCCTTCTCAAACACTATTTTTACACCTGCATTGTTGAGCTTGCTTACAAAAATAAGATGTTTGGCCAATGCAGGAATATGTAGAACACCCAGAAGTGTTCTAACCCTTCCACCTTGCAACTTCAACTTTTCTTTTCCACGACCAATGATTCTAGCTATCCTATCATCCTCGAAGAAGACATCACCAACATCGTATTTCTCATACTTGCATAACCACTCTCTATCGGGAGTGAAGTGAAAGGATGCACCTAAGTCAATTAACCATGCCTCATGATCTAAGTGTGTATTTGAAGAAGGAAAGTACACATCCCCACCTTCATATGAGGTGTTTTTTGCCTCTGCAGAAGGAGCATCATCAGATCCCTTTCTTTTGTCAGGAGCTTTGGATTTTCAATCCCTTTTGTAGTGCCCTTCCTTTCCGCATTTCTAGCACACCACCTTTATAGGTTTTCTTGGAGATTTAGATGTCCCACTCGATGACTTATTTGTGTTTCTGTTCTAGGACCATCCTCTTACAGACAAGGCATCACCATTGTGGCTCTCCATATTTTTCTGTCTCATCTCCTCCATCAGCAAGGATGATACTATTTCATCAAACCTCAAGGTAGTTGCATTACTACCTATTGTATTAACCAGACTATCCCACGAATTTGGTAGAGAACACAACAAACTAATGCACTTATCTTCATATGAAATTTTGATATCAATAGACGATAACTGACTTACGATAGTATTAAATGCATTTAAATTCTCTGGCACCGAGTCTCCATCTTTCATCCTCAAGTTATACAACTTTTTCGTAGGAACAATTTATTCACCAGAGACTTAGATTGGTACAAAGTCCCTAACTTGTCCCATAAAGCCTTCACCGTATCTTCCCCTGATACATTAAACAATACTGAATCTGAGACACATAATCATATTGTGCTCTTTGCTTTCAGATCCAACTTCTTCCATTCTTCATCAGACACTCGTGTTAGTTTAGTACCCGAATCTACCACAATCTACTAATCTTTATCGACCAACATATCCTCCATATTGAGTTTGCACAACTGAAAACTCTGACCATTAAATTTCTCGATATCTATCTTTCCACTGCTCGCCATCTTCTTTCACCACCAGAATCGATCTCGCAGATCTCGCGTTAAATGAGGTCTACCACAAGCCCAAGAAAAACCCCTCAACAACAAAGGTGTTCACTTGATGCCAGAATAGCTCGAATATCAAATGTAGGTTTTAACCCTATACAACAATTACCTGCATATGAATTCTAAAACACAGAAAATAAACAATGCGAGAGCATAACACATAAAACACATATACACAGAGATTTTCCACTGGATCCCAAAATTGGGACTAACAGCTTGATTTTTCATTATGTTACTTTCAATTTATCAATACATATTTATACATGTTGAAGCATCCAATACAATGGACCGAAAACCATCACGTCCAAAACCATGGACTAAAAACCATCGCGCCCAAAACCATGTGCGAAAAACCTACAAAAAACCATAGGTAGGTCCGCCTAATGTAATATAGAGTCCAAAACCAAAATTTTATGGGGTTCTGTCCCGACCCCATAGAGTGGGGCTACCTACACCCCTCAAACCCCCTATGGCTCCCCCTGCTAGGCAATCGACGCAACGAAAGGGGGCGCTCCACCCCCCTTCTAACCCCTCAATTAACTACGTGGGCTAGTCCTCAAAAGAATATAACACAACCCAACAGACATCAACAGACTATGAAATCTTAGCTAGTGGAGCAAAGAAATATAAAGTGTGGAAACCTAGAGAACAACAACAAACAACAGTAGAAACCAAAGACAAATTACATAACAAAGTATGGGATCCAGGAAGACAAAGGTCAGAAGCACATGATCAAGATATCATGATTATTTTAACCTTGGAAGTCTGATGTAGGGGCATATAGCTCAATAATTTCATTACATTTTAGTTAACTTAAGGGGTCTTGTGCTTTCAAGGAAGTTGGATTCCTATGTATGTAATTATTAATGTTTTGAGTGATTAGAATAGGAATAAATTAGATGTTGTGAGGATATTTGTAAATGCTCTTGAATATAGGGGAACATGAGTGATGATGAGAGAGTTGGAAATCAATTATATGTCTTAGACTAGAAAGTGGTGTCATGATTCGTGGAGCTAGAGAGGATTCTGAGGGATAACTCGAGTTAAAAGTGGACTTCAAGGATATTCAGGATTTAGTTCAAGAGATTAAGGATCTGAACTAGAATTGGTTAAACGGGACCTTTTGTATAAATGTGAACCTAAAAGGCATAGTAGGGAGGTAGAGAGTTAGTCAGTTAGTTAGAGTGAGATTAGATAGGTTTGACTATAAGCCTATAGGCAGGAAAGAAATGCCACTGATATAGAAGATCAGGCCGAGGAAGAAATTCATGTGTAAATGTTTCTTTATTAATACAGATAACTTGATTCTGAGTTTGTATGATGTGAGTTATGTAATTGAATTATAGATTGTGTGTGTGACTAAAGTAATTCTGCGTAACATAGGTTTCCAGTGTGCAGAACCAGAGAAAGGGTGTAGAGAGGAGTGTGTTACGTGGTTGTGCACATAAGGTATTGGAGAAAACCTTTAATGTTATATCGAAGGTGAAATAAGCATAAAAGCATGAGTGGAGATCGAGATCAGAACAAGAAAATATTGTGAGGTAAAGACAAATACATAGGCAGAAAACCAAAGGAATGGGCTATTACACAGTAAGAGACAAAAGAATGTAGCAGTGGAGTATAGTCATTGGATCAATCAAATCAATGAACGAGAGCGAGGGAGATAAACGGGTAAGTTTAAGTCATGCAAAATAAAGTGAAGAAGATGAACAATAGAGATTAAGCTGAGTTCTTTAAGTTTCATATCAAGCACGTGGGCAGTTTCTAAAGACGAGATGTAGTTTCTCGTGTGCCCTAAAGGTGGTAAACTGTCTTTCAAAATTTTATGTGATTACCTTTAGTGGCTGACACGTAGTAGACGGTGGAGAGTGAAAACCAATTGTGTTGCGTGTTCTCTACCTAATATTGGTTGTGCTAAATTTCAAGTGAGATTGCGCGATAACCGTTGGATCAAGTGGGATTGATCAATGGTGAAGATCAGCCAAGCTTGTTGGCAATCAGGTGATGTGACAGTCGTTGGATCGGATGGAACAGGTCAATGGTGGAGATCGTCCGGGATAGCTAATGATTGGGTGACATGATAACCATTGGATCGAGTAATGTGATCAACGACAAAGATTTAACATGCTAAGGAGAGCATCGAAATATGTGCAAAAGATTGAAGAATGGCGGAATGGTAAGGTTTAAGTGTGTTTATGAGATATTTATATTATACAAGAACTATAATAAAAATTGGTAGAATTAATGTTTTATGGGTTAAGTTTGGGTTCTCACCAAATCTTGAAGACCATGGTATGGTTGACATGCACAGGTAATAAAATTAACCTTTAAGGTTGTGTTATAAGGGTTAAGAGAGAACCAAATATATTTCCACTTAAAGACTTAGACTTTCATAAAGTGGGTTTTCATCAAATGTTTTATTTCCACATCGAGTTTAATTAGGGAGCCTTAACCTTGATTAATTGAAAGTCTTACTAAGTATGGAATCTTTGGAATTCCTAGGACACATATAGTGTGACATGCAATATAATTTGCATACTATAGGTATATGCAGCTTATATTGCATCATTGGGGTATGTGCAGCTAAGGTTGGCGTCAAGAAGCTAGCTCTTTCCAACATTCTTTGGGAGTCTCACACTCTTCAAGATGAAATAAAAGGTTTTTTAAAACATGAAACCCAATCAGCCCCATTTCTTCATCCAATTTGTTCTTATACGCTAATTTTTCAACTTATTTTGTAAAATTCGGCTGGTTTTCTCTTAATGTTTGCCACAACCCCTTATATTGCAATAATTGTTGCATTTTTCCTTTCCAGGTATGATAATTGTACAGAGCAAGAAAATATATTATCCTTAACTCCACCGTAATATCAAAACTCAAAATTTACAACTACTGCAAAATGCCAAAAAATTTGCCCAAAATTATTTTTACACCAGTAAAAGAAACGCCAAGAAATGCTAATAATATTTTCCTACATTCTCCTTTTTACCAGAGTCAATAATTTTTACCCAATTCTTCTTTTACCCAAGGGAAAAATATTCCTTTAATGAGTGTCTAATAAAACCAAACCCTTTAAAAAAAAAAATTGCCCATATGCTCCCTTTTTTAGAAAAATAGAAGAGAGTTGGGATAGATTATGCAAAAAACACCAAATTGAACTTCGATATTATTTATAACATTAGTTACAAATATACAGGGCATAACACACTGAATTCAACACATCTAGATCATGATTCCATCTCATAACATAGGAAACAACAACTTTTAGACTCACAATGACAACTAAACATAACATGGAAGCATTACTTCCAACAACCTTCCTTAATGCTTACATGGAAAACACATATTAACCAAACAATATGATATATGTCTGACTGGTCTTCATCAGCACTCACATCCACTTTGGAATCTCAGAAACACCTCTCTTTCTTCACCAACACATCTTAAAGTTGTCACTTGACCTCCATTTAAAACATAACCGCTTCAGACCATGTTTGACATACTTTTCAGAATTGACGCTTCTCCACCTTTCAAAGCAAAATGGGTCATTATTGATATTGAACCATCCTATGGACATACCTCTATATGTTGAACACATGATCTTCCAATGTATTCCCCAGTTCTCTAGGAAGGTTATCTAGATACTAAATGTATTCAAAAGTCAATTATATAAGGTGACCTCTGTTATAGACATTTTTAGGCACTGCAACCCCAATCATAAATGTCCATAAACCAAGGGCTCTTAAGTCCCTAAAATTGTTGTTCCGACCCCTAAAAGAACAAGGTCAATTGATTAAATCTTCTCCCAAAAGTTATCCATGAAACACTACTCAGAATTGGTCAAAACTGGACCATTTCACCTGCTCCATGGTCAAAGTGTGCTGCATCCCACCTAAGTACACTCAGTAGGTGCAATGCATGTTGAAAAGACCTTCTATGGGGTGCGATGGGTGAGACTGGACAAATGGCAGGGTCAATCTGCAAGGTGGACAAGCAAAGAATCTTCTAGAAACTTCTCCTGTGACACTTGCCTCTCTGCATTTGCCCAGGGATGAGTAAGAGATCATCAATCTCTAAGTGGATTCAAGAACTATCAGAGAGAGGAAACTAATCAAATCTCAAAAGCTGACTCACCCCCCTTGCAAACATCTATATATGGATCCCTAATCCAAGAGATCCAGAGGCTGGAATTTTGTATTTGTAAGGAAGTGTTGCTGGTTTCTTGGTGCTACATCACAGTGTTGGGTGATCTAATCTTTTCATGAGGTGAAGAAGGGCCTCTTACTGAGAGGATGATGCTGGGTCAGAACAATTGGTTGTAATCCTCTTTGCTCTTTCTTGATTATTAATAAAGCTATTCAAGTTTTCCTCCACATTCTTGTGTGATTGATGTTATATGCATTTGTGTGGTTAACATACATCTGGTCCTATATTGTTTATGATAATAGATCTATGTTCTCGTATAGTGTTATGCTGCTTTGATTCTACAGGTGCTCTTTGAAGCTGGGTATACAAGGAAGCAAGTAGCAAAGGACTATCAGAAGGGATAGGAATCAAACAAGGAACCAAGCGCAAAGATAGTAGTTTTAACTGTGTTTGTTTCAAGGTAGCTATCACCCTTAGTGGGACTAACAATTCTGCATAGACACTAGTTTTCCCGATAACAAAATGGCGACTCCGCTGGGGAGCGACTAGATTGTTTGTTAGTCTATCATTGTTTCTTTTATAAACCTACAGATGGAGCCTGAAGCCAAGCCAGCTAGCCTTCGAACTGCATTTGTTTTACGAATGCAAAGTAGATCAATGCTGCTTCAGTGAATCTCTGGGTTTTGTTTACGAATTGAACAATTGATTTACAAGCTCTCTAATTTCCCTTCTGGTGGCTCTAGTAACCTCTTTAGATCTACCCCTGTGATTGATTTACTAATTACCACTTGGTCGGCCTAAATCCTTGAACTAAACTACAAAGTGTGACCCTGAACCCAGTCAAAGTCTCGTCCCTGGTCCAGCGCACTGTCTGTTCTGTGAACTTCAAATGCATCGCACTTCTCGAGTGTAGTAGGTGCGCTGAATTTTAGTTTCACTGTGTTGCAGGTGCGCTAATCAGACAAGGCCTTGTTCCTAAATTTTGGTTTCTGTGTCCACTCTTTTCAGATCTATTCAAGATTTTTGCTGCCTGTAATCAGTACACCTATGTTGAAACCCCCTTCCTTGCTATTATTCTGCCTCCATTGTGCAAAGAACTGTAAATGTTTTTTTGTATTTTGAGTCATTTTCAGTTCTCCTTTACAAAGAAGTAGAGTAATTGTACTGTCGTTTCTTGATTTGAAAGTGTCGCAAGTGTCATTTTCAGTCATAGAAGAGAATCCGGTTGTTCTTAATGGTCGATTGCACTGTTACTCTTGTATCTGATTTGAATTAGTAGTTTCTCAAGTGTCTAAAGCAAGTCTTCAATTTCGAATAACAATGTTTTGTCATTATCCTCGTTTTGTCTTGAAAAGAAACTTGTTAGTAATTGTTGCTTTGAAAGATAATTCAGATTTGCGCTTAGCTTTCTTTTTATCATTTACACATTAAGAAGGCTAAAAACAAATACATGCATGTGCATTTGCATTTAGACTATTTTTTGGTTTGATTTGGGACAGTGCATATAGTGTGTGCTCTTTGCTCTTTGTTGAAAGAATGCCATCTCTCTTTCCTTAGTAGCTAGGATTTTCATTGCTGAAAGAAGATTGAACGACCGTTTATCATCTTAGACTGCATTTTAGGAATTGTACATCTACATCATGCGGTGAACCTGAAAGGAAAATTTCTTAAGCAAGATCAACTCTAAAATAAATTTAATGAATCTAAAAACGCTTTGGAACCTAACGCACAACATTTAGAAGTCTAGGCTAGAGATGTGTTCCGGCATCGTAAAACGTGGTAACTGTTGTTTTCATTGTTGGTTGGGTGATTCCTCCACTTTGAGACGACAAGCGCCAATATGGACTTGCGCTCCCACGTACCATCGAGTATATATTGGGAGACCACAATAGGCTTTATCCTTTATCCATAGGATGCCGTGTTTGCCGCCCTATCGATCGCAATGCACTGAACACAACATTCGGGAACATTGATTGTCGTACCGTAAAAAGTATTCTACAGTTTTGTGATTCGTTTGGTAATCCCTCTGTCTAGATTTCTAGAGCAGTACCTTTCATTCCTTTTCAGAATCCTTAATGGAAAAGGTCCATCTGAGCACTTGTCACTTCAGGCTCATTAAAAATCGAAGGCGATTAGAGCCATCTTTTGTTTTTTCTCAACTCTTAAAAATTGAAAAAACAAGTTGTGTCAAAGCATCTAAAATTTATTTTAAACGGAATAAATATCACCTTTCCTACGTTGATCTTGAGTTGAGGAAAATGGAGTCCACTAACCAAGGGGTTCCTCTTGGAGGAAATCCTAGTCCCTTCTCCTCTTGGGGAGATGTTGGTGCACCCCACATGGCCACATTGTCACTTCTTGTATTGATGATTGGTTTGCCCATATGGATTTTCTCAACTTCTGTCGTTCAGAATACCGTAACTCCTGAGCAGTCGAATCAGTAACTAAATGATGCCAGAGCCGCCCCAGAAGCTTCTACTTCATCTAATTCTTTCTCTCCTCCTTCGTCTTCGCTTGATGAAGCTGGTAAAGCCAAAAATCAAGTAACTGAGAAGAATAAGGAGAAGAAGAAGAAAGAAAAGAAGAAGAAGGAGCCAAAAGCAAAAAATGGGAGCCAAACATCATCTAGTGAAAGTCGGCACACTACACCGACCAGGCCTAAATCGCCATGTGTTATTTGCAATGGAGACCACTATCACTGAGATTGTCCCTGCATGCCTCGGATCTTGAGGGACTGGTCTCCTCATTTGCACAACCCGGTGTCGTCAACCTCTGATGATCATGTTGAAAGTACACCGTCAACTAGTGAAAGTGAAGCCCCTGGACAAAAACGATAATGTAAATTTCCTTGTAAACTGTGTAAAGGCGATCACGCCATCCACCATTGTCCCTTCTTAGATGAGGCTAAAAGAGTTTTGGACGACCGTCCAGTTTCACCGTTACGACTTCCTCCTGGATATAAGAAACTCTTGCCGAGTCCATCACTAGTTGAAAATCCAGCTGACATGCCCTTGTGGTCGGCTAAAGCATCTATCATTGAAGATAAACCATCTGAATCCACACCAGACGAAAGTCAAAAGGTCGAGGCGGTAGTTGACCCAGTCTTGCCTTCAGAGGATCTATCTCTAGATGATACAGTCACCGAAGAGAACAAGGATAAAACCATTCAAATTTTTTTCGTAAGCATGGACTCCGATGAACATGGGGGCAATCTACCCGTTCCTTTACTACAGGAAGAAAGTTCATCTGAGTCGTATTCGGCCGTCTATTCGGTCCCACCTCCAAGCAACCTAGTCGTTTCCTTTGACTGGAATCTACTAGCCAGACCCCGTTTACCGGCTAGTGTACCATTTCAAATCATTGCTCAAATATATAGAATGGTCATGGCCGGTACCATCATAGATGAAGGGGCTTCTGTGAGTATCATTTCCTCAACTGCTTGTAAAGCGCTTGGTTCACCATCGCTTCTACCTGAGATGAGAAATATAACAGGATTTGACAAAGGAACCAGTCGACCGTTAGGGATCCTTCGCAATGCGCCCATAACATTGAGAGGGAAAACCATTCACATGAACGTAATGGTAGTCCAAGGACCCCTGGATTATAATATACTCCTTGGACGAGACTATATTTATTGCATAAGTGCCATTGTCTCCTCACTCCTTAGAGTAATGTGTTTTCCGCACGAAGGAAGGGTGGTCAAGCTCGTAGACCAACTTTCATTTCCCGGTTCGCACAGAGAAAATAGTCATATACCAACCCTGAATGGTATTTTCACGTAAGGAATGTCTCATCAATCCCCAGTCCATCCTCCTGATGAGCGCGAGTGATTCGGAGGATATGGCTAAAAACCCAGGGGGCATGCACCCTGGTCTTCTTCGGTAGGAAAACTTAGGTATAGGGTAGGTTTCCGTGGAGGATATATGACTAGTCTGACACTCCCGTCTGTTTCAGAAATGGGATTAGGCTGGAATAAGACTCCCTCGTCAAAGTTATGCGAGTGGAGGCGTCTGCGCCACTCACCTTTGTCTATTTCGGTAGACATTGCCGAGGAAGTGTTTTGTCTATGATAAAGATAGAACAATCTTGGGAACCTGGAAATTTTCGCTATACCTAGGGCATGGAAACCTTTTGGCATGCAAGCGAAGAGTGACCATTTATTTTTTAAAATTTGTAAGTCCTCTAACCCTTTAAACTCATAGGATTAGTCATTTCCTAACTTGCATAAAGAAAGGATGTGGGGCAAAGATTTGAAAAAATGTCGTTTTATATGAGACATCCTTATTATATGACTGGATCGAGCAGTTTTAACGCGGAATTCAAGCTCGTTAAAAAATAAACATAAACAATGAGCAAATGTTCCTCCAGAGTTTAAGCTCATTTTAAAATAAAAAATGAACCAAATTCCGGTAAATAACCGTCGTGAATGTAGTACTTCAGCCTTCAAAGCCTTGCTCGTGTTCTCATCATCACCTCCACTCTGTATTGGCCGATCATTCACCTCCATGTGATTGTTTACCCCTTTTGAGGAACAGTTGCGAATAGTGATCCTGTTAGCCATCCTTGTAACATTTCTGTTATTGGAAAATTCCAAACCTTACCTGGAATCGACTGCTACCTGAATCTATCACTCGTTCCTCAAAAAATGAGTGTCCTTTAAGCTCTTTTCAACTGACTCGTAAAATATGAAAAGATTGCTGAGCCATTGGCCTCTCCAGCTCGTTAAAGTGACCGTAAGTGCTATCCCTCCTTTAGATTTTAATCTTTTTGGACCTGAGGGATTATTACACAAAAAGATCGAGCGCTTTTTTTGTTTGGCTCGTTAAAAATACCAAAAATTCATCCCTTTTGTATTGTTTTATACTTTTTCGGACTCAAGGGATTATGTGACCAAGAAGGATTTTTGGAGTTTCCTTTACATCCCTTTTTAGACTCTCTAAAAAATGAAAAGGACTGAGTTATCTTTGTTGTTAAACTCGTTAAAACCTAATAGCGACAAACTTGTCCATAACAAACAGGATCGAGTTTCACTATCACTAGGCTCGTTAAAACATAGCAATGGGTTTGCCCGAAGGGCGAATTATAGAACAAGAATATGTTATCCTCCTCAAGTTTGAAAAAAATAAAGAGGTACTGGTCAACAATGACTGGGGAAAAATTGGGAAGAAAACTTGAAGAAACTTTGTTGGTAGCAAATCACTCTTGGACATGACACTTTCACTCCGCATCCGAGTTGGGTTGGGTTGTTCCATTCACTGGTCACATCACCATGGTTTCGTCACACCATTCATATTTTGGGTTAATGCTACCAATCCTTCATGTCAGTGTCACCGATATGTTCAAGAGAAGTCACTTAGAGAATTCACCTGTGTCTCACCCACTGCAATACATTTACGCTCCATTCTTTCATGACTGCCACCCTGAACCTTATATCACCAGATCGTTTTCACCTCCATTAAAATCATTTGCTCTGTTCCGTGTCATTTATGTGGGATTCCCTAAGGCCCTCCTATGATGGATCGCTTCTTATCGACATCAGCTCATTATCCAAGAAGTCGATCTAGGAACAACCTTTCAATACTTTGAAGCTTGCATGCCTCAATGGCAAGTTTCCCACTTCCAACGACATGTTTACATCAATGGCCTTCGACCGAAATATTTTGCGTGGTGTTCGACGCCAAGTCCCTTATTCACACCACGTGAATTGTACTGTAGTACCTTGAGGGTCATCATCATTATCGATGATTCCTCTCGTGCCTATTAACAGCTTAGATCATTGCTGCTGGAAGATATCACAGTGTGATGTTATTTCATCATGACTTTGAGCTCCAGAACAAATCTCACATGGATTGAAGACCCCGATCTAGTTTCATCCATCCAGGCTGCGATATATATATTCATAAAAATAAAGGCATCAAATGTACATCATTGCTGCACAGATAATCAACCAATCTAAGGGATGATGGTTCTACCATAATCATCAGTCTACACTCAGACGATTGTCTGTCTCATGTACATAAAAATTAATTTATAAAGTTGAGCATGGAAATCCTGCCTCAGCTAGATCATGAAAATATTATGAAGATAATGCATTTTATTGTATCTTAATATAGGTCTCCTTCCAACTTGAAAGAACTTCATATCGTCATGATAAAGCAATTTCACCTGAATCAACAAAATTAGCGAACTCATGCTTTAGGGGGTAACTGTTATAGACATTTTTGGCACTGCAA